>CM041779.1:134656606-134997062 GCA_023374045.1 Limonium bicolor | reverse complement strand
CCAACTTCGAAGTCTCTTTTGAGGATCATCCTGTCATGGAACTTCTTGGTTCGTTCCTTATAAATCTTAGCATTTTGGTAAGCCTGATCTCTCAGCTCTTCTAACTCAGAAAGTTGGAATTTACGCTTTTCTCCGCGGCTTCTATATCGAAGTTTAGGGCCTTGAGTGCCAAATATGCCTTATGTTCCATCTCTACAGGCAGGTGGCATGATTTCCCATAGACAAGCTTAAAAGAGACATCCCGATGGGAGTCTTGAATGCGGTGCGGTAAGCCCAAAGCGCATCATCTAACTTTAATGCCCAATCCTTTCGTGATGAGTTAACCGTTTTCTGGAGAATCCATTTTAACTCACGGTTCGAAACTTCTGCTTGGCCGTTTGTCTGGGGGTGATAAGGTAGAGCTACCTTGTGACGTACCCCGTACTTACCCATAAGTGCTTCAAATGAACGGCTTGCAGAAGTGGGATCCTCCGTCACTGATAATAATTCTAGGCACGCCAAAACGGGTAAAGATGTGCTTCTTAAGGAATTTGGTTACGGTCTTTGAATCAGCATGATGACAGGGTATGGCTTCTACCCATTTTGACACGTAATCCACTGCCACTAGACATATTGGTGGCCCTGTGAGGAAGGGAACGGTCCCATAAAATCAATGCCCCAACAATCAAAGAGTTCCACTTCTAGTATTCCTTGTTGTGGCATTTCATGTCTCCTAGATGTGTTACCCATTCTCTGACAATTATCACATTGGGTGCAGAATTGGTAAACATCCTTGTGAAGAGTCGGCCAATAAAATCCTGAGGCCAGGATCTTGGCAGCGGTCCTTGTGGGTCCATGGTGACCACCGGCTTCCCGTGAGTGACAAAATGTATGACGCTGTGAACCTCATCTTCAGGGAGACACCGGCGAATCAACCCATCCGCACAAACTCGGAACAAATATGGATCTTCCCAGAAATAATGTTTTGAATCAGAAAGAATTTCTTCTTCTGGGAGTAAGATAGATCATATGGTATTGTTCCAGAGACTAGATAATTGGCCAGGTCCGCATACCATGGCTCTTGTACCTTGGTGATAGAGAAGATAGTCTCATCGGGGAAGAATTCGTTAATAGGCACACTATCCGTAGGAGTTACTAACCGCGAGAGATGGTCAGTGACGACATTTAATTTCCGCTCTTGTCTTTGACTTCTATGTCAAACTCCTGCAGTAGAAGAATCCAGCGCAACAAGCGAGGCTTGGCTTCTTGTTTTGCAAATAGGTATTTGAGAGCAGAGTGGTCTGTGTGTACTATGACTTTGCTTCCCCATAAGTACGACCTGAACTTATCAAGGGAGAATACTATAGCTAGAAGCTCTTTTTCAGTGGTAGTATAGTTCTTCTGGGCATCGTTAAGTGTCCTGCTGGCATAAGCAATCACTCTTAGAATCTTCTCTTTTTTCTGGCATAGAGCTGCCCCCACTGCATAGTCACTTGCATCACACATGATCTCAAACGGGAGAGGCCAGTCGGGTGATATGACAACAGGTGCAGATGCCAGTTTTTGTGTTATTGTATTGAAAGCAGCTGAACACTTATCATCAAAATGAAACGGGGCATCTTTCTGTAGCAGGTCGGTCAATGGTTTAGTGATTTTGGAGAAGTCTTGTATAAACCGTCGATAGAATCCTGCATGCCCAAGAAACGCTCGAATATCTTTAACAGAGGTTGGTGCCGGTAATTTCTCTATAACCTCCACCTTGGCCTTATCCACCTCTATTCCTTCAGCCGATATTTTATGTCCAAGGACAATCCCGTCCTTGACCATAAAGTGACATTTTTCCCAGTTTAAAACGAGATTTGTATCCTCACACCCGTCCGGGATCAAATCAAGTTGTGCCAAGCATTTATCAAAACTAGAGCCATAGACAGAGAAGTCATCCATGAATACCTCTATGCTCTGTTCGATGAAATCAGCGAATATAGCTTGCATGCATCGCTGGAAGGTAGCAGGGGCATTGCATAGTCCGAAGGGCATTCGTCTGTACGCAAAGGTGCCGTATGGACAAGTGAAAGTGGTCTTGTCCTGGTCCTCTGGTGCGATTGGTATTTGGAAGTACCCTGAGAACCCATCTAAAAAGCAGTAGTACTCTTGCCCTGCTAGTCTCTCTAACATCTGATCGATGAAGGGGAGAGGGAAGTGATCTTTCCTGGTCGCCAAGTTTAAGCGCCTGTAGTCGATACACATGCGCCATCCAGTAATTTTTCTTTGAGGGATAGCCTCTCCCTTATCATTTACAACAGCCTCGATGCCCCCCTTCTTCGGGACAACTTGTACAGGACTTACCCATGGACTGTCAGAGATATGATAGATGATGTTCGCGTCTAGGAGTTTCAGAACCTCCTTTTTAACTACCTCCTTTAGGTTAGGGTTTAGCCGACGTTGGGTTGCCTGATAGACTTGTAGTTTTCCTCCATATAGATATGATGCGTGCAGTAGGAGGGATCAATTCCTTTTATATCAGCAATAGTCCACCCGATTGCTGTCTTATGCTTTTTTAGTCACTTCGAGTAGTCTTGTTTCCTCCCCGGAATTCAGAGAAGAGGAAATAATGACAGGCAAATGGTCATTTTCAGCTAAGAAGGCATACTTGAGTTTAGAAGGCAGCTCCTTAAACTCGAGCTCTAGTGGCTGCTCTACTGAGGGAATGGACTTTTGTGGTTCTCGGTCGGTCAAGTCTTTCGATTGGTGGCCGGTAGGCTTGATAACCTGCTTTTCCTTTTTCTACATACGCGCCAGCATGGCGTTAACTTCCGGATCCTCCACCTTTCTTTTAGAGAAGTAACTAATACTTGCTCTAGCGGTTCAGTTTCAGCCTTCAGGACGGAAGATAGTGAATACATGTCCTCATCTGTAGAAAAATTGTCCTCCTCCTCTTCATCATCTGTTAATCCCACTGTCTTAGCGTGAGGAGAAAAGTTAGAGCTTTTCTTCATCATTTTCTGCATGTCGAATTCGATCGTCTCATCCTCGTATCTCAAAGTGATCTTTCCATCATGGACATCAATTATGGCTTTGGCAGTACTTAGAAACGGTCGACCTAGAATCAAGGGAACCTCAACATCGTCGTCCATTTCTAGAATGACGAAGTCAGCTGGAAAGATAAAGCGAGACACTCCAACTACCAGATCTCGGACTATTCCCATTGGCTTGATCTCTGATCTGTCAGCTAGTTGGAGTTTGAAAGGAACCGGTTGCATCTCTCCTCCTTTTTACTTTTAAGAAGGTGGCGTATGGCATGATATTTTATACTGGCTCCCAGGTCGCATAAACCGCTTCCACAGTCCACTCCACCTATAAAACACGGGATAACGGGATTTCCCGGATTTGTTTGTTTAGGAGGGAGTGCTCGAAGAAGGCAGCAGAGCATTCCTCCGTGAGGTGCACTGTTTCTTTTCAAGGTTTCTTCTTCTTCTTTGTTAAGAGATCCTTTAGAAACTTGGCGTAGTTAGGCATCTCTTGCAAAGCATCGATTATAGGTATGTCGAGAGTCAGTTTCTTGAAAATGCTCAAGAATTTGGAAAACTGCTCATCCAGGTGTTTCTTTTTCATCCTGTTGGGAAATGGGAGTTCACTGTTTTTAGGAGATGAAGATGGAATGTCGATGGTTACTCGAGATGGAGATGGAGTAGCAGGAATAGGAACTTGGATTTCTGGGGAAGTAAGGTTGGATTGGCTGTGTCTGCATCATTGATGCTGGCCTCTTCTTGATTTTCTTTTTCTTTTCTTTTCTGGTAGCAAGTTCCCTTCCACTCCTTAGGGAGATTGCACTCAAGTTTGTTGATTGGAATGTGCCATCGTCTATAAGGATTGAATTTGCTTGCTCTCTTGGATTGGGATTAGTCTGTGAAGGGAATTGACCAGGAGGTCTTTGTTGGGTGAGTAACTGTTGAATCTGAGATTGCAAGGCTTTTTGGTCTTTGCGCAGGGCTGCGACCTCCTCTTGCGTGTCTCGGGACTTACCCATCATCGCTTTAAACATCTCTTGCATTTGAGACATTTCAGATTCAGGATTCGAAGGAGGTTGAGTTGGTCGACTCGAAGAAGCATCATTGCCATAAGGCTGTTGCTGGTACTGTACTGCCTTTGGCCTCCTTGAAAATTGGATTGAGGTCTGTAATTTTGAGATGTTTGTAGTGTATGTGGGTTTTGGATGTTGTCGGTGTTTGAGTAGCGAAGATTGGGTTGCATGTTACGTTGCCAAGGTTGCCTGTACCCTGAATTGTTGGTGATATAGTTTGCTCTCCTCTGCTTTTAATTCTTGTAGTTGGGGGCATTGTTCATAGTCATGAGGCCCACCACATTGTGTACAAGAGATAGCTGGAGATGATTGGGACAGAGGAGCATAGCCTGGAGGGATTGTAGATGATCGGGAAATCATCGACTTAGCTTGCTGGGGGTAGGAATTCATAGCCATCTGCTCAACCACTTTCTGCAGAGTACTTACTTTTGTTGCCTGCTGAGCATTGCTCTCCATGAGTTGCTCATGGCTTTTCATCAGCAGGTCAAACTTGTTATCACTTTCCCCAACATGGTATAAACCTGGAGTACCGCTCCTTGATCCACCGGAGGCCCAGTCTCTGATTTCTTCACAAAGAGACTCCATGCTATTCAGAAACTGTTCTCCTGGCTTTTTCAGAATATCCGCCCCTAACGAGGATAGTACCATTGTTCTGCACGGACC
The DNA here is from genome assembly GCA_023374045.1 of Limonium bicolor. Taxonomy (NCBI): domain Eukaryota; kingdom Viridiplantae; phylum Streptophyta; class Magnoliopsida; order Caryophyllales; family Plumbaginaceae; genus Limonium; species Limonium bicolor. The sequence goes on along the minus strand of CM041779.1, from coordinate 134,992,339 downwards.
GATCAAGCCTTTGTAGAACAATTGTGATACTTGCTCTTTCGTCAGACCATGGTGAGGACAAGTCAGTAGTAGTCCTTTGAAACGGTCCCAAGTTTCACAAATATTCTCCGACCCTGGTTGCTTGAAATTATAGATTTCAGCAATCATCTCCAACGTTCGGCTCGGGGGTAGAAATTTGTCGTAGAACTTGGTGGCCATGTCATCCCAAGTACCAATGGTACTTGTGTCAGGCTATGATACCATTTGCTCGCACTTCCCGTCAGGCTGTGAGGGAATAATGACAGTCTTGCGTACTGGAGTACTGCGTCGGTCGCAGTTAGACTGTTGGCATGCTGCAAGAACTTTGTAACATGTAACAGAGCTTCGTCAAGACTGGAACCATCAAACATTCCCAACTCCTTTACACATCGGATTTGATGATATGGCTTCAGCTTCTGCCACTCATCGTATTCGGATGGGCTAAGGTGAGGAAGGATGATGGCAGGCTGTTGTCCTAGATTAGACGGCCTGTTAATGTTTCGAACTGTCGCTGGTGAAATTGCCATGTCAGCTTCCGGGTCAGATTCTATCACTGTGGTGGTAATGTTTGTTGAGTTCGTCTCTCTGCCTTAGGGTGCGTAGAAAGGATCTCTCGATCTCTGGGATGTAACCAACCGTGTGATTATTAATATTTTCCGGGAGGCTATGTGACCTGGTAAAAGGCATTCACCATTCAAAACAAAAAAGGAAACTCGTGATGTGTTAAAATAAATAAAAATGTTAGGAATTAGTTGACAGAAATTTAAGTTAGTAGTTAGAGACAGAAAATTTAAATGACAGAAATTAAAGGACATAAATTTTAATGTTAGTAGTTAGAGACAATGGAAATTAAAATGACAGAAAATTAAATGACAAAAAATTTTAAGTTAGTAGTTAGTATACTGGAAATTTGAAGGACAATGGAAATTAAATGACAGAAAATTAAATGACAATAAAATAAAGAGTTAGTAATTAGATGTCAGAAGTCAGATGTCGTAGTTAGATGTCCAAAGTCAGATGTCCAAAATAATAGTAACAGATTATTATAATATAACAGGTGAATTATCCGGGGCTTAGGGACTAGAATAAATCAAGTCCCCGGCAACGGCGCCATTTTGCAGACTGTTTATTAAGAGTGGTTGGAATTGTGTAATTAAAACAAAATTAAAGAAATTAAAACTCAAAATAACAGTCGGGCTGCAAACAAATCCCGGTCGTAGTAGTATAGTAAAGTGTAAGTGACCGGATATCGAACCGCGGGACTAAGTGGAATTATTAAGTACCTAAGCTTTGTCACAAGAGGGGGATTAATTGACTTGTTTTTGTAAGTAAAACAACAGATAAAATTAACTGAGTTGAAGATAAATTAACGGAACTCCGGGTTCAGGTTTGTATAATCTGATTAATTATGCTATCTCTACCGGTTTATTATAATAGTTTGGCAAAGTTCCTGTTATTATCTTAAGGACTAAATCATAGACTCATAAGAACTCGTTTACCAGAAAATGCTCGGTCTAATCCAGGTTCGAGCAAAACATATGTAAACGGCGGTTAAGTGCGAGGAATTATATTTGCATCTGAAAATACTAACTTATTAAATCATAATAAGCTTTCTCCAGATTTACGGCTTAATTAACCTGTCTATTTATCACTGGTCTGATCAAAATAGACTTAGTAAAGCATTTTAATAATTCATGAAATTTATTAAAAGGTGAGAGATAAACTTTAATCGTAACAAACTGTATTTATTTTAACCGGTAGAAATATAGATTACATAATTAAACAAATTACGGCCAAACCTTCGCCCGGAGTAAATCCTCTTAGCCCAACATAATTAAAAAGACAGAATGAGAAGTAAAAGAAATCATCTGGGAAAGATAATTAATTCAGCTCCACCATCTTGACTGCTAATATTTGGGTAGAGGTTGGACAGAACAACGGTATGGAAATGGAATGTTTTTATGGAATGAGGTGTTGTATGGAATTTATGTGGATAATATGTGGATGAGATGTATGATTTTTGGAGAGTTTTATGGTATTTTTATGGAGGAAAAATGGCATAAGTTTGGGGTGGAATGAGATATGATTTAATGGAGGTTTGGAGGTGTATTTATAGAGAAATATAGTAAAGGGGAAGGTAAGGCGGTGGTATTTGCGTGTGAAGAGATAAATTTTATCTCTTCACACGGCTGCGCTCTGTATGCTGGCATAGTCGACATGTCCGGACCATGGTCCGGACCAGCTGGTCCGGACCATGTCGATTTTCTTTCTGGTGCGCTGGCGTGTTGTTGGACCAGGTGATCCGGTGGTCCGGACCAAGGGTCTTTTGCCTCTAAAATGTTCGTTTTAGCTCCGATTTGATCCCCGTTTTCGCCTACGCGTTTGTCTCTTCGTGTACTTTGCTCCTAGCTTGGTTTTCCTCATGTTTAACCAATAAATTTGTGAGATAATCAATAAAACATAACTAGAGGAAAACTAACCAAAGTGGAGAAATGAGCAAGAAAAGTGCTAATATAATATATGAAATACACCTATAAAACATGCTCATTTGGACACTTATCACTTACACACTATTCATACACACTCATTCGAGCAAGGATGAGCATGGCAATAGTGTGCCAGTTTGCGCTAAGGCCGAAGAAATCACTGTAAGTGCTTTTACATATAACTCTTCTAAACATTTGTATTGAATTCAAATTTATTGAATAACTAATAGTGTGAAATATCATTGTTTGGTGATTATGAAGTCTAAATACGAAGATTTGTTAGATGCTGCCACCCAAGAGTCAGGAACTCCAGATGATCCATCAGCTCAAACCACAGACATTGACCCTAACCACATTTTCTACAAGGTTGTTGAAGGAAACCGAGAAAGTAGAGGGTGTACGGTGTGGGCGGTGTAGCTCCACAATATTTCCCTGACTCATTCCACTGCACCGACACTAGCTCACGTGCTACCAGCTACGACCATACTACATACGAGTCCATGAAGTCGGATATTGAGTGGGATCTGCTTCAGAAGCTCGGTGACACTTATAAGGAGCAAATTCATTCTGAGGAGCGGGAAACAATGGAGCTGCGTAGCGAGGAGATGCAGACGATGGTACGGGTGCAGATCTCCCAGATGTTTCCCTCACATGGTTTGTATGGTGCTGGTGATAGCTCTATTGTGCCGGACGGATGGGGTTCGTGGACAGCTCCAGGCGGTGGCTCAGCAGGTGATCCGAGTGATGCAGCTGATCAGATGGGGTATCGTCCTGGGGATGGACACGGTTGGGACCAAATAGATAGATAGATTTTGCTTGATGATCCCTTAGCTCTAATGCTACGCTTCGTCGAAGTTCGAGTTTTATTTAGTAAAATAACATTTTATTTTCACTTATATGAGAAAATCTATATTATTACCATAATTAATAGATAGAACATAATATTTATTATATGCGTAAATGGATTAGAGGTCAAAATAAATAAATACAAATATTGAGAAATTCCTAGAGACGGATTAGGCGTTAATTGCGTGTTTTCTAGTAGTGTATCCAACAAGATGATAAATAGTTTTTTCAAGTTCGTCACATCCTTTTCTGATACGGATCGGGTTAGGGTGATGAAGACCATGAAATCAACGCCTCAAAGAATCTTGCGATCTGATGAAAAGTTGATAATTTATTTGGATTAAAATAAAAAAACTAAAAAATAAATATATTTAGAAAATTTTGGGTTAAACGGTTGGATTTGGGTTGAATGACTTTATATAAGTCAGGTTAGGGTTGAGAATTTAGAATCCAATTAATTTTAGGTTAAGTTTGGTTAATGGATTCTTAAACAGGTTTTATATGATGAACCATACCCATCAACCCGAATTACGCAGAAAGGATGAGATTTTTTTTTTTTTGGGAGTTGGTCTTTTTTCAATAAAAGGGAGCTATGAATTGTAGCACTTTCATCCGTTTTACCCAATGGAGCCCAAATTATATAATGTGTATGACAGAATGTGCTTTATATAATGATTGAAATGGAGATCACAAGGTTCAACAACAAGAGGTAATACTGTCGTAACAAACCGGGTAGCACCAGGCCTTCTTCATCATCAGCTAGTACATATAAATGACTCTCGACGCTCGGCCACTTATTAATTTAGTTTAATAGCAAGGGTAAAATCAGAACAACAAACGAGTACTCTTGCATTAAGCGCAAACGCTGGGGTTGGCGATGAGGTACTCGTCCACAATCTTACCAAGATGAGCAACTTTCTGCATTCCAACCTCGATCTTGGCTTCCTCGAGCACTGGCTCACAACCTTCCTTGGAGTGGAAATGGTTTGTCATCTTAGTCAAGGACCCTGCACCCTTAGGTTCAATCTTCACTTCAGTGACAATGAAGTCAACATTCTTACCGTGCATATCTCCCTCGATGGTGGTGTACTTGCAGTACAGATTGTTCTCTTCGATCACGTCGATCTTGTGCTTCACGTAGCTGTAGCCATCAATGGCTAAACAGGAAGAAAAGAAAAATCAAAACTTATATATATACACGTATTTAATTAATTTTGTCATTAATTTATGTCATTACAGAGGAATTGAAAGGGAAGAATATATACATACGTTCAACCAAGGTGGTCTGCCTAATACTGCCAGGGGCGAGACAATCTCCTTGAACAAATTCAACACCCTTGATGACTTGAGGCATTATCTTTGGGAAAAGGTTGTGACCCTCTAGAACCGTCGCCTTGAACAGGCGAGCAGGGGCAACCGGGCTCTCAACCTCCTGGGTAATTACCTTGACTCCCATCTTCTTAATTTGTAAAACAGGCTGATGATGATCTAAGAGACCAGTAGTAGCAGTAATGAAATGAGCTAGAAGCTATATAGTGCTGGTAGTGGATTGAGGAAGTGACTACTGGTTGATTCATAATGAGCTAACAAATGGGTATTTATAGCACTCGTGGCGGTAAATATGAACGCGCCTATGGCTAACCAAGCTTGAAGTTTGAGGACTATATAAAAAAAACCAAGCAATTTTCTCGTGTTAATAAAGTTTCTGATTTCATGCTTCCTTAACTCATCGAGAGGAGGACATCACCATTTTATCCAAACTGATGGGCTCCGTCTTTATTTTAGTACTATTTGATGTTAATATAAGCCCGGGTAAATTTAATGCCAAGATCATCTAATAGCTAGCCTCATTTGACTTCACTGTTCTCTTGGTTACACCAAAAGTAAAAACACTTTGCACCAAGATAGACCGGTAGTGTCTCAAGAAAAATTGATATAAATTTCATCATCATAATTAGACCAAATCATGATATTCAGTTAGATTATTGTAGTTAATGAATTAGTGGTCTAGAAACCAGCAGTGCCTTCACGGAAAAGAATGATAAAGCATACCACAGGCTTTAGTATGCTTGTTTTTTACCTGAACAACTCATTATTGATTGGCGAGGAAATTGAACCTAATTATTCTGTTAGTTATGTCGGTTCCATCAAAGTGAAAAGAACAAAATTGAGTGGTTGGTTTCTCAATGAAAATGTTCAAGATGGATCCAAAGGAGAAGATCTCTGAGATGTATACCAAGTTATTCAAAATGGTAGTAGCCTGGAAATCTGATAACTGCTGAAGACATGGTTTCTAATGTGTCGTCGCTTCAAGAGAAATGGTATGAAGTTAAAGCTATACATAGAGGTAATAACCTAATAAACTAATCTATGGGTGATTTAGATAACTAACGATTTCTACACTTGTGATGTAAAACCGCCAGAATGAAGCTACAAAGAATGATTGATGAAATAAAGGGGATATTGGGCTTAACCATGATTAATTTGGCGCGCGCGCACACATTATTTTTCTTACTTTTCTAAACGAACCACAAAATGTTCCTCTTCCATCTACAAAACACAAAGCAACAAATACATCCTTAACTCTAGTAATAGAACAAACAGAAACGTCCACTATTAAAACCCACAAATGAAATATTTACACCAAAAGAAAGTTTCGTGAAATTAGGAAAACCCTAAAAATCTCACCAAATAAAGAATAAAAACAGAGCAACTAACAGAAAGCAAAAAGGAAAGAGAGAATGTAACAAGAATCAACGTTCACTGAAAGTTCAGTCAGCTTTCCCGCACGAGGGGAATCAACATAAGTTGAGGTTTCTGTTAAGTGAAGCAGATCGTCTAATTCAGTTTACAAATAGGAAGCCAAAAGGGACAACCGTTGGTATGTCAAAACAGCACACACACTGAGCAAGCCAATCTTTTTCACTATCTCAAGACTCAAGTACATATGTATAAACTTGAAAAAGAATGTCCAGCTTCGAATGATTCTTTTTCAAGAACACAATTACATACCCAGTACTAAAACGTTTTCATCATCATCATCTCCTGCACCATCATCCCTGTGGATATCACCACTAGAATATCTAGTAGTTGCAAGTATTGGGTCCCTGTACATCCAGACAAAATATAATGTATCCCAGAATTAGAGTGGGTGGGGCTGCGCATTATCTTGCAATACATCAACGAGAAACCGATGAATCATCTCAAAACTGGTAAATGTTATACAGCAGCAGGAGTGGTTCGAAGCAGATTAGTAGCACATCCTCGGTAAAATCCGGTAATCCCCTCCTTCTGATATACTTTCTTTGTGCAATCCATCACCCCATTGTAGAGCTTCTCAGAGTGGTGCCCTTGCTCTTGAAGCCTTGCCCGTACCACCTGTATGAAGCAAAAAAAAAACATAAAAAGGTATATGAAATGTGGGAGCATTGGCAGTTCGGCTGATAAACCCAGAAGCTGACTCTAGTTATTATACAAAGGTGAAGGGTTGTCGGACAAACTTAAATCGTCTTTGATATTACTTTCTGAAAGCAGTGGAGCCCATAAAGAGATTCCATTACGGCAGAAAGAAAGTGGAGGCAATAACAAGCAGGTTAAATATAAATATCAAACCCTGAAAAGAGGAGCTAGGGATGGACATTAATGGTCATAATAATGTCTCAGGAAGTTTCATTGATCAATCCACGAGAAGATGTTGGCCTTGTCCTTTTTGACGGATTCAAGGAACTTAATCAGTCAGACTTATAGCCTAATGAGCAGAATTTTCACTCACGAAAACGAATAAATGGTCATGAGCCAGTGCAATCAGTCAGCAAAAGGCACAATTGTCACCAATATCAACAGGAATTGTTTGGCTTAGAGTGGAATGCTAGTCAATATTCAAAAACAGTATGTTCCTAAATAACAGGACAGAAGTAACTGCGAATGAACAACCCTAACCTCATGAGGATATGTTAATGTAGAAGCAAATATTTTGGAAATGGACGAAGCGACTGCAACATCACGAGTGCCCAGTTTGTCTGGGGTGGTGTCACCTTCAGAAATCAAATAAATAAACAATAATATTAATCAGCTAACTGAGGATACAACTTTCTAAGAAACTGTGCATGACAACGGTATCATCTCTACTTTTCTTCGTGAGATCCACGGGAGGAAAAATAATTACCTTGTATAGCAAGATAACACTTGATTTTCTCATATGTGGGAAACTGAATTGCTACGTGACTGATACCAGCTAAAGCAGGGACTAGACCACTGTTCTTCGTGAACAATACAAACAAAAAAGGTAAGGTTACAACTTTGGCTCCACAATATTATCATTATCTCAGCACAAATATCTATCACTCTTTCACCTGTACAGTCCTCGAATGCCTTCCTCACGTGCTATTCTATTTAATGCAGAAATCGTGCCCTTGTATGGCTCCACACCTATTTTCATTCCTTGCGTCTGCAAAGAAAATCCGAAAACAATGACTCACTGAATACCGATGATCAAATTGATCATGCATTCAAAACACATGCACCGCATTATTCGAACATGAATATGCAATGTAGTGTCACTTCTCCTAGCTTTCAACTTTCAAGAGTACTAATTCCCTTGCTTGACAATGTCTCAAAAACTGGTAGCTTTAGTTACTGCAAGAAATAGCTTCCCAGAAAACTGCAGCCTATAAACTAAAATTCATATCAGTATTCACTAACAATATTCCCTAACCACATTCCTCAAGTGAACAACCAAGAAAGGATTTGTTCAGGTGTCACAAGAATAGACAAGAACTTTAACACAACTAAAAAAATAGGCATCCACAGCTATAGTCAGTAGGCATCCATCCACATTGCAATAGCAATTACGTGGCAATTAAGTAATTTACTCCATTTTCCAAAAGCCTGTTTTGTAAAAGTTCCCCCTTATTCAGCTCTTGCACACTACAGTAAACATACACAAGGAAACAAAATAAGGTAATATGAGTATATGACTTCAATTAATATAAGGGGGGTCACCAACTTCAAAGTATTTGTGGAAGATAAGATAACAGAGTTGAAAAGTATCAGCCAACACTAAAGGATCAGAGATCCATGATGCAGTTGTTAGAATATTCCCACAACCACTGAAACTACATTCATCTAGCAACAGGCCATGAGCTTAGTTTACTAGTAATATATTTCATGCCAAGTTTACCCAAAGAGGGTTTCATTACTACATCAAGAACGTGTTAATACAATTTGCAAGAGAAGGAAAGAAAAATTCAAACGGAAAATCATTAACCAAGCACGCTTGCAGCAAAAATCTAAGGCAAGAGACAACAGCAGTGTCAAATAAAATTCATCCTACACTTATATAGGACACTACCAACATGAAATTCCAATCAACTGGTACTCATAATCAGACACATGGTATAACCAAATATTAATATAAACTGTAAATAAGGTTTGAAGATTAAAGAGAACAGACTTGGAATCTAGTCTTAACAACCCAAAGAGGATTGTAGCAATGGTCGTTGCTCCTCCAGCGCAAGCAGCAGCAATCACATTGGCACCTACTGAAAGTTGACTTCCATCTACAAGTGCAGCAGAACTGGCAAAATATTACAACTGTAAAGAAACAGAATAACCAACAGTTACAAATTAAAGAGTAAAATATGCTTCAATTTACCGTTCAAGCAGAGACTACTCTTAAACTGTTCATACATTGTAAAATACACCTGCAAAATTCAATTACATAAAGTTACCAGAAATCACCATGTATGTGATGCAGATAAATAAACAAAAAATGTAGAGCCAATAATAAGTAACATTGATGGCAATCCTCGCTGGCAAAAAAATTTAACTAGTAAATGAAGAAGAATTACACTTCTTGTCAGAAGAAGGCAGACACAAATATAAGAAGGCAATAAGTTATTTAAAGGTCACCTCCTAGCCATATTTCTTTACGCAGCTCCTTACAACATCAACCAACCGGACTTTGGTGTCATCTAGATAGACATGGAATATGGAGAACCATTTAGATGTATAGGTTTATTGAGAGCGTTTCTATTTGAGCAAGTCTTCATCCAGTTAGCTAATGAAGCAAGATGAGGAGTTTGACTTAAGAGTCTACACCTGTAGGTGACAGCGTGATCCTTGCTAAACATACAGACAACTACCACAATATGATGAATTCACCCACGCTGCCGAAGAAACTACAGTAATTATTACACCCATCATACTTAAGGAAACACTGCACACCTATTAATCCCACTACCTCAAACGCTCTGAAAACAGTAGAACAGGGCGCAGAGGCACTAATCCCTGTAAAGCTTTTGTCCACTTGCTCATTATTATTTACCAGCACACTCTTTGCATGCCTTTTAAGGTAGTGTGCTTGCAGGAAACGTTTTCAGTCAATTGTTTAGCCAGAGAAATAGATCCTTCTTGGGATTAGCCAGGGCTTGGCCTTGAGGTTCTAGCCATCGAAGCACACTTTATCTATTGTTTTATCGATTACCCTAAACTGGTATAAGAATAATGAGCTCCCCACATTTCTGTGAGCAACGAATAGGGGTCTACCAAAAAAGATATATCAATGAAATTCCATATATATCCAGATTAAAAATGAATCAAGGTAAAGCTTCCCTCCTGCTCCAACAATACGCTCCATTTTACCATATTGCCAAGAAATGACTCAGTAAGTAGAAATTCCTGTATTAGTGAGATCTAACTTATCTGTCCTTAGATCTTTCTTTCTGATATGATTACAAAAGTTGTAACACTTTTTCAACTAGAAGAAGCTATAACCGAGGAAGCGCTAATAAGAACCAAAATGTGAGATCTCTTCTCATCTTACCGCCCAATTAGGAAGCAATGCCAAAACTGTGGGGGAAAGTCCTCGATACATTCCACGAAAACCATCCCTCTGTAATATTTGCTTTAAACTTCTAGATATAACACTACCTGCTCAAAGAGGTGAAGAGAAAGAAGAAACAAAGGAGAAAAGAAAATCAGCGACAATTGAAGCTATGAAGTCAATATACAACATAGTAATCATTCCCTCACGTTCAATTATAGAGATTGTATTCCTTTCAAAAAAAAAAGTATGTGGATTTTGCAAATCTCTACACTCATGTTCCTCTACACCTCCACATGTTATGATACAATACAATTCTCTCACAACAAATGGTGGGCTAATCAGACAAAGGAAGGAACAACATCACCACCTAATGTTTTGCATCAAGCGTGACTGATCATTACCTGTATACCCTTCATAGTGACAGAATAAAGTTATGGATTTGAACACTGATGCCAATTATTACGTTTCCATATCAAATGCCTCATCTTTTCCTCCAACAAAACAGAATAAACAATTTTATATTATCTACCCATCACCTTCTACATCCAGTCTTTCCCCAGCCAAACATGGGAGCATTCATCGATATACTCCATTTCTTCTCCTTCAGTGCTCATCATACTCTCCGTCAAACATGGCTGGTTGGTTTACTCCATCTGCAGCCCTTCAGCACTCACATACAGAGTCTTTAAGTTTTTTATTTGAACCCCGGCCCACACTCCCCCCACCAACTTCTGTCTACAATCTTATTGTTTCAAAGAAATTCACATGTAGTCTACAACCTTGACAATTATAAATCTAGATATTGTAGCAATTTACATTCATGGTAATTAATCTGCATTGTGTAATGGCTAGATCAACATCGTGTGCAAATTATTTTACTCGTGATGTTATTTTCATGCAAATAGAAGTCCAGATAACCTATGAAAGCAACAAAACTCAACTGTTCTTCTATTAAAATGTGCACATCAAAAAGGCTCCAGGGGGTGCTATAGACGACCATTGCAATCTCACCCTTGCAGACACGGTATATCTTGATTTTATACTAATAACTTTCTTTCTTAAGTTTGACTTATGATTAACAGGAAGATAATTGTACAATATTTGTTAGTTTTCAATGTCACTCAGATCTCATATTCACTGAATGAGTATCATTAAATTCTAACCAACGCATACACATAAACTCTCTGAAACACATAGAAATCATAACTTCAATCAAAATTTTCGTACAGAAAAGAATAATTCAGGTTCTTCAAACAATCCTTCCAAAATATACAAGACTACAGATTAACAACAAAACCTGTGATTGTTTGTGATAAGCGCTAGGGCTGTATGACAAAACAATTCATCCTGCATACCACTTGTATCGATACATCAATTGTATCTTCCCAATACCGTAGTCAATGCACCAGCTCAAACCAAAGGAAATGTCGTGTCTTTACCAAAATCTAGCGAGGCAGATAGATTGGGGGGGGGGGGGGGGGGGGGGGTGGGGGGGGGGGGGGGGTGGAAGTGACCCTAACAATGATAATTTTCAGAGCGTCGGCGATAGCTTTCTCGTGAAATATATATATGCACACCAAATTCAGCCAAAATCACAAGCAAAAACATTTCAGCATAGCTTGATAACCAACATACAAAGCCAAACGAAAATCAGGGATATAAATACCTTTAGCATTTCCATCGACAAGACAAGACTAGGCAGACCATACACCTGAAGCCTGGTCTTGATAACATCCAGAGGACAGACGAATGTGGCGGCGATGACACCTAACCCATAAGAAACAAATACATACATTTTTAATTTTTCCAAACAAATTCTGGAACCGTATTAGAATTTGAGTTGTAAACAACCAAATGTTCGACAGGAAAAAAAAGGAAAGGTACAAATGATCTAACTGATCTACCGGCTGCTGCACCAGCACCAGCATTACAAAGAATGGAATAAGGGACGTGGGAATCGGCGGCGCTCATGGCTGGAAGTCAGATATACGGAGAGCAATCGGCAGCTGATTTCCTGGGCTTCTTTTCGAAAATTTCTATCCAGATATAAAGAGTCCTCAATCAAGAGGGCGTGGTGGAGCACCAGCGTCGCATGGCAAGCACCGCAGTACTTCGAAAGATTGTATTTTGCGAATTGCCGCCCAATTTAATGAATCCCAGATTATTTCCAAGACGTTTAGGGAAGATGGGGAAGGGAAGGGAGGAAGGGGATTGAGGTTTATTCCTCTAGGGTTTCGATCTGATCGAAGAAAATGAGTAGGTAGCCATCAGGAGTTAGATAGATAGATCCCTCTGGTAGACTCAGAGAGAAAGGGAGAGAGAAGGGAGAAATCCGAAGGGGTAGTTGCATATATATTGCATGTTTAATTAGTGTATCTCATTTTCTCATTTTTCGGTCCAAAAAATTTGTGTATGTCGTTTGTCTCGTTACTTTTCCTTCTCTGTCATTTAATATCATGAACGTTGGGGGAGTACCAGCCACAACAGTTTCAGAGAAGAACTTTATTTGTCCTAGTGCTACTTTTATATTTGAGCTCGGACTTGTCAACTGTCGGCTGTCATTTTAAGCTGGTCGAATCGCCACATGGGAATGAGGGCTCTGTTAGACTTATCTTCGTTTTCTATTGGAGAAGGTAAGCAAGCAAGCGTCCGATTTTTTTTTCTAACAATAGGATGTTTTGTTTTGTTTGGTAACATGGAAAGTATTCAAATAAAGAAATGCAACCATTAAGAAAGATGGACGAAATCAGAAGATTGTTATGTTTTTTTAAAAAAAAAATCTCGTATTCATTTCAGCACAAAACAAAAGTACATGGATTAAACCAACCCCCTCCCCCTTTTTCGCTCATCTGCTTTAAACCAAAATCGACAGTATCAACTTCTCATATCCCTAAGGATGCGTTCGGGTGCACATTTTATGTGCATTTTTTGACAGCATAGATGTACAGCATATGCTGTTTTGAACTCCTTTATTTGTTTTGTTGTTCGTCTAAAATAGCATAAATGTCAGCATAAATGACAGCATAAATATCAGCATAAATGCCCGCAGCAAATGCTACTTTTTCGTTTTGTGCTTTCACTTCCGTTTCTTTACTCACTTTGTAATGCAATTAGTGTGACTATTGATTTAAAAAAAAAATTACAAGTTACTTTATTTATTACAAATTACATAATGCTTTAAATAATTTATAAAAATAGTACTACATCTTTAGCCAAATTTACAAAAAAACACATTTATAATACAAATCTATAATATATTATTTGTAATACCACATAGATTAATAAAATTAAAAAAACAAATAAATATACACTTGTTGATATATAAATTAAAATATTAAAATAGTATATAGAAATATGAATGCATATAAATTATTAACATACAAAGTTACAAAAATATTATATATTATTGAAAGTTATAATTTCACTAAATAATTCACATAAAATTATTAGAAAATTTGAAACGTTTTTTTTCTCTTTTTTACGCTTTTATATTTATAAGAATTATAAAATTTAGATAATAAAAATATATTGTTTAAGAGTTACAAGTTTTGCTTAAATAATAGAAATAAAAATTTTATTGTTTGTGAATTTTTTTATTTATTTTTACTAACAAAATAAAGTTACGTAGTGTAATATAATAAATTATAATTATAATACGAAAACGGTAAACGCACTACATATAACTACCTGAACCAAACATGCTGCATATATGCTGCACTGCCAAACAGCAGTTTTCAAAACAGCTACATTTATGTCAGCACATTCCTGCCAGCAAATATGCTGCATTTATGCCAACACATTCCTGCTGTCAAATATGCTGCATTTATGCTGCCAAAACAGCCATGCCGAACAGAGCCTAAAACACAAAGACCTTAACAAGCCATCCTTTGCCGATGCACTGCGGATCCAGGAATATTGTTTAGGGGGCTAATTTTGTTTAGGGGGGCTAAAAATTTTTTTGGCACTTTTATTCTTTAAACATTATATTATGTTACATTTTTCTAAAAATACATAAGAACATTTTACAAATTTTCAAAATTTTCGAAGGGGGCTCCCCCTTTGCATCCGCCTCTGTGCCGATGAGACCAAAAAGATATTCTCACATTTGATGATCACAATGCTTCATGTCAATGACAGAATGCTCAGCTAAAGATCATACTAACTCTTAGCATAGATTTCCTTGCATCTGAATCCACTACTTTTGAGATAAATAAATCTATCCTTGCATTCACTTCCTCCTTGTTTTAGAATGGACTACATCAGTATAATGCTTGATTGAAACATCGTCACACCTCTGAGATAAAACAAAATATCTAGCCCAAGCAAATATATGATTCAGATACCAATTCTGACAAGCACAAAAGCAACAAACCTCTATAGGACTTTACCACACCCTTACTAAGCACAAAAGATTAGGTGAGAATTTATTTAAAAAACAAACTGAGCAAGAGTCACCTATTTCCCGCTAGTTTGGAGCAATCCCCTTCATGGCTATAGCCAGCCCTCGAGCTCCCCGAAGACCGCCTCTTGAACAATCTAAGAGCAGTTTCCTCTGATTTCGAACCTTAATAAAGATCAACAACATGTTGAAGTGTAGCTGCTTTAATTTCCACACCTCTTCAAGGGAGCCCTCATGTACCACTCGACCTAACTTCCTTTTATGGCCTTCAACCACTGTAGACTCCTCATTTAGCATCATAAGAATTGGCATCTCATTCTCTGCCTCACTGAAATGCTGGATTTTACGATCTTTATACCCTCTCCTGTGCACGGATCTTATTAGACATGTTATGATTATCTGCTTGTTTAGTAAGAGCCTTCCCGGGGATTCTTTACACATATATTTCTGAATTTCATCATTCTCGACACCTCCTCTCTTTGCCTTCTCGATCCTTAATCATGTTGCTTGAAGCTAGACCATAGAGGTAAACATCATCCTCTAACTCGGTGTCATCTAGACAATCCTTAGTAGGATGCAAAAAAAAAAAGACCACATTGATAGCAGATTTGTGGCATGCATTCATAAGTGATCTGAAAGATTGTATCCACCCCTCTTGTGGATATTGTGACACACCTTATCACTGGTTTGTGCATATATGTTAGAACCTTTATCCTCATGTATTCCCCTCCCAGTCTTCCATCATCATCCCCAAACTCAACAAAATGACCCACTCTTTAACCTAACCTCCTTGCAAAATCTCTACGATAAAAAAAAGAAAGGGAACATCACGAACCCAAATTGAAACCCATTGAAAGGTGTGATCTTTGGGAGCCTTGTGCTTCAGAACCCTTGGAACGCCAAAAAAGACCCATCAAAAGACCCATCAAAAGACCATGGGCCTCTGTTACGAACAACATACATCATGTCCATTATTGGGCAAAATACTAATGAAAGTATCTTGTAGATTAATGGCAGTGAACCCAGACGTAAATTGTAATAGTACTACAAGTGTCATATTCACAGGGAATTCACGATTATCTAGCTAATTATAAGCTTAGTAAATGTGCAAGAATATAAACAAAAGTGCATAAATGTAGAATTGAGGGTTTTGGAGATTTTGGTTTGATAAGGGAAAATAAAGAAAAGCAATAAAACTAAACTAACTAAACTACGATATATGTGGCCCGGGATGGATATTTGCACCCATCCTCTCCTTACTACCGATTGTTGACCCTTGAACTCATAACTAAACAACGAGAACACTTAAATGATTAATAAGCAAATCTTGGTCTACTGATCCTAACCGATTTAAGCAAGACTTCTCAATTAGCTAAACCTCGGGTCAATCAACAACATTAAGCTCAAGTTCCCCCTAAGTTGCAAATGAAGTCTAGCTAGCCTCAAGATTCACCAATTTTAGAGTACGTTGTTTAGGTCCCCAACGGTATAGATTTCTACTTCTATAAGCTCGTCCAGATAAATCCACTCTAATGCTAAAATAATTAGCAATGTTAATCCAACCAATTTAACAAATTAACAATTAATTGAGCAAACTCTAATCAAATCCTTAAATTTAATATAAATAAGCTTAGAAGCTATAATCACTCAATAATCATTCGCATTAAGCACAAGGACTAAAATAAAGCATTAAACAAGTTCAAGGACCAACAATGGAGTTTTAGGGATTGTGGGCAAAATCTTTAGCCCAAGCTACAAGGGGGTCTACTCAACCATTAGAGAGTAAAGGAGGGAGAGAGAGCAAGAGATGCCATTAATGGAGCTTGGGAGCTTCAATGGAGGTGGAGTCTTTCTCCTCTTCTTATCTTCTTTTTTCTCTTCTTGGTGTCGCCTCTGGTTTTGGTTCCACTCCTCTCTAACCTCTCTTATTTTGGTTTTTAAAATAAGAATATGGACAAAATTTTGGTCTGACCGACCCACTTGGGTCGGTCCTGTGGGGAGGTCAGTTTTTCAAAATGCTCTATCTTTTTTGTTTTAGCTTTGATTTCAGATCTGTTTGTGCCCACATGTTCCTCTCTTCGTATACTTTGGTCCTAGCTATTTTATTCCTCTTCTTTAATCAATGATTGTGTAAAACACCTATAAAATACAAAACTAGAGGAAAACTAGCTAGAGTGAAGAAATGAGCAAGAAAAGTGTTGATTAAACATATGAGATACACCCTTAAATAATGCTCATTTGGACACTCATCGATCACATTTCTAAACTTAAAGAGGAAAACCTCTCTTCCAATCGTGCGAACCTTCAGATCATCTTCCATTTGACATACATGGCTTAAGGTGGTCTTCATAGCTCTTAACATTGGGAACCTTAGATAACAATTTCCCCTATAAGCAACGTTTAAGAAGATAATCACTAGTACAAAAAATCTCTATCGCGAGGCCCCTATCTTGGTGGTTCCAAATAACAATCACCAAAATAGGTGTTTTTAATAAATTCACAAACTTATTTTAGCGGTTGCTAATTAGAACCGCTGAAATTGACTAGTTTTTTTCTTTCTTTTTTTGGGCCTCTATTTTAGTAGTTTTTGTTAGGAACTGTCAAAATATATTGGAAAATAATATAAAGAGACTCACATCGGCCACTACAGTCGACGCCTGTTTTCTCTTCTCTCACAACCATCCCCACTGTTCTCCCTTGCAACCATGTTCTTCTTCGTCATCAACCACTGTGACTGCCGCCGAGCCTTTAGGTGAATGTCGCGCTCATCCACATGTTCTAACAAACACCACACCTACACTAGTAGCTTCCTATTTCATAAAAACCTAAAAACAGTAAGTTCGATTTTTTAAAAAAATTGAAAATTGTTGTTGCTAGGTTTAGATTTATAATGTAGTGTTGTTAGTTGTGGAACTTGATTTTGTGTGGAGCATGTATGCATATTTTTGTTATTTAATTTGTAGACAATAATGTGCATACAAGGTGTTTGATGAAATGTTTGAATGAAAATTTGTGTTATTTGGGTCTTTCTAATGTTTAACATACATTATGTATAGATTAGTTTTAGGTTAGAAAGTTACCAATCAAGACAATAGTGCACTCACAATGTGTTTGATAAAACGTCAACCTTGTGATAATACTAACGCAAACTCCATATTCCAACCTTGTTGTCTATGCATACTGGTGTAGTGGTAATCCCATACTTCTTCTAGCATATTTTTCGCCGCACTTAGGCGCCCGGCCCCTTGCAGGTTCTTCATCATGACAAACAATGGCACCACTACTCACTTTGTAGGATTGATGGGACTGACAGAGTCTGTCTGGGTTATTAGACTTAGATAGACTCTCTCAATCGAAATATGATGGACAGAGAATATCTTGTGGAATAGATGGGGCTGACGTAGTCTTTCTGGGTTGTTAAACCCAAACATACTAGCTCGGGAAGCGGAAGCAGTCAATTGATGGTCTAACTTCAAAGTGTTCCAAGATGTAAGTCATTGAAACACATTGAGTCTTTCAGTGAATGGACGGAGTCTATCAACAAAATACCAATACAATATTAAGAAAATTTATTGATAGAATTTTAGGGTTACAAGAAAGTATCTCACACTTGGGGTGAGGCAGATATACTCTACCTAACGCTTGCACTCACTCCTCAACTAATAGATCAATGCATCATATGAAGAATTAAGTGTAAGCTCTAAATAGATAGATATATGAATTGTAGCTTGTAATAGGAAACATATCTCTTTTTCTTGATGACTTTTCCCTAATATAGGAAGTAAATGGGGTGGAAAATCACACTTGCAACTAGAAACTTTGGCTCTTTATATAGCACAGCCTCTGGAGCCATTAAGGGAGTCCGTTTCTGAAAATTCAAGGATTTGACTGTTTTTCACCACAAATTTCAAACCTGACTTGTCTTAAGGTTGTGGATCTGAACATTAAGGCTCAAGGAAGTTGAACGTTATGAAACGAATGTTAGAGGCATTCAGACATGTCCCTTGGTTTTAAATTTTGCAAGTTGTTATAAGTGTCAGCGCGCTTATCCATAAAGCATCAGACGAACTCTCTTGGTTAGATAGACTCTTTCATTGGTTAGATAGACTCTTTCACCATCTTCTGTGTTTATTGCAGCAGGGTTTGTCATTCTGCTCGATAGACTCCATGGACATGGAAGGACTTCATCCTTAACAACACACAGGGTTTCAACAATTCTTGATTGACTCCATTTGCACATAGATTGAGTCATCATCGGTAAAACCCGAAAGTTCTAACACGTGTCAAAACATTGGACGATCATAATAAGAAAAATAATGAAGCTCTTGATGAGTGTCCAAATGAGCATGCTTTAGAGGTGTATTTCATATGTTTTATCAATATTTTCATGCTCATTCTCCACTCTAGCTAGTTTTCCTCTACATTTGTGTTTTATTGGTGTTTTACACAATTATTATTAAAAACAGGAGGAATAAATAGCTAGAATTAAAGTGGACAAAGAGACAAACACGTGGGCACAAACGGATCCAAAATCGGAGCTAAAACGAAGAAGAAGATACAACGTTTTGAAGATTAGCCTGTCATAGACCGACCCTAGGACCGACCCTAGGTGGGTCGGTCGGCAATTCCGGAGGCCGAAATCGCTCATTCTGAGGGCCGAAAGGGCTTTTGGTCCTAACCGACCCTAGGACCGACCCTAGGTGGGTCGGTCAGACTTAAAAACACGCCTGAAATTGATACTGACTTCGACCGGCCCTATGTGGGTCGATCGGGTCGAAATTTTGCCAAGATCTACGTTTTTAAAAGTAGAAAAAGAGGAGGAGAGAGAGGAGGAGTTCGAACCCAGACCAAAGGCGACGCCAAAGAAAGAAAAAGAGGGGGGAAAAGGAAGAAGAAGGAGAGGAGGAAGACCCACCTCCATTGAAGCTCCAAGCTCCATTAATGGCCATTTCTTTCTCTCTCTCTCTCTCTCTCTCTCTCTCTCTCTCTCTCTCTCTCTCTCTTCTTTACTCTCTAATGGTTGTTTGAACTCTTGTATATCTTGGGATGGGGTTTCTCCCAAAAATCCCCAAATTGCTTTTGTAAACCTAACTCTCTTTTGTAATTGTTTTCTCCTCTTCAATTCTTAATTAATGCTTTAGATTTGATCTCCTATTGCATTTATTGTGGTTCCTTGTGAAATTATATCTTGAGCTTGGGATTAGACAAATTGGGGATGAACCCTAACTTTCATTTCTCTAAATTAAGGAGTGAAACTTTAGGGCTATTGTTAGGAGTTTGAAATTAATGCTATCTAGTGACTCTAGCTTTTCTTGAATTGGGAGGTTTGATTAATTAGGTAAGATTTGATTAGTCCAATATTTGGTTAACCTTTACAATAACTGTAATAGAAAACTTAGTGGGGTAGAAACAAGAGCATATTTGAGTGATTTAGGAGATTCCCACTATCCTAAGGTATACACCTATCTTAGATTAGTTAGTTTAACTTTATTGTTTTTCTTCAATTTCCAATATCAACCAAAAACTTAAAAACCTCCAATTTACATTTATGCACTTTTATTTATCTTTTTGCACATTCACTAAGTTTATAATTAACTAGATAGTTACGAAGTCCCTATGGATACGACCTTGTTGTACTATAATGATTGGGTTCATTGCCCATAGTTAGCAAGATAGTTTCACCATTATTTTGCCCAACAAGTTTTTGGCGCCGTTGCCGAGGACTTCGGTCCAACTATCTGGTTTATTGTTTGTTTAGTATCTGTGCATATTTTTCATTTCCTTATTTATGCCGTTTGTGTATATTTTTTTCTTTTCTTTTTAGGAACTTAATTCTGATGGATGGTCACTATGATCAAGCTGGAGTGTGGTATGACTACCCCTATGGTGTAGAGAAACAATCAATGGAGTGTTTTCCAAAGGTGCGGTGAATACCATGAGAGCCCCAAGTGTCCAATAACGATGTCAGAATTGAGAGCTCTCATGGAAGACCTTAACTCATATGTCTACCGGAGGCTTGTATGCCAAGAGTGTGAAGGATACCACGAGAGCGCTCAGTGTCCTGTGATCACAGTATAGGTTGATTCACCCTGTTCGGAGGAGCTCATGTCATATCTTATCTCTTCTTGTAAGCCTAACCCAACTATGCAAGATACTTTTATCATGAAGCAAGATACCTTCAAAATGAATGTTCAAGCTCGGATAGATCAAATTGTGCAACAACTTGAGAGTAAAACAATTCAAGAGGTGGAGCAACCTTTTGAGGACTTGAGTTGCCCTCTCTCTCCTCCCCTGTTCGAATCAGAGACTCCAACGCCATTCAACTACCAGCTCGATCTTGAAGATAACCCATCAGAGGAGAGTCTTCACTTTGAATTCATGGAGTCCTTTGCTCCCTCTGAAGTTGATTATTCCAGAGGCTGCCCCCATGTGCTTTACCAAGACACTGAGGATGCTTACATCCCCAATTTCGAGAAGGAGGAGACATCGCCTCCCTCCGAGTCATCAGAGGAGAGTGCCATCATTGACTTCAAGGAGCCATCTCCCTCTGAAGTTGATGTCCATCAAGGCTTTTCCTATGAGCCTCACCCCAAAGACGAGGATTACTACATCCTCAAACCTAAGGAGGAGGAGCCTTCAAACTTTGATCTTCATTTGGAGGATCAAAGTCTTCCCCACCTGTGCAACAATGATGTAAGGTGGAAGCATAAAGTCCACCCTCTAAGTGTTGAGGTAACATTTCCTTTTGATCCAGGTCATTTTTCAATTATTCATGATGCCCGCCCTACCCACCCGTTGAAGCCGACTTCAACGTTCATATTCGATCCCGGATGACTTCAAGGTGGTACGGTCTAGCCAAAGACCTTAAAGAAGGGAAGCTTCCTGGGAGGCAACCCGGAAGATTTTCTTTCATTTTCATTTATTTTAATTTATCAAGTTCTCCTTTGATTCTGTTTTTGCTAACTTTTAACCCTGTTTGTAGTTGGTTGTATCTAGTGTTTTATGCAGGTGCAACTTAATGTCTACACCGCAACCAAGCTATGCTAATTGAGGCTAAAACTCAAGTGTGGGGGAGTTCCTTCAATGCAAGCAAAAATAATCCCAGGGGAGTACTAGTTTCTTTTAATTTTTTGTCTCACTTCTGCTTCTTTTTTATTCTAAGGCATTATTCTATTGGGGATAGCTTCCATGCTATAATGTGTGCCCCATGTGTTTTTCTCTTTTGTCTGCTTCCTAAAAAGGTCTTCTGAAATCTTCCCCGGTTTGTCTGGTGAATGATGAGGACATTGTTCAAATTAAGTGTGGGGGAGTGACCTTTTCAGTGAATTGTGTGCTTAAATGCTTAATATCTCTACTTATCTTGTGGTTGTCCAAAATAAAAAACTTGGACCCTTGTGTTGTGAGTTCTCATTAAGAACAAATACTGTTATGAATTGTGGGATAAATGCTTAAATTTTTCTTTTTGATTGCTTTTGAGGAGCATTTTCATGAGGTGTGACCAAATGATCTTGAATCGTTGGATTTTTATTACTTAGGGGTTCTTTTGTCTTCTCTCTTAGGGATTGCTAAGGGGTGCTTCTTCGTAAAAATCCTTTAAGGGACTTGTGAGACGCCATTAGTAACCAATAATGAGAGTTGAGTGTTCTTAAATGCAAAGGCTTGATGCCAAAATTGTATCTTCTCACCTCTTATGCAAAAGTGAAACAAATGCATAAATCTATTTTTCCTTTTGTTTTCTTCTCAATACCCATTCTTGAGAGAAGTTGGTCATGGTAAAAGTTCTTCAAGTCACCTAATCTTTAGAACATTGAAGCACTCCGGATCATACCCCGAAACTCTAAATTTTATTTTGCCCTAAGCACACTCATTCCACCACTAAGAGATGGTTCACACTCCTCAAAAGTTTTAATCACTTTTTTGCTTCTTCTCTTATCCTAAAATTCATGTTAGTATTTGTTAGTCTTGAGCATTCCTTACTTGCTTGGGCGCTTGGTTTTGCTTGAGGACAAGCAAAAAGTTAAGTGTAGGGGTGTGATGAATGTCAAAATTTCATATGTTTTATCAACACTTTTCATGCTCATTTCTCCACTCTAGCTAGTTTTCCTCTACTTTTGTGTTTTATTGGTGTTTTACACACTTATTATTGAAAAGGGAGGAATAAAATATCTAGGATTAAAGTAGACAAAGAGATAAACGCGTGAGCACAAACGGGTCCAAAATCGGAGCTAAAACGAAGAAGATACAGTGTTTTGAAGATTAGCTTGTCCATAAGACCGACCCTAGGACCGACCCTAGGTGGGTCGGTCGGCAATTCCGGAGGCCGTAATCGCACATTCCGGGGGCTGAAAGGACTTCTGGTCCCGACTGACCCTAGGTGGGTCGATCGGACTTAAAAACACGCCCAAAATTGCTGCTGACTTTGACCGACCCTAAGACCGCGGTCGGGTCAAAATTTTGCCCAGATCTACGTTTTAAAAGCAAAAAAAGAAGGGAGAGAGGGGGAGTTTGAACCCAGACCAAATGTGATGCCAAAGAAGAAAGAGAAAAAAGAGGGGGAAAAGAGGAAGAAGAAGAAGAATAAGAGAAGAAGGAGATGAGGAAGACCCACCTCCATTGAAGCTTCTAAGCTCCATTAATGGTCATTTCTTTCTATCTCTCCCTTCTTTACTCTCTAATGGTTGTTTGAACTCTTGTATACCTTGGGATGGGGTTTGTCCCCAAAATCCCCAAATTGCTTTTGTAAACCTAACTCATCTTTTGTAGTTGTTTTCTCCTCTTCAATTCTTAATTAATGCATTAGATTTGATCTCCTATTGCATTTATTGTGGTTCCTTGCAAAACTATATCTTGAGCTTGGGATTAGACAAATTGGGGATGAACCTTAACTTTCATTTCTCTAAATTAGGGAGTGAAACTTTAGGGCTATTGTTAGGAGCTTGGAATTAATGTTATCTAGTGACTCTAGCCTTTCTTGAATTGGGAGGTTTGATTAATTAGGTAAGATTTGATTAGTCCAAGATTGGTTAATATTTACACTAGCTCTAATAGACAACTTAGTGAGGTAGAAACGAGAGCATATTTGGGTGATTTAGGAGATTCCCACTATCCTAAGGTATACACCTATCTTAGATTAGTTAATTTAACTTTATTGCTTTTTTTCAATTTCCAATATCAATTAAAAACTCAAAAATCTCCAATTTACATTTATGCACTTTTATTTATCTTTTTGCACATTCACTAAGTTTATATTAACTAAATAGTTATGAAGACCCGGTGGATACGACCTTGTTGTACTACAATGACTGGGTTCACTGCCCATAGTTAGCAAGATAGCTTCACCATTATTTTGCCCAACAGCTCTCAATGCCTTAGCTGCGGAACAACGTGTGACCATGTAATCTCAATTGGCGAACATCAATACCTCTCTTCCATGGAGTCTCGCACTCTCATACTCCAAACGCCTAGCACCGGACCCTCTGCATCATCTTCCTCACCGTCCATGCCTAGAGTTCCAAAGTTGGAAATTCCTTTCTTGACGATGATGAAAATGTTCATGGGTGGTTATTTCAGATAGAACGTTTTTTTGCGTATCATCAAATCCATCATGATCAGCGACTCAACATTGTCGTTATGTACATGTCTGAGGCCGCCCTGATATGGTTCACCATCTACCATCAAGCACACATTTTTACCTTGTGGGAACAATTTAAATGAGTCATTCATGAGCCTTTTAGACCGTCAGCGTTCAAAAGCCCGAAAGGTTCCCTTTACAAGCTCACGCATACATCCATTGTGGCCAAATACATGAAGGAATTTGAGGCACTTCAGTCTTACGTTCCTCACCTTCCGTTGGCGAGCGCTTTACATTATTATGCCTTATAGGCCTGCACGACGATATCCGCCGGGAGGTTTTGCTAACAAGAAAATTGTAAGGGTAAAGATATGTACAAAAGAATGAAAAGAATAAAAAGAATCATACAACTCTACTACGGGTAGAAAAAATTCTCGGTGGGAATATAGTGTAAGCAAATACGACCAAGAGTATCGAACCCAAGGGTATTAATAGAAAATTAGTCCTAGTCCTCGGTAATTACCTATTCTAAATAAGAGAGGGGGAATTGAACATTAATTTCAAAACTAAAGTAACTAACTAATAATTCTATCTAACGGTATTTACAATGAATTATCCTTGATTCAGAATAATAATCGACATAAGAACAAGTATGATCACAAAGTCAAAATTTGTGAGTCTCGAATTAACCAACTTTTGAACACGCTGGATGTGATGCCGGACATAAGGTGCACAGCACATTCAAGAACTTTGAATGTGCCAAACACCAGACACCCGGCATTGCATCTGGCAATGTCAAAATGTCAGGGTTGTTTTCTAGTTTCTAGTCGAAACAAACACTCTTAATCCATTATCGAATCCAGCAGATCTAATGCCAGTAAACGAACAAGAAAGAGGAGAATAAAATGATCAACTTCAAATCTTAATTTTCATCTTCTAACTTGTAAAATACAAAGGGAAAGACCACTAAGATTCCTTAATTAACCAATTCTTTGAGAATTTTGAAGGAAAAGTGAACAAGTAGCGAATTTAATTCCACTTTACGCAAAGACCCAAATCTTAGTTTGAAACTCGCAACTTTATTGATAATCATAAATGTTTTACAAAGAAGATCATTCTTAACCAAGGATAACAAGGAATTCTACTCAACCATCGATACAAAATGTAAGAAGAAAATACAAGAGGGTAAGAGAATTGCTCATAGCCTTAACCCTGACAAGGATCTTCTTCCCTTTGTGTGGACGGTTGTGCAGAACCTCCTTGGACACCAACAATGGAATGAATGCGGATTTGAAGTGTAAATGGAGTGTATTGATATGTTGAAGTGTGTGTAAATGTGTAGGCCCACGACTTATTTATAGGCTTCAAAAATCTCCATATGTCGGGTGTCATGTCGGGTATATAGCATTCAGCACCATAATAAACACGTGCTAATCTTTGGCGGTCAAAATCGCCAAATCTGTATGAATAGTTGCTTGTGCCAGATAGGGGATGTCCGGCACCATACCTGGCATCACTTGAATTGTCAACGGTAAATAACTGCTAAACTTGGCCAACAGTGGCAACTCTTCACTTATGCCAGCTATGAGATACCCGACACTATGCCCGACAATAACTTCTTTTCTGCTTCATATTTGTGCCGTGTGGTGCATCCAGCGTTATACCCTACAAAACTCATCTTTGGGTTAGAAATTTTCTCCTTGCATGAAAAAGCATATAAAACATAAGTCTGAACATATAAAATGACTATATATATAAAAAATATAAATATTAACTATTCTAACCCTAATTTGA
Organism: Limonium bicolor; assembly: GCA_023374045.1. NCBI lineage: Eukaryota > Viridiplantae > Streptophyta > Magnoliopsida > Caryophyllales > Plumbaginaceae > Limonium > Limonium bicolor. The sequence goes on along the minus strand of CM041779.1, from coordinate 134,966,399 downwards.
CTAATATTATTACAAATCTAGCTTATAAATATGATAAGTCTGAGGCTTATCAGTTTTGTTGATGCATCTGGCCACCCTTATGGTCATTTTTGACCTTGCACATTCTATGGAAGAAAAGCTTGCTATTGTCCCGCCTCATTTTCCTGCACGATCTACTTTCAGCAGACCCTTCATTCAACCGCTCTAGGCGCCTCCTTAAGCACTCATGTTGCCCGCGCCAGCTCCTAAAACTCTGGCAAGGACATTAGCCCTCGCTGCCCCCCTAAGTGCTCCCGTCAAGTGGTTAACACCTACGGAGGCTCTCACTCGTCGCGGGAGAATGGTTTATGTTACAATTGTGATGAACGCTTTGTCCGGGACATTAGTGTAAGAACCGAAAATTTCTGTGGTTGGTTAGGGAGACCGATCCTGGGAATACCGCTATATCCGAGCCTGATTACGAAGACCCGGATCTAGAAGACTTTACGCCTCCTGTGGATGATGGTATTCCTAACATTTCCCTTCATGCCTTCGAGGGAACAATAGCATCGTCCATTTTGTTTTTGGGGTAAGATTCAAGGTCAGTCATTGATGATGCTCGTAGATGGTGGCTTCACCATAATTTTATCCACCCCCATTGGCGCGGCATCTGGGCCTTGCTGTTCAGCTATCTCACCATTTTCGGGTCATCATTGACAAAAACAGGCAATGTAGAGTGAGGGTGTTACTGCTCCGCTACAGGTTACTATTTTGAATCATGTATTTCCGATATCATTTTTTTGCTTGCTGTCCATGGCACCGCCGCTGTCCTCAGTTACGCCTAATAGTCTACTTTGGGTCTCATCATCTCTGATTATTAGGATCTCTATATGATGGAGCGGTGGGATAATATGTAGGTAACGATGCATGGTATTACTCGTGATCATCTAGCTCCGGTTTCCTATTCCCAGCTCCATTTGAAGCAGCTATAAGGCACTTTGATGAATGATGCTATGAGGTCGTTTTGCATGCATTGGATGCTTGCAATGCGCTTGGCTTCTCTGATGTGTTGTCCGCTCCTACATCTACGATACAACGTCTTCTTCAACATCACTCTATAGTATTTTAGGTTTCTAGGGGCTGCCTCCTATTTGCAATCATGATCATCATATTCCTTTATTACCAGATGCATAACGGTTAATGTTCATCCGTATCGATATCTTCACATGCAGAAGGCAGAGATTGAATGTTTGGTCATAGAGATGCTTCAAGATGGTATTGACAGGCCTAGTATCAGTCCTTCTCTTCTTTGGTCCTTTCGGTGCGCAAGAAGGATGGTACGTGGCGCTTCTGTGTGGATTATCAGGCACTGAATGCAATCACCATTAAGGACCATTTTTTAATTCCTATGGGGATCAATTACTGGATGTGTAACACCCCTCTCCATAATCACGATATAATCCCTCACGTAGCAATAAATAAAACGTCTCACAGCGGAAAAATAAATAGCAATTACAAAACTCACACGGGTGTCACCGGCCATTACTCGCCCATGCGAGCAACGTAGCCAAACCACATCCAACTTCCCCAAAATAAACAACTGCTAACCGCAGTGATAACGAGAAACTCCTATACATCAAACTAAGTCCATAACCATAAACATTGACAAGTGAGCGTCTACCCAATCCTGAAAAATACATAACCTTACCATAAGACCATACACCATCTTCATTACCATACAACACATCTCCAACTACCTGTTCCTGCTCTTCAGCTCCGACAATGATCAACAACCTGAAATGGTGTAGTATCAGCGATAGACGCTGAGTATGCCGAGCCTGGACCCTAATGGTCACTTGTCATTTTAACCATCTTATTATTAGATTGGTTTCATGCTTTTCCTTTTTACAGTATAATCAAAACTGAAGCATAAATGTATAATATACATAATCAACCATCCAAATATTCATAAACATTAATCATCCATCCAAACCGAACATTCATAGAATATTTCAAACAACATTTGTATATCGAACGTATCGAGCAATAACAACAATATTTTGTACAATGTACAATCGCCGTAGTGTTCACCATCCACTGTCAATTTATTTTAGTTTGGCTTTCAAGCCCCATCCATATGTACAATGTACATTCGCCGTAGCGTACAGTTCCCATAGTTAATTTACCTTAGCCTTGTAGGCTCCATCCAACCATGTTTAATTAATGTCAGTAGGGCGTCATGTTAGGACAAACCCGATAACCTCACCATGGACAGTAGTCCCCCGTACACACAAAGGTGCTCATTTCGCCAGAGGTCCGGAGGCCCCTGACTCACTTATGTCTCGTAAGACGTCCATAAAAAGGCCGTAGCCACCTGATCCACGAACCTATTTGGGCTCGTTGGATATAACCTGGAGCGGAATCCAAATAGGAAACCCCTCAGTGATCACAAATGCGCAACCAAGTAGTTCGTAAACTACCGGGATTCCTCACCTCAATCTCATACCATCACTCTCTCATGATGTTTAAGATCTGCTCTTAGTCTTATGGAGAATATTTATTAACCAGCGGCCCAATGGGTCACGCATACCTAGAAGTCATCTAGGTGATATTTATGTTAGAGATCCATGCTCTAGAGACCGACAATGTCGTGACTCGTTCCTAAGTGTTTTACTTAGGTTACCATATCCTTATATTAATATCATGGTATTATATCAAGTAACCGTCATGTCATCATAACGCATATGTAAGTTTATATAAGTCGATCTATAGTCGACGTAGTGTTAGTCCCGTAGGACGCCCGTGCATAAATAATTAATGCATCAACACTTAAAACACATACATGTAACCACACACATATAACACACGAGTTATATCAACCAAATCCGAGCCCAAGGAGCAACCTTAGGTCAACTCGGCAAACCCCTTTACATACCGTTCACCCTAATTGTATTACGGTGGAGTATGAATCTTCAAGATCCTATGCTCCGTGTAGTCCGCTAGCTTGTCAAGCGTCCTTGTCAGAAGTATAATCTAAACGGTATTAAAACTATACGTCAGTCTCCATGACTAACTACATCCGGTATTTCCGAATAATAAGCAACCCCGACAGTTCACCTCTGTTTTCTACAGTTGTTGTTACGGGTTTCTCTAAAACAGTCGGTTTTGTTACTTAAAACGCGTACGTCAAAACTATTCCAACTGTTAAGTTTAGTTCCTTATATTTCTTTTAATCTTATCCACCTCTAGTTTAGGTACGTAACCTATAGTTGCATGTATGCATGCATTCTTGTATTATATTGCATTCTAAAATTCATAACTTATAGTTCGTAACTATATTTATTATTTTTTTTAAAATAACCACCACCATTAAATCATATGGTTTTCAACCAAAATATATATATCCACCTTATATACATTATTCTTGTGTATATATATTTACCACGTAGGTAATTCCCATGAGTTTAATAAACTCTTATATTTTATGTTACTTTTTATCATCTTTTATTAGATGATTATTCCCATTAGTTGTATCATATTGTACGACTTATAATAAGATTATTATCCTAACATGAGTAACATTTTATGTTGTATAATTACAACTTCTAAGGTTTATTCAATAAATACCTTAGTTTATAACTCCCATTTATTTATAGTTTGTCACACAATTTTATGTGAGTACCCTTCCTTATATTAATTCCATCTAAACCACCTTAATACCATTTAATTGTCATAACATTTACAACATAGTAGACCGTAGTCTAAAATTCATTTTCCAACCTTTATATTTTCGGTATAGCCCTTGAATTTATTTAAATTCCTTTTTGACCACATAACATTATGTAATGTTATACCAAAATACTAATATCATTTGCTATGATATTTTCATTTCCTTTAATTTATAACCTATAGTTTTTATACCAACTATTGTATTGCCTCATAGGCATATATTAACCTTATACTTTTCCTTAAACCATAATTTCCTTTATTTACAAAATCACCCTTTCTTTTTACCATGTTATATATTCCATTTAATATAACATTTCTAACTTATAAAAGAGTATAACCTATGGTTATTTTTCATGAATTCCGAATAGACCTCAATATACATTTTATATTGTCATTAGGCCCAATTTATAACATATAGTTTGATAATATCATTATAACTATATATTATACATATATCTCAACAAATACTCTTATATAATTCTAAAAATCTCCAAATTTTACCAAAGGGTTATAAATATCCTTATTAACCCATATACTCTTGGTATTTTACCATTCCACCATCTATATTTCTCCAAAGTGTCCTAATGACATAATAACTATATATTATACTTATATAGTTCATTTTAATTCCAAAACTCACCAAATAAATTCCTAAAAATTCCTAATAGCCCATGGGTGTTTAAAATACCATTGCACACCCTTTATTTTTGGTAATAACATATTTACCACATATGTTATAAAAATATTACCATTAAATACATAACTTATTATAAAACCTTAAATAAGTTATCTAACTTATTTATTTTGGTCAAAACCTAGCATATGGTCAATGTTGACCTCCTTAATATTTCCTTGACCATTAATCCTAATATAATACGGTTTGCACCCAAACTTTCTAGAAATCACCATTTAACCCCAAAACTTTATAAAAATCTTATAAACTTTATTTTAACTCCTTTTTACCTCTAATTTTCGGCCTTATTATTCTAAAGCCCCCAAATTTAATTTAATTACACCTAATACCCCATCTATTTCTCGGTAATGCATTTATACTACTTAAAACTTAATTAAAAGCTTGTAAATGCATAAATAAAATGGCCTAAAATACATGGCCTTATTACAAACATTGGCTTGCAAAATAATTACACATAAATGTCCCAAAATACATATACAATTTCGGCCTCACCATATAATTTTTGTTTATTTACCAAACTTCCACATAATGTCTTAAATTTGACAATTATGTTAATTAAATCTCTTAAATGACTAGCTTAATTTATCTTAGTCATTTTTTTCCATTTCTAGGTCAATATAACCTATATGTGTAACTTCACTCTCGGCCAATATATATATATATATGCTTAAAAATTATAAAAAATCATAAGTTTAAGGTTGTTTATACCTTGATTATTCCTTGTATGAGCTCGGTCACTTGTAGGAAAATTCACCACTTGATTTAGACATGTTTAATACACAAAAGAAGATATGGTTACACTCCAAGCTTGAGCTTAACCATAAGGAATAATAATGTAAGATTTAGGCAAAAATCACCTTAAAATGCAAGGGAAGTTCTAAGTGGTTTCGACCTGAACCAAACACACCACAAGGTGTTAGATCCACCACATTGACATAGGAAATAGTTAGATCTCGAAGTGCTACCTTGTTATTAGGTTTTACCTTGGAAAAATGCCTTAAAAGAGAGTATTTCCTTTGGATCTCGGCCACCCTTGCTCCAAATGGCTAACCAACTGATTCCACATGAAAAGGAGAAGACAATAAGGCTATGACCAAAGTTTCACAGCCGAACTTGAAGGGAATCAAAAGTTATGAGCTTAAAGCACATTTTTACCTTAAAATGTAGATTTGAACAACCTTGGTCCCTCTACTGGTCTCAACCGAGTTTAGCTCTTGTTCTAACCTCATAACACTGAGAATAAGCCATAGGAACAGGTGAGCCACGAAATTTAGGTGTTGGTAGTGAAGAGATGAAGAAAAAGAGCTAAAAATGACATTAAAACACTTACATTAAGAGCTTAGGAGCTAGGTTTGCCTTCCATGCTCAAGAACAGACTTGAGAGCTTCTTAGGAAAGGGGAGGAACTCGGCTGGGCAGAAGAAAATCGGACAAGGAAGGAAGGAGAAGGTGAGAAAGGTGGAAATAATGTAAAAAGTAAAGGTTACTATTCTAAATTGGAGATTAGGTAGTAATTTGTCCCTAAAATCATTGTATGCTGTCTCCTCTCTTATTGCAGCCGATCTCCATGGTCCAAATGGGTCAATTAATTGACCATTGACCATGCTTGGTCAATATTGACTCATGCGGGCCCCACTTTAGGGTTTTATTAATATTTTAATATTAAATTTGTAAAAATTCGTAAATTTCTGGAATTAAATTCCTAATATCATATAATATGATATTTTATTATATTTGAAGGTATTTATAACCTTTAGCCCATTTAAAACCAATTTAGAAGGCGATTACACACAAAACGTGCTTTAAGGAGTTTTAGTGCACATTTTGTGTCGCAAGGTGTTTCTGGCTTGGTTTTCTTTGACAACGGTTTTGTGTGTGTTCCTTACATGATATTTGATCATGTAATTCAATTTTATATCATTTAGAGGTCATTTGATTTTTAAGGTTTTCCTTAGAGCACCTTTTTGCCCTTTTTGACCTTGAAGCATGTAAATGCTTTTTCTTTGTGTTGGAGTGTTGTCCAACGGTTATAATATGTTTAGTAGTATGTTAATATGCTTAGGACAAATTTTTAGGTAGGTACTAAGAAGTTATTTGGGTATTTATTTACCCTTAACAGTCAAAGGGGTGCAACATCTGTGTTATGTTGACCACTGTTGTTCTCAGTTGACTTTTAAGGCATGTTTAGGCCTAATTAATATGATTAAATATTTAATCCATGCTTTAATAATTTGGGGTATTTCAGTCTACCCCCCTTCAAAAGACTTCGTCCCGAAGTCTCTTAATCAAATAGGTAAGTATAATAAATGTATAACTACCCATTGTTCCCATAATGTATATCTATGTGATATATCATTTACACACATCATATTGCGCTTATACAGCACATAGCCATCACATTGTGGCGTTAGTTCAATTATATATGGATATTGGTGATCCATCAGCACCGTCATTTCCTATCAGTTCTACAAGTCCTGACAACCTTCCTGAGGTGTCCATAACATTCCATTGTTCCACATTCCATATCTAATGATTCATTTCGTATCTAGGCAATACCATATGTAATCATTCTATAAAGCAATATGAATGCATATCACAGATAGCATAAGAAAAGTACTACACATGGTGTACATACATCATTCAAACAAGTATCTCACAGGATACATACATACAAGTGTACATTCACACACAACCAAACCAAACAACGCACGCCCCGCATTACAACCATAACCAAAAAACCAATTCACTGTATGCTATGCATACTAAATAATTCACATACTAACCAAACAAACCTCGTATGCCCCGCACACCACCAATTCTTTTTTTTTTGCATGCAATGCATATCAAACAGCCAAAACTTAGTGCACACATGTGCACAGCCAAGAGGCTCTACCCCCCTTAAAAAGGGTTACGCCCCCGTACCCCACAAGTATACAACAGCCGCTCAACAAGGAGCGCTGGATACTTGGCTCTCAAAGAGTTCTCCAACTCGTGGATTATCCTCATATCAGAGAGACGGGTATGACTCTAGCCCTTCTGGGCTCCACAATTCATAAGGGATGTGGCACTAAACAATTTGTGCTCTCTCCCAAATTCATTCTAATGGGCCCACTCGCTCCGTATGAGGTGCAGACCCATGAACACAGGCTCAATTTGCCTTTTTTTGTTGTGAATCCATGTTTGGATCACTAGCATACATGTGTGTGTCTTCTCTCACTGACATTCAGTTTGTGATGTAATATGACATTGGCTACTGTTAGTACTTAGTGCTCTTTGCACATGTCTTTGTAATACTAAGACGTACCAGCCTATATGTCCACAAAGATGATGTTTGTCATCCATGTCTCCTGGTGATTTGTTCCAGAGTAATACTCTGTTGTAGTTATCTCTTTTTTTTCGTTTTTTTTACACACTCTTGTTGATATCCACTTTATCTTTCTGCATTCCCATTAGATTAATAACTGCGCGAGTGCAATACCAAAACACTCAGTCATACAGAGTGCAGAGGCGTAAACGTTCAACAGCTAATATCCAATGAGGCAAATAGAAAAGATGTGCGAATTATCCTGTGAGTGGTACATTCCGAATCCACTGTTCCTTGAGCAAGGTTTCTGCTATCATATAGCTTTATCTTTTCTCCTTGCGTAGTCACTTGTTTATGTCCATATCTCTGGTAGATTTCCTTGGATTGCGAGAATTTACTCGATCCTTATGAGGATTCTACATATTTTCGTCCATAAGGTTTTCTGTTCCTTTTTTTTTGGGTTCCTCCTTGAACTGTTTCCTTGTCTTCCCTGTATACTGTCACTGTTCTCTGTTGAAGGTTTTTTTTTTTAGCCCGTTGGTTTAACTGCGGCTCTTCTCGTCCATCTTCGAGGTAATCCGTCTTACTGTCCGTAGAATGGAGTTGACTACTTCTCGTGTTCCTAACACTACTGTCTACTTGCATGGGGTACCGTACTGATACATTACTACTTACCCGACTAACTTATAAATAAGTCTGTCAGGCCCACATGCTCCGAACGGAGTGCGGTCGTCCCATGTCTCGTTTAGTAAACTGGTAATGTGTCACACGGTTGTTGTGAAGTATTCTTTTGTCAATCTCCCTTTGATGGATATCCCTTTTTTTTGTTCTTCTTCTTTTTTTTGGTCTTCTTGTTTTGTTTTTTTTTGTCTCTTTTTGCTTCTGCCCTTTTTTTTTGTCTAATAGTTCGTGTTATCGGTTATCCCGTAATAAGTGTTATTGCCTTTGTGGCATCCGTGGTAATTCGTATCATAGACTGGTATTATTCAACTCGGTGTAAGTAAAATCCGTGCTATATTAGCAAACTTGTTTCTCCTCTTTTTTTGATCTCATTGAGTACAACACATTTTCCTTTTTCTCCCTGTTTTTTTTTCTGATCATGTCTCATCCATAGTTCATATTCGTCCCCTCATCCATGTAATTGGATGTATTGCAGATTGCATAATAGCTTGAGCAACTTGGCTCTTTACTTCCCAACCATCCTCACTGACGGTGGTGCATCTATAAAGGGTATGCTTGTCCATAAGGACTAAACATGTATCACTAGTAGTGATTAGCATTCAATGCCGGTATACTCTGATGGTATTTGGCTAGTAGCTCTGTCTGAAACTTCCTCGAACGTTTAAACTGGTGTGTGTTTTTTTTTACAGTCATAGTGGCTGTATAATGTGTCCAGTTGCAGTGGTTGGACTATCGGTCCTTCCAAATTGCATAGGTTTCTAATTACCAGGTTTCAATGAAAAAGTTTGAAAAACAGTTTTTTTTTACAAGGTTTAAAAAGTAGTAGTTGTTGCATTTGCAGTAGCTGTTACTGTTGCTGTCGCTGCACTTGCTGTAGCAAGTGCGCAAGGCAGATGGAAATTCTGGTTCAGTAATTCCCGGTCTCATTGACTCTGTGTCGTAGGGTATAGGCTACATGGTAATGTAAGCATCAACATCCTGTTCATATATATATCCGTCAAGGTTTAAAGCTTTTGGTACTGAGTACACACAACTAATCCCAAGGTCTTACACAAAAGGCGAGTGGTCAATGACACACTCCCACATACTTATAACATAGTTCCTTCTAGCATTCAAAGTAAGCACACAACATAGTAAGTAAAAGTCTTCCACTAGCGGTCTCATGGAGTATGGGTACTCATGCCCTATCTACTCCCTTGCCCTTCTGGGCTCCAGCATCAGCAGATGTCTAGCCATCCTGACCGCCTCGTGGTACTCCAGATCCTCCAGCTGAGGTCTTCTGAGTATTCTTTGGTGGCCTGTAATTACGGCTCTCTGGGTTCATCCAACATTCAAATTCCCTATGGCCCTCTTTGTGGCAGCACCGACACTCGACTTTGCGGCCTTCGCAGTCGACCCCTGGATGGTCCTTCCCACAACGCTTACAGTAAAAATGGCGCTGGGGCTGTCCGGTGCCTGATGATAGTATTTAAGTTTAAGTTAAAATCTGTTGATATAGGGGTTAAGATTATATTTGAATTTAAGAGGTAGGTGTTCTCACCCTTATGAGGTGCAGATCTCAGAGGCTTAGCATCAATAGCTGGGCCGGTCAACTGCAGGACGGGCTCTTTCCCTTTCTTTCCCTGGTGACCCTGCTGCCCTTTCTTTGGAAAGAATTTCCTGTTTAAGGTTTCGGGTCAGCATTCGTAAGGTATTTAGTATGATAAGTATTTAAGCTTGGGTTAAGTCCTTACTTTCCCTTTTTCTGGCCATCGCCTGAAGATGCTCCTCCACCCTCAGACTCCCCTTCAGGGTTCTTCCTTTTCTTTGCCCCTAGAGTCTCTTCCCGAGTCTGGAGCATTAGCTCCGTCCTCGAGGCAGCGTCGTAACACTCCTGGAATCTCATTGGTAAGTTCTCACAAGGTTATACGGTACTATAGTAAGTAAAGAATTTATGGCATTCATGTTAATACCTGTATGGTAGTGTAGAGGGTAGCACCCATCGCCATCTGGATGCGAAATAATAGTCCTCCCCGGAACTTCTCGATCTTTACGGTTTCTGAGTAATCCACACCGGGGATGAAGTCCAGTAGGCCAATGAATCGAGCGTAATACTCGTCCACGGTCAGACCTCCCTGGGTCAATGTTTCAAACTCATGGCGCTTCTTCTGTTTGAGGTGCGCCGGGTAGTACTTCCCTCTTAGTAACTCAACAAAGGCAGCCCACGAAAAGTCGGGCGTAGCCAGGTGCTGGTCCTTGACCAACCTCCACCAAGTGCTGGCTGCATCCTTCAGATGGAAAGCAGCAATAGCGACCTTCTTGTCGTCAGGTACCTGTAACGCTTCATAGGCCTTCTCATGTTCAACGATGTAACGTTCCAAAGCTACGGGGTCTGGTTCCCCTGAATATGTAGGTGGTCGGGTCTCTGTAACTGACTTCAGCCAGTTTGTTTCCCTGGGCTGTGGCGGGTGGGCTGGTGCTCCTCCTATCTGAGTACCCAGCTGTGCAAGAACGGCTGCAACCGTCTCAGCAACTCCTGGAATGCCGGGGTCACCGCCTCTACCTCTTCCAGCACCACGCCCTCTAGTACCACCAGACATCTGTAGTACAGTATGTCACATAAATACTCGGTAAATTACCGTACACAACCAATAGATATTAAGTTGCCTTAAAGGCTATCCTGTCACGCATTTTGCGTTTCTAGACACAATATCTTTTGAGACGAATCGTCTCGTACCTCCTAAATGTTTCCCAATATTTCCCAAGTCCTAAGCTCACTGTCTTAACCTACTTTCTCGTCATCAGAGCGGTACTCCGCTCTGATACCACTTTTGTAACACCCCTCTCCATAATCACGATATAATCCCTCACGTAGCAATAAATAAAACGTCTCGCAGCGGAAAAATAAATAGCAATTACAAAACTCACACGGGTGTCACCGGCCATTACTCGCCCATGCGAGCAACGTAGCCAAACCACATCCAACTTCCAAAATAAACAACTGCTAACCGCAGTGATAACGAGAAACTCCTATACATCAAACTAAGTCCATAACCATAAACATTGACAAGTGAGCGTCTACCCAATCCTGAAAAATACATAACCTTACCATAAGACCATACACCATCTTCATTACCATACAACATCTCCAACTACCCTGTTCCTGCTCTTCAGCTCCGACAATGATCAACAACCTGAAATGGTGTAGTATCAGCGATAGACGCTGAGTATGCCGGGCTTGGACCCTAATGGTCACTTGTCATTTTAACCATCTTATTATTAGATTGGTTTCATGCTTTTCCTTTTTACAGTTATAATCAAAACTGAAGCATAAATGAATAATATACATAATCAACCATCCAAATATTCATAAACATTAATCATCCATCCAAACCAAACATTCATAGAATATTTCAAACAACATTTGTATATCGAACGTATCGAGCAATAACAACAATATTTTGTACAATGTACAATCGCCGTAGTGTTCACCATCCACTGTCAATTTATTTTAGTTTGGCTTTCAAGCCCCATCCATATGTACAATGTACATTCGCCGTAGCGTACAGTTCCCATAGTTAATTTACCTTAGCCTTGTAGGCTCCATCCAACCATGTTTAATTAATGTCAGTAGGGCGTCATGTTAGGACAACCCGATAACCTCACCATGGACAGTAGTCCCCCGTACACACAAAGGTGCTCATTTCGCCAGAGGTCCGGAGGCCCCTGACTCACTTATGTCTCGTAAGACGTCCATAAAAAGGCCGTAGCCACCTGATCCACGAACCTATTTGGGCTCGTTGGATATAACCTGGAGCGGAATCCAAATAGGAAACCCCTCAGTGATCACAAATGCGCAACCAAGTAGTTCGTAAACTACCGGGATTCCTCACCTCAATCTCATACCATCACTCTCTCATAATGTTTAAGATCTGCTCTTAGTCTTATGGAGAATATTTATTAACCAGCGGCCCAATGGGTCACGCATACCTAGAAGTCATCTAGGTGATATTTATGTTAGAGATCCATGCTCTAGAGACCGACAATGTCGTGACTCGTTCCTAAGTGTTTTACTTAGGTTACCATATCCTTAATATTAATATCATGGTATTATATCAAGTAACCGTCATGTCATCACAACGCATATGTAAGTTTATATAAGTCGATCTATAGTCGACGTAGTGTTAGTCCCGTAGGACGCCCGTGCATAAATAATTAATGCATCAACACTTAAACACATACATGTAACCACACACATATAACACACAAGTTATATCAACCAAATCCGAGCCCAAGGAGCAACCTTAGGTCAACTCGGCAAACCCCTTTACATACCGTTCACCCTGATTGTATTACGGTGGAGTATGAATCTTCAAGATCCTATGCTCCGTGTAGTCCGCTAGCTTGTCAAGCGTCCTTGTCAGAAGTATAATCTAAACGGTATTAAAACTATACGTCAGTCTCCATGACTAACTACATCCGGTATTTCCGAATAATAAGCAACCCCGACAGTTCACCTCTGTTTTCTACAGTTGTTGTTACGGGTTTCTCTAAAACAGTCGGTTTTGTTACTTAAAACGCGTACGTCAAAACTATTCCAACTGTTAAGTTTAGTTCCTTATATTTCTTTTAATCTTATCCACCTCTAGTTTAGGTACGTAACCTATAGTTGCATGTATGCATGCATTCTTGTATTATATTGCATTCTAAAATTCATAACTTATAGTTCGTAACTATATTTATTATTTTTTTTAAAATAACCACCACCATTAAATCATATGGTTTTCAACCAAAATATATATATCCACCTTATATACATTATTCTTGTGTATGTATATATTTACCACGTAGGTAATTCCCATGAGTTTAATAAACTCTTATATTTTATGTTACTTTTTATCATCTTTTATTAGATGATTATTCCCATTAGTTGTATCATATTGTACGACTTATAATAAGATTATTATCCTAACATGAGTAACATTTTATGTTGTATAATTACAACTTCTAAGGTTTATTCAATAAATACCTTAGTTTATAACTCCCATTTATTTATAGTTTGTCACACTATTTTATGTGAGTACCCTTCCTTATATTAATTCCATCTAAACCACCTTAATACCATTTAATTGTCATAACATTTACAACATAGTAGACCGTAGTCTAAAATTCATTTTCCAACCTTTATATTTTCGGTATAGCCCTTGAATTTATTTAAATTCCCTTTTTGACCACATAACATTATGTAATGTTATACCAAAATACTAATATCATTTGCTATGATATTTTATTTCCTTTAACTTATAACCTATAGTTTTTATACAAAACTATTGTGTATTGCCTCATAGGCATATAAACCTTATACTTTTCCTTAAACCATAATTTCCTTTATTTACAAAATCACCCCTTTCTTTTTACCATGTTATATTCCATTTAATATAACATTTCTAACTTATAAAAGAGTATAACCTATGGTTATTTTTTGTAAATTCCGAACAGACCTCAATATACATTTTATATTGTCATTAGGCCCAATTTATAACATATAGTTTGATAATATCATAACTATATATTATACATATCTCAACAAATACTCTTATATAATTCTAAAAATCTCCAAATTTTACCAAAGGGTTATAAATATCCTTATTAACCCATATACTCTTGGTATTTTACCATTCCACCATATATTTCTCCAAAGTGTCATAATGACATAATAACTATATATTATACATATAGTTATTTTAATTCCAAAACCACCAAATAAATTCCTAAAAATTCCTAATAGCCCATGGGTGTTTAAAATACCATTGTACACCCTTTATTTTTGGTAATAACATATTTACCACATATGTTATAAAAATATTACCATTAAATACAAACTTATTATAAAACCTTAAATAAGTTATCTAACTTATTATTTGGTCAAAACCTAGCATATGGTCAATGTACCTCCTTAATATTTCCTTGACCATTAATTCCTAATAATTACGGTTTGCACCCAAACTTTCTAGAAATCACCATTTAACCCCAAAACTTTATAAAAATCTTATAAACTTTATTTTAACTCCTTTTTACCTCTAATTTTCGGCCTTAATTCTAAAGCCCCCAAATTTAATTTAATTACACCTAATACCCCATCTATTTTCGGTAAATTTATACTACTTAAACTTAATTAAAAGCTTGTAAATGCATAAATAAAATGGCCTAAAATACATGGCCTTATTACAAACATTGGCTTGCAAAATAAATTACACATAAATGTCCCAAAATACATATACAATTTCGGCCTCACCATATAATTTTTTGTTTATTTACCAAACTTCCACATAATGTCTTAAATTTGACAATTATGTTAATTAAATCTCTTAAATGACTAGCTTAATTTATCTTAGTCATTTTTTTCCATTTCTAGGTCAATATAACCTATATGTGTAACTTCACTCTCGGCCATATATATATATATATGCTTAAAAATTATAAAAAATCATAAGTTTAAGGTGTTTATACCTTGATTATTCCTTGTATGAGCTCGGTCACTTGTAGGAAAATTCACCACTTGATTTAGACATGTTTAATACACAAAAAGAAGATATGGTTACACTCCAAGCTTGAGCTTAACCATAAGGAATAATTAATGTAAGATTTAAGGCAAAAATCACCTTAAAAATGCAAGGGAAGTTCTAAGTGGTTTCGACCTGAACCAAACACACCACAAGGTGTTAGATCCACCACATTGACATAGGAAATAGTTAGATCTCGAAGTGCTACCTTGTTATTAGGTTTTACCTTGGAAAAATGCCTTAAAAGAGAGTATTTCCTTTGGATCTCGGCCACCCTTGCTCCAAATGGCTAAACAACTGATTCCACATGAAAAGGAGAAGAAAATAAGGCTATGAACAAAGTTTCACAGCCGAACTTGAAGGGAATCAAAAGTTATGAGCTTAAAGCACATTTTTACCTTAAAATGTAGATTTGAACAACCTTGGTCCCTCTACTGGTCTCAACCGAGTTTAGCTCTTGTTCTAACCTTAGAACACTGAGAATAAGCCATAGGAACAGGTGAGCCACGAAATTTAGGTGTTGGTAGTGAAGAGATGAAGAAAAAGAGCTAAAAATGACATTAAAACACTTACATTAAGAGCTTAGGAGCTAGGTTTGCCTTCCATGCTCAAGAACAGACTTGAGAGCTTCTTAGGAAGGGAGGAACTCGGCTGGGCAGAAGAAAATCGGACAAGGAAGGAAGGAGAAGGTGAGAAAGGTGGAAAATAATGTAAAAAGTAAAGGTTACTATTCTAAATTGGAGATTAGGTAGTAATTTGTCCCCAAAATCATTGTATGCTGTCTCCTCTCTTATTGCAGCCGATCTCCATGGTCCAAATGGGTCAATTAATTGACCATGCTTGGTCAATATTAACTCATGCGGGCCCCACTTTAGGGTTTTATTAATATTTTAATATTAAATTTGTAAAAATTCGTAAATTTCTGGAATTAAATTCCTAATATCATATAATATGATATTTTATTATATTTAAAGGTATTTATAACCTTTTAGCCCATTTAAAACCAATTTAGAAGGTGATTACACAAAAACGTGCTTTAAGGAGTTTTAGTGCACATTTTGTGTCGCAAGGTGTTTCTGGGCTTGGTTTTCTTTGACAACGGTTTTGTTGTGTTCCTTACATGATATTTGATCATGTAATTCAATTTTATATCATTTAGAGGTCATTTGATTTTTAAGGTTTTCCTAGAGCACCTTTTTGCCCTTTTTGACCTTGAAGCATGTAAATGCTTTTTCTTTGTGTTGGAGTGTTCTCCAACGGTTATAATATGTTTAGTAGTATGTTAATATGCTTAGGACAAATTTTTAGGTCCTAAGAAGTTTATTTGGGTATTTATTTACCCTTAACAGTCAAAGGGTGCAACATCTTGTTTTATGTTGACCACTGTTGTTCTCAGTTGACTTTTAAGGCATGTTTAGGCCTTAATTAATATGATTAAATATTTAATCCATGCTTTAATAATTTGGGGTATTTCAGGATGAGTTGCACGACACCATTTTTTTTACTAAACCAGATCTTTACGCAGGCTACCATCAACTTTGACTCGCTCCAGCAGATGTTCATAAGACCGCTTCCCACACCCATGATGGTCATTATGAGTGTGTGGTTATGCCCTTTGGCCTCACACCATCTTCTTTTTAGGCTGCCATAAAAGACCTCTTTCGCTCGGATCCATAATAGTATGTTCCTGTATTTTTTGATGACATCTTGGTCTACAACCCGGATCATGAGTCGCATATACACCACTTGGATCATGTTCTCTAGTTGTTGCGCAATGCCTCCTTCTTTGCTAAGGCTTTTTAGTGTACTACTGGTGCTGATTCTATTTCGTATATTGGTCATACCATTTCCGCGGATGGTGTCATTGTGGATCCGGAAAAGATCGCCACGATTATCGCATGGCCTTAGCCACAAACTCTGCGTCAGTTGCGTGGTTTCTTGGGTCTGGCGGGCTATTATCGTTGGTTCATTGTTGGTTTTGCTAGGATTGTGCGCCTTTAACCAGTCTCTTGAAGAAGGATACTTTTCATTGGTCTTTGGAGTCCACTGTTGCTTTGACTCCCTTAAGGCAACCTTATCTTGTGCTCTATTTTTTTTGCCACTCTGATTTCAACAAGGAGTTTGTGGTTCAAACTAATGCTTCTGGGTCAGGGGTGGTACGATTTTTTATCAAGAGGGTCATCCCATTGCTTATTTTAGTAAGCAACTTTCACCACGCATGTAGTCCACTTCAGCTTACTCATGAAAGATGTTTGCCATTATGAAGGTCGTATAAGAAATGATGTCCTTATCTTTTGGGCTCCCGCTTCATCATCATCATGGACCATCAGAGTTTACGTTCACTGGTTTCACAGACAATTCAGACTTCAGAGCAGCAACGCTGGTTAATGAAGTTACTTGGCTTTGACTTCACTATTGTTTATAGGCCGCGAAAGGATAATGGTCTGATTGATGTACTGTCTCACATCTCTGAAGGGTAGTATAGTAGCCTTCAGGCAACGTCTCGACCAGTGGTAACTGCCCTGACCGCTCTGCATTCCTTTTTATCGCATCACTGTCAGATCTGCTTCAGTGTAATCAGGATCACCCTGATGCCCATGTCAATTATGCTGTTCGGGATGAGTTGATTTACTACAAGCGTCGCATCTTTGTCCCTGAGTCCACTTCCCTTCGCTCTCTACTGGTTCAAGAGTTTCATTCTTCTCCCATGGGTGGCCATGCTGGTTGCACGTACTTTAGCTAAGCTCACCACTACTTTTTAGTGGCCCAACATCTAGGACAACATTAAGTTCATCGTGAGGTTTTAACCAGCATCCTAAGAGGTCAAGGCCGAGAACCGGGCCTCCAAAGGCCTTTTACATCTGCTGCCCATTCCTTCCAAGATTTGGGATGAGATCTCTATGGACTTTATTACTCTCTCTTCTGTCTCATGGTCGTGCTCTGTTTTGGCCGTGGTGGATGACACGTATCTAAGTATGCTCATTTTTGTGCGTTGGGTCCACATTTTCTGCAGTCGACGTGGCGGGGGTCTTTACTTGTGAAATTTGTCATCTTCATGAGGTTCCGTCTAATATTGTCTTAGATCATGATCCGATTTTCATGAGTGCCTTTTGGAAGGAGTTGTTTCACTTGTAGGGTACCACTTTGTCCATGTATAGCTCCTATCATCCTCAGAATGATGGTCAGACTAAGATCAACAATCACCTTTTGGAGGAGTACCTTTGTTGCTTTGTAGCAGACACACGTGCTTCTTGGGTAGATTACCTCCACTGGGCCGAGGGGTGCTACAACACCAATTTACACTCTTCCATTGGTTCCAATCCCTTCGAGGCCGTGTATGGGCACCCTCCGTCTTCCTTGCTTGATTATGAACCAGACACATCTTTCATCATTGCGGTCGAAACGACACTCCTTGATTGTTCACATATCCTTTAGTCCTTGTAGGGTAATCTCGCCCGTGCTCACTTGTGGATGCAACAAAAGGCTAATAAGCGCCACTCGGATGTGGAGTACTCGTGGGTGACTTGGTGTATGTCAAACTTTAGCCTTATTGTCAGTTTTTTGTTTCCTGTCGAGCTTCGCACAACTGGATAGAAGGTTTTACGGACCGTTCCGATCATTGTCGCCTAGGCACTATGGCATACCGGTTGCAATTATCCATGGATGATCACATTCATAACACCTTCCACATTTCTCTTCCGAAGAAAGCTATTGGCCCTCCTCTGGCTACTGCTGCTACCTTACCTTTGGACTTTGTTGACGGCCATCCTTGGGTGGTTCCTGCTTGTATCTTAGGTCGTCGTGATCTGTTGGTGTCTGGGCATTTCGTTCCCCATGTTTTTGTGGAATGGCAGGGTTTTCCGGTTGAAGATGCATTTTTGGAACCAGTCTCTTCCTTGCAATAGGATTGTCCTTATTTTGGCCTAAAGGACAAGGCTTTTATTGAAGAGGGGGGATGTGACATATCTGGGATTAGTCAACGGGCTTAGTCAGCCAAATCGTAATAGGAAGGCCCCGCGTGACATGGCTGATTATGTTTAAAATATTAGTTCCTTTGTTTTAGGTTTGTTATGATTTTTTTTATCATTTTTTCAGATTTCTCTATATCTTATCTCTAAGGAATAATTGAAATACCCCTATGGTTTATAAACCTAATGAAAAGATAAATCATGGAATTAGAAAGGCTAATGAGCCTTAATAAATTTATGAACCATGAAAACTCCTAGCACACTTATATAAATAAATATACATAGTCCATGAAGGTTATTAAACCTTATATAAACACATGGACATAAGTGGAGAATTATAAAGGAGGAAAATAACTTAAAAGTTGATTTATCATGTTATACATTATTACATGAACAAAGAACACAAACATTTAAGGTAAAATATACCTTAAGAAGTCTTAATGACTTGTAGGTGAAATAATCACTTGATACACAAGTGTATACACCTTAGGACAACTAAATACATGTGTTACACATAATACATCAAAAAAGTCCAAAATGTACAACATGTACAAAAAGAAACACCAATATCAAGAGTGAATCAAAGAATGTATTTTTACTAGTCACAACGAAGAGTAAAGTATACCAATCACTCGAAAATACAAATTAACACACTTTAGGACAGGTGAATCATGTTGTAACAAACTAACACATGATATAAGTCCAAGTATACAACATATAAGTCATAATGTTACAAAAGAAGCAAAAAGACACATTTGCCCCTTATATCAAAATGTGGTCGGCAAACTCCAAAGAGTGGATGACACCTTGCCAAATTTGACTCGGTTTATCTTCTTAACTAGCCTAGTCATCTAATACTAGTCGCCTTAGTCATTCTTTACTTATTAAGACATAAGATGGTGAAATTGAAACTCTCTCTCTTCCATCCTCATTCCAGCAAAGTTGCCTTCTCCCTCTACTCTCCATTTTCAGCTTTTCTTTGTTCTTGAGCAAGGAAGAACTCTAAGAACGCAAGGTAAATCCTTAACTCCTTCTACCTTGATTCTTCTTCCCTTTTTCCTTAGTTAAACAAAGAGCACAATACCAACTCTTTTCCATCTTCAAATCATACTAAAATCAAGCAGCAAAAAGATTAAATTTTCGGTAAAATACAAGTATTGGAGCAAAGGAAGACAAAGCTATTCTAAGAGTTAAAAATGTGCTCTAAGCTTCCATCTTTATTTTGATTCCATTAATGGCCTAAATCTATGAACCTTTCCACTCATTTTTCTCCCCTTTCCATGCTAGAGCTTTAACTCTTCTTAACTCCAAAGGGTTGGCCGAAAACAAGAGGGAATCATCTCTTAAGGAATACTTCAAGGATAAGTCAAATTAGAGGTTTTTGTACACCTTAATAAACTCCTTATGCATGACTTTAGAAGAGAACTAAATCTCTTCATCTTGTGCAAAAATAGGCCAAAAATAAGCTAGAGAAACTCTTGAAATTTCAAAGGTAAATTCATCTCCTAAAGTTCAGTTTTATGACTTATGATCCCTTCTTATGTTTAGTCTATTCCTAAACCTTAATCATACCTTTTTATCCTTTTTAAGTCCATGTCGATTGGCTGAGCAAAAGTCCCCCAAATAGCAGAGAGCAACAAGGTTGAAAATCAAGTGTAAAAGCCATCTTTGAAGGGTAAGAACCAATCTAAACCCTAAACCTTGTTAATCATCACCTAAGCATTATATTTGTGTAAACATATAATCTAGCACTATATTGATGTGTAGAACCGAGAGTGGTGTGAAGGAAATCAAGTTTTAAGCTTCAAATTTCAAGGTAAACTCTTAATGCACATTTTCATGCTTTAAGGCATTTTAACTTGTGTATTAAATTAAAGCCGGGAGAAAGGTGGGAAAATTTTCAATTTTGACCTTAAAATGACTAGGAAATAATATGGCCAACTTTGGATAATCACTTAAGTGGATTAATGACTTAATTGTCAAGTTTAAAAGATTATGGGGTGATTTGTCAAGTTCCGTGATTGAGATGGGTTGTTATGACCATTTATGTGAAATTTTAAGTTATGTTGAGGTTTATAATAAGGCCATGTGATTTAGGCCAAGTTTTAAGTGTTTAAGCACTTTTAATGCTTTATGATTTAAGCATTGGTTAGTTTATGATTTGGTGAGAGAACCTATTGTTAAGAGATTATTTAGAGTGTTAAAAAACACCTAATAAGGTTTTGATAAAATAACTAAGGTTTAGGTAATATTAAGTTGGATATTAATGTCAAAAATGACATTTAAAGGTGTTAAATAACTTAAGGAAGGTTATAGTGAATGATTGACTGATATGTGAGTGTATTAGTGTAAATAAATAATATTTGGGGTATTAAAGTGTGACATAACCGAAAGTTAGGCTTCAAATGGATTTTAGATGCAAAATGTAAGTTTTATAAAGTTAAGGACTTAAATCTAAACCTTAGGTAAAATTAGGGTACAACCATAAATATGGAAAACTTATGGTCAAAGCAGTACCTTGGTGGTCAACCTTTGGTAAGGAAAGAGTGTTGACCAAGTTAGGAGAAGAAATAATTAAAATAA
Organism: Limonium bicolor; assembly: GCA_023374045.1. NCBI lineage: Eukaryota > Viridiplantae > Streptophyta > Magnoliopsida > Caryophyllales > Plumbaginaceae > Limonium > Limonium bicolor. The sequence goes on along the minus strand of CM041779.1, from coordinate 134,944,941 downwards.
CAATTTTAATGTAGTTTAGAAGTGAATTGTATGTTTTGCAAATTTTGGGGGTTAAAGTGTAAAAATAGAAAGTTTAGGGGCGGGAATTTAATTTAAATAGACCTGGGGTCTATTCTGATAGTTTGGAAGAAATTAGGTTGATTTTGGAGTTATATTAATAAGTATTGTGTAATATAAATTTTAAGGATGACATTGTAACATTGTAATAATAAATGTGGTCAATTTGTAATTTCCAAAAGATTTGAGTGAGTGCAACAAATCTGGAACAGAGAGGGGTCTGCTCGGAAATTAATAATAGTGGTGAAAAACTTTGGGTTATAATTAAATAAGAGAGGAAATGTTATATTATATGGTGTATATTGTAAGGTTGTAATGTTATAAGAGATAATGGGGTGAGAATGTAAATTAGGAAAGTTTAGGGGTGCCGTGCGAGATTATACAGAAGTTATAGATGAATTTTATAGTATGGTGTAGAATGTCATTATGTGACTACGAAGAATAAGCTAGATACTAGCTAATTAAAGTTAGTACAAAGTTTAAGGAACCTTAAAGTTCACCTTGGATTATGAGTGAATATATGGAGTGTTACAATTATATTTTAAAGTTTTAATTTAAAATATATTAAGAGGGGAACTTAATATATATGAACCTTATGATATAAAACATTAGACATAAAATTCTAAAGTTAATATATGGAGAGTTGGACTAAAGAAAGAATTATATAATTCAAAAGGAATTAAATGGTGAATTATATAGAAATATTGACTTGAATACTTTAGTCAAGTCAACTACATTGACCTAGTCAATACAATTGACCAAGGAGGTCAAGGTTGACAACTCATAAATGAGATAAGACTTGTAAAAGAAGTAAACATTATAAGGTCAAATGTACAAGTAACATATAGTAACAATACTATATGATATATATATATATGTATGTATGTATGTATACAATAAAACCTATAATTAAATGAGATAGGTTATTAGGATTACATCCTAAGTTGTAAGACATACAACAATGTCATTAATACATGAATTAAAGTATTGACATAACTAATCCCGAACTCATTCGAAAACCCGAGTAATAATGATTAGTTAATCACAGGGTTAATTACCGAGGGGATTAGTGTTTATTCCGAAATACCAGATTAAATTACGATCATAGAATATTAATACGTAGTGTTATGCGTATTCCAGATTCTAGTGCGTAGATTTCGTAGAGTACAAAGAGTGCGGACCCGGTACGGGACTTCTACACATCCACCGTCGGTGAACGATATGTTGTTATGTGATCCGGTTGTCTCTAAGGGTTTCCTTAGTTCAGATTTGTGTGAAATCTGTGACAAGATTAATTGCTTGCTTGTGTGAATTAATATGCATGATTGTATACTATATTGTTGCTTAACTTATTGCTATGTTATGCAATATTATTTGTTTGTACTTATAAACCGAACTAAAGTAAAGTAATGCTATCTTATATTAAGATGAGAGACGTAGTAATAAAACGTCATAGCATAGGATAATAACAACTTATATTATCCGAGACTTCTAAGGATTTACTTAGATGTAGAGTAACGGCTCGATAAAGGTCGTTCTTATTATATTCACATTCGAATGGTATAAATCACCTAGGAATACTATGTATAAGCCCTTGATGTCACATATTCAAATTGTTACTCACTGAGACCTAAGTTGATACTTAGGATTTAGATTAAGAGACCTTAATCATCGGTGACATGTGTATGGAGAAAGTGTATAGATAAATCCAAGGGGATGTGGCTCTTGGTGCACGTTGTGATCATAAACTATTGAGAGGATGTCCGCGTACTGGTCCTACTCTTTCAATATAAATTCCAATAATCCCAGATGTTTCATTAGTCGGACTAAAATACCCCAAAATTAAAAATAGTGATTAATTAGGCTAATGAAGATTTTAGAAGCTTAATTAGGCCTAAATAAACGTGAGGGAACAAATCCCGAAAAAAACGGATCTTTAAAATGGATTAAAAGCATAAACGAACCTTAAATCGCGTTTTTTGAGGAAACCAAGAAAACGCAACTATAAGCGGGTTAAATAGACTCGTAATAATTTTGATCAACCAAATAGTCATTATTAAACACTAATGAAGGCCTAGAACCAATAAAATTAATTAAACAAGAAAATTCCGGAAAACGAGTTCCGAATAGTAAATAGTATAAAAACCGGGAAGTTGTGGGGTGTGAGTGTAAATAAGCTAAACTAACATGTCCCCTTTTGAAAATAAAAATCAAAAATCTGTATGTGATGTGTGTGTTGGCCGGTTTGGTCTTCCCCCTCCCACTCTCTTTATTTTCCTAATACACTACAAGACAAACTAATAAAGTAAAACAAGTACAACAGTACCTTACTTTTGGACTCTCTCTCCTATTCTCTCACACACCCACCATATTCCCTCCTCCCTGTCTGATTTTCTTCTTCCTGCCAAGCACCTCTAATGGCGATTTGAAGAAACCTATACAGCCTCCATCTTCTTCCTCATCTTTGAGCACTCAATCCTTGTCCAAAACTCCCAAAAATCATACCGTTGGAATCCCCTTGCCAAGGAGATCATCTTCCTCTTTTCAAAAATCAAAAAGCCCCACTTTCATCTCCATGGGTATGACTTTTTTTGAAGCTTGAGACCACCATTGGAAGCTCCTCCCTCTCCTTGTTGTTGTGAGGTAAAAAGAAATTCGAAAACCTATGATTTCTAGCTCTCATTTGCAAAATGAGAATTTCTAAGTTTTGAGCTTCTTGTTCCTTGTTCTCCAGCCAATTTTGGCTTCAATTTTGGAGTTGTAATCTTGCTATTCTTGCTATCCAACACTCCCTCTATACACTTGCAAGGTAATGCCTTTCTAAACCCTAAAAACATGTCCTAAGCTCTAGGTTGATTTAAGGGTTGGTTTTGAATTGAAATGGTTGTGTATTAATGGGCTGTAGCATTAGGATTTTGGACTTCCATAACCGGTTTATCAAGAAGAAAGAAAAGGAAAAGAAGGAAGGAGAAGGGAAGGAAAGGGAATGAAGCTAGAAAACCAAGGTAAATGCACTCACCTTGAGTAGTTTTTGTATACTTTGTGTAACAAATTTTTAATGCTTGGAATGAGTAATGTACATAGTTTTGAGTAGTGGTATAATGTGGAAGAGAACTATACTGTTTTAGAGTTTTAGGAAGATGATTAAAAGCTTGTAAAAACCTTGAGAAAATAGATGATGTGTGCAAAAATTAAATGGGTGGTTAGTGCTTAGTATTTGTGCTGATAGTGAATGTAATGAGCAGGTTTGTTAAGTGGTAATGTGTGAGCAAAACAATGTGGTGAGATTGTTAAATTTTAGGGGAGACTATGTCAAAATTTACATAGAAACTAGAGGACTTAAGAGCTTAATGTGAGTAGAAAAACACTTTGAAAACAGATTTGAAAAGGAGCTAAATAGTGGGTAGGATTAGAGTGAAAGATAATGCATTTTTCACTTTAGAAATGGCATTAGGAAAGGGAACCATGAATGGTAGAAATGGGAATCAAAATCTGTAGCATAGCAAGACTAGGAAGAATTAATACAAGTGCTGAAATGAAAACTGGAGAATGGTGTAGATTAATATAGGAATCAGTGATGAGCTTAGTGGATGGTATAAGGGGGTTTTAGGTGCTGAAATTGGTGTTAAACTTGTTAGTAATGCGTTGGGAAAGATTAGGGAAGGAGTGGGTAAGGAATAGAGTTGAAACAAAATTTAAAATGAGTGTACTGGAGCCGACCGCCCTTGGTAAGGTCGGTCGAGCCTGAATTTAGCAAACACGGAAGTCTACTGACTTTGACCGACCTTGGGACCGAACTTGTCAAGGTCGGTCGAGTCGTAAATTGTAAGCCTAGAAGTCTACTGACTTCGACCGACCTTGGGACCTCCCTTGCAAGGTCGGTCGGGTCTAAATTTTTTAGAACCAGAAACCTACTGACTTGGACCGACCTTAGGACCTACCATGCAAGGTCGGTCGGGTCTGAATTTGCCAGAATCGTAACCTACTGACTTCGACCGACCTTGGGGCCGACCCTGGGTAAGGTCGGTCGAGTAAAAAAAATGTAATAATATAGCAATCATATATGTATATATACAAGTATGTATATATATATATATATATGGGGCCTTAGTAGTACACCATTAATGGAGTAAAGTTGGTAAGGAAATACACATGAGTAAGGAAACAAGTTACGAAATAATGAGAAAAGAATGATTTTCATAGTTAAGTATAAATTGTAAGAACTAATGAGTGTACTTAGGAAATAGTAATGGAAGGATGAGTTAGGTCAATAATAGATCATTAACCATACAACTCTATGTATGTTATAGGGCTCGAATAGTTGAACACCGAAGGAAAATCGGAATTCGAGTATGACGGTGAACGGTATGAATTTCTCATGTCCTGTATGCTACCTTGGCTACTCTGATTTGTGTGTTTGTGTGCTATGTGGTCACCTAAATAAGATAAAACGCACGAATCGGATTTATTGCACTTTCTTGTGCTTATATTATATTGTTCCTTGTTGGATGCTTATCTTAATTCTCAGTTTGTATAATTCATGAAATGAATGAATGAGAATGAATTGTGTGTGCCTTGATGTGTATTGTATTGACCAAGTAATGTAGAAAAGGACTTCTAACATATTCCTAACTAGCTAACATTTCTAACATTAAGAAATTGGTAAATTAGAATGAGTAGAAGTCCAATATAGCTTCGGCCACGCGTGAGGAGGAGGAGACACAAGAGGTTGGATCCAAATCTTGGCCTTAATATTTTCCATGGTCTAAACCCCTTAAATGGGTAGCAACCTAGATTAGTGAGCCACCCTAAAGCCCAGTGGTGGGACGGTGTAGTCCCTGTCTAGAGGTCACACCGACTTAACATGAGTATAAAGTAAGTAAGTAAGTAAGTAAGTATTGTATGAGTAAGACGGGTGTAAGTCGTATGGTACCGAGTAAAAGAATAAAGAACATCCGATTAACCCGGATGGGTAACTGGCTAACAAAGAATGAAGTAAGGAATTGTGAAGTGTATTGCTATGCTGTTTAGCTTATGTATTGCCTTTTGGTTGTATGTACGGTATCCTTGTAAGTATGTGTCTTGTATGAATGTATTGTTGTATGTAATAGCATGTATGCATGTATAAAACGAACTCTATGTATTCGACCAATTAGTCGGCGTACCCTCATTAGCACGTAGGGTATGCGAAGTTTATGCACAGCTTTTGCTGAGCCCCTTGGGGGACTGTTTTTAATTTTACAGGTGCTCGTGAAGGATGAGGGTCGTGATGAGACCAAGAATGTTTTTGTGTAGTTAGTTGATTAGGGATGTGTACCGAGTTGTACACGGCTGAATGCCTTTTTGAATAGCCAGAAAACCATGGGGTACACCCTTTTGGATATTGTAAGAATTGTGAATTGGTAGAGATGAGTAGGTTGGTAAACTCATGATTTTTTTGTAACCTGTGAGAAGGAATGTAATTGATTATATTTTGTATACTCGGTAATCGAATGTTGTAAGCAAATGATGTAGACGTATTGGGAAGTAATTACTCGGTATATTCTGATTATCGGACCGTTACTGTATGTAGAGTAAGTCTTGCTAGCCGTATGGGCGGTTAGCGGCGTTGTATCACCCGCCGTAGTATTTGTAATTCCGCTGCGAGTAGTAAGGTAACCGGGACAATTAGGCAGTAATTAGAGGATTAGCGGTAGGGGTGTTACACGGATACTCCGCTATTGAAGGTGGCTACTACCATTAGTGATTCGCCGAATATAGGGGTATGGTGTAGAGACAGGTCATTTTTAACGAGACGTTGTCATTAGGCATGAGACAGTTCTCAGCTAAACAATAAAACAAACAGCTAGATAGCTCGTATAATTGGTGAACATTATTTAGGGCTTTAAAGGCCAAGTAACGAGAATGAATTGCATATTTATAACTCTCGTATTATTCTCCATGTTGTTTAGTATGCTTACATTATATTGTGATGTGCTATGTGAAAAGCATATGTTATATGTGTTTATCGTATGGTTGGTTACACTATACATTACTTTACAGTTTTATTTATTAAACGGTATTGCATGTAAAATGAACTGCATGCTCTCGACCAATTAACTAAGGGGGTCTGAGGGGGCATAACAGTTATGTAGTAACATACTCAACAGGGGCTGCTTCCATACAATACAAAACAATTCTATAGGTTGTAGCTAATTACTAACGTAGAGGAGCGGACTTTTGATTAGCGTTATACTGTTTAGGACTTATACACGCTTATGTTTTGGACTCGGGTTCTATTATACCGAGGTTATATTATATTCACTAGATTGCTCATGAGTATAGTTGTATTATAGATTGTATTGAGAACTGTAAGCTACTATCTATCTCTTGTGATCATCGCGGTAATGGTGGAGGCTTTATCACTCGTATGGGCTAGTGAGGGCGGTAACACCATTAGTATGCGATAATCTTTATTTTCTACTGTGATTGTTTTAAGTTAAGTATGACAATCAGACTATAATTAAGAGACGTTTAAGTAGGGGTGTTACAATAATTAGGCGTTTGATAGCTTTAGTTGCTGGTTATTGATTTGCCATTTGGATTTTGTTAAGATCATGAATGAATAAAATTCTCTTTTACATGTCCTTCTCCTATCCCTCATCTTCTCTGATTCTCATCTCTCTATGTTTAGGTTACGTGAGTTAGACCAAGCTTCATAGGCTTCAGGTTTCTTGGTATCTTGTGTTGGGAAAGCCTCGTATATGTTGGATGCCCCTTGTTCTTGCCATTAAGAATGAGGTTGTGGCCCTCGATCGAGTTTTGTTGAAAGTTGGGATTTGGTCTCTTGGGTGGAGGTTGGGGGTTCAGGTGTCTCAATCTTATGGGGACGAGGACACAATTACATTGTTGCTTGCAACGTGATAAATGGTAGATGGCTCAAACTACAACGATGTGTACTGGTGGTTCTGTTGGTTTGGGTGATGTTGTTGGATGTCAATCAGCTAGAAAGGATGAATGTTGTGGATTTAGTTAAATAGCGCTTGTCTGCTGCTACTTTAATGTTTTTGATAGAAATTGTGCCTCATTATGAGGCCCTTTCTCTGTTTGGAAAGTTATCGGATGTGGGGAAGTGTACTTCGGATTATTGAAACTAGACAATAGGTATGCTAAAAATGCACATGGTTGTCATGTGGCTGGGTTTCGAATCAAATGGGTCTGTCTTATTAGGTTGGGTTGTGATAAGTGCGAAGCATATAGACTTTTAGGGTTTAAAATACCTTATGAATTGCAATATCTGAAGTAATGTTTCCCACTTACTATATGATTTTTCCTAGATTTATGTTTTGTTATGGACTAATGAATTTTATTTGTTAAGTGTAAGAAAAATCCATGTAAATATGTAGAGCTTCTCATGAGGATTACGACTCAACAAACGGGGATCAAATCGGAGTTCAAACGAAGATTTTAGAGCTAAAATAAGCTGTGTCCGAACTAGCGTCCGAATAAGCAGGTTCGGACACATTACGAGAATTCGTTACGCGGTGAAATAGTCACGTCTGAACCTGTGTCCGGACATGCAGGTCCGGACGCAACACGTGGAAGCAAGCTCCGCACAACGTCGACATGTCCGAACCAGCATGTCCGGACGCTGGTTCGGACACGTCGGTAAATTCTGCAAACAGAGTTGCGTCGACACAGGTGAAAGGATAAATCAATTATTATCCTTTCACACACCTCTTCCACCGACTTACTCATCCTTTTTACCCCAATATCACTATAAATACACCTATAACCCTCCATTAAAATAGACACCATTCACTACCACATTACATATCAAATTCTTCCTCCATTTTCCACACTCCATTCACCTAGATATTAGACATCCATCTCATCCCATTATCATCCACAAAAACCACTACGTTGTTATTCTGTCCAACCTCTGACCGACATATTACCAGTTAATATGTCAGGCTAAAGAGGATATACTCTGGGTGAAGGTTAATTTATAGTCTGTTTAATTATGTAATTATGTTTTTACCGGTTTAATTAAATACAGTTTGTTACGATTAAAGCTTATCTCTCGCCTTTTTAATAAATTTCATGAATATATTAAAATGTTTACTAAATCTATTTTGATCAGATCCGTGATAAATAGACAGGTTAATTAAGTCGTAAATCTGTAGAAAGCTTATTATGATTTAATAAGTTAGTATTTTCAGACGCAAATATAATTTCTCATACTTAATCCGTTTACATGTGTTTTGCTCGAATCTGGATTAGACCGAGCATGTTCTGGTAAACGAGTTCTTTTGAGTCTATGATTTAGTCCTCAAGTTAATAACAGGAATTTTGCCAAACTTTTATAATAAAACCGATAGACATAGCATAAAAGAGCAGACTATATAAACCTGGACCCAGAGTCCCATTTAATTTACCTTTTACTCAATTTATTTTATCTTTCCTTTTTATTTATAAAAACAAGTCAATTAATCCCCCTTTTTTGTGACACCGCTTAGGAATTAGATAATTCCCCTTTAGTCCCACGGTTCGTTATCCGGTCGCTTCCACTGTACTATACTACTGCGACCGGGATTTGTTTGCAGCCCGTAAGGTATTTTGAGTTTTAAATTTATTTCTCAATTGTTTTAAATACGTCAGTTCCAACCACTCACATTATCCTGTCTGCAAAATGGCGCCGTTGTCGGGGACTTGATTTATTCTAGTCCCTAAGCCCTGGATAATTCACTTGCTGTATTATAATATTTTGTTTATACTATTTTGTTTGTTGTTTATTTTATTTCTACTAATTTCTGTCATTTAATTATTCCAGCAATTTAAATATCGTATTAATTACAGTCATTTATTTTTCCAGTCATTTACTTTACTGTCATTTAAATCCCAGTCATTTAAATTTCCTTTCATTTACTTTCCAGTTATTTAAATTACCATTGTCCTTTAAATTTCAGTAATCTAATTTCTGACATTTAAATTCTGTCATTTAAATTTTTTGTCATTTAAATTCCAGTCAATTAAATTCCAGTTCTTTATTTAATTGTCATTTAATTTCAGTTCTTTATTTTCTAGTCATTTAAATTACTGTCATTTAAATTCCCTTGTCATTTAAATTCCAGCAATTTAAATTCTACCCTTTTTCTTTATTTTATTTTATTATTTTCATTTACTTAAACTGCATTGTTCATGTAAAGTTTCATCAATTTTGGACAACATTTAAGCATGTTTAAAGTTGAATTACGAAAACCAACAGTGGTATATTGTGAATTATAAACTCGAATAGTGGCATTTTGTGAAATTTCCCATTTATTTATTACTCACTAAAATAAATCCATTCTTTCACTTAAAAAATGTATTGTTTAAATTTAAATCTACAATTTTGTCAAACAAATATATACCTCAATTTTAAAAAATCTATCATTTTACTTAAATATCTATGCTTTTACTTAAATGAGAAACTAATAAATTTTACACTACAATCAAACAAACTACACTTACATTTTTAAAAATTCTATCATTTTACTTCAATATCCACACTTTTAATTAAATGAAGAAGTAATATTAAACCAGAGTATATATTCCCATGATCTAATTTGAAAACAAAGGATAAAAAAATCCACATTTTAGCAAACTGGGTTGCTATTCGCAGTACAAAATTACTAATCACCGCAGTACAAAATTTTTTTAATTCATATTGACGTTGTACACATGTAATAATGTCGTGTTGTAACTCTTGTTTTTTTAAAAAGTAATTTCTTGAGCGTAAACAGTAAAAAACACTCTGATTGTTACAAAACATTATAAACCCGTATAAAAGACGTAAAACCCTTTTTAATCGCATTTAAACGTTATAATTGTGACTCCACATTAGTTAATGACATTTATGTTGTGTTTGACTAAATTACAAACATGGGAAATTTCACGATATACCCCCGAGGTTTGAGCGAATTTTACGAGATACCCCCGAGGTTTCATTTTCATTACGAGATACCCCCGAGGTTTTATTTTTTTTACGATATACCCCTGAGGTTTCATTTTCATCACGATATACCCCTGAGGTTTCAATTTTATTACGAGATGCCTCTCAGTTCAGATTCGGATATATTATATTTGTCATATCCTCATTTTACCCTCACACCATATGCCCCGTAACATGGATTTATAGTCAAATTTTTAAAAAATTTAAAATATGAACAAAATGCACATAAAAATTAAAGATCAATTAAAATTTTAATACAATTTTAAAAAACATAAATAAAAGTATAAAAATAAATTAAAAAAACTAGAATCATAAAAAGTTTAAAATAAATAGAAATGACCAAACAACAAAAAAATAATCTATTTAAAAAACTTATATTGTTACATAATTTAAAAACTATTATAACAATTATATTTAAAGAACAAAAAAATGATTTTTATACTTTATTTTTCTAATTAAGAAATAATGATTTTTTCTATGTACTATATGAAATTGTTGCTTTTAATATTCTTCATATTATTGTTATACTTTTTACAATTTTAATACATATATAGGTAACTCCTTAGCAAGTTATGTTTATTTTTCAAAATAATTTACTTTTTTTTAGTCATTTCTATTTATTAATTTTTTTGTTTTATGTTTATTTAATTATATTCATCTTTTTACTATTAATTTCAAATTTTATATGAACTTTAATTTATATGAGCATTTTATTTAAGTTTCAAATTCAAACAAAACTTTGACCATATATCCCTGAGATTATTGCGGGGCATATGATTTTAAGCCACCGCTATAATAGTTTTTAAATTATGTAACAATATAAGTTTTTTAAATAGATTATTTTTTTATTGGTTAGTCATTTCTATTTATTTTAAACCTTTCATGATTCTAATTTTTTTAATTTGTTTTTATACTTTTATTTATGTTTTTTAAATTGAAATAAAATTTTAATTGATCTTTAATTTTTATGTGCATTTTGTTCATATTTTAAATTTTTTAAAAAATTGACTATAAACCCGTGTTACGGGGCATATGGTGCGAGGGTAAAATGAGGATATGACAAATATAATATATCTGAATCTGAACTGAGGGGCATCTCGTAATAAAATTGAAACCTCAGGGGTATATCGTAATGAAAATGAAACCTCAGGGGTATATCGTAAAAAAAATGAAACCTCGGGGGTATCTCGTAATGAAAATGAAACCTCAAGGGTATCTCGTAAAATTCGCTCAAACCTCGGGGGTATATCGTGAAATTTCCCTACAAACATTGTTACACTTTCAGAACGTTGTATTGAAATCGCAGTTGAAAACGTCAATTTCGGGTAAAAAACGCTCGTACTATATATAGCCTAACCTTCCTTGGATTATTCATTTCTCACTTCCTCACTCTCTCTCATCTATCTCTCTTCCTTAAGAAGCTCTCTTCTGTCTGCCGGAGCCGCCACCGGAGCCGCCACCGGCGCCGCCACCTGCCGCCGCCAACCACCGCCGGAAAAATTTTCCGGTGAGTTTTTCAAAAAAAAATTTGCAACTTATAGATTTGGGTGTCCTGAGTATGAATTTGGTGTTAGTTTTTTGAAATTCAACATCATTTGAGCTAGATCTAGCATGAAAAATTCGGAGGAAACTTGAAAATTTTGAAAAAAAAAATACAGGGGCGAGCCCTGGTGCGGCTCGACCTGTAGCGGGGCGAGGAGCAGGGCGACTCGGGTGGGGGTGCGGCGAGGACCGGCGCTGCTCGCAGGGAAGGAAAGCGAGGAGGAGCGGAACTCGGTCGACACCAGGGCGAGGAGTACTAGGGCTCGCGACTTCGGTTCTCCAGCGACACAGGGGGCGCAAGTATCTGGGCTGCTCGGAGAGGAGATAGGCGAGGACCGGGAGTACTCGCCACCAGAGAAGTAGAGGAGTGGTGGTCCTCGGTTTGAAGACGGGCGAGTAGCAGCGCTACTCGACCCAGTTTTTTTTTTTTTTAATATGTTGAATGTTTTTTTAAATGTTTTAATTTGTTTATTTTTGTATTATATTGTGAATGATTTTTAAATGTTTTAATTTGTTATTTTTTTGAATTCTAACTAATATTGTGAATGATTTATAAATATTTGAATTTTTTTTGAATTGTAATATTGTGAATGATTTTTTAACTAATATTGTGAATGATTTATAAATGTTTGAATTTTTTTTGAATTGTTGTGAATGATATGATTATAAATGTTTGAATTTTTATGTTATGAATGAGGAATATAACTGTGTGATATTCGTATGCAGTGATGGATCGTCTGAAAAAAGCAGTGAGACATGTCACGAAGAGGAAGAATAAAGACCGGGGTGCGCAGCAGGCTATGACGGCCTCGTACCGTCGTCGTGCACATGCTCCTGGTGAAGGGCCGAGTAATCCTGCCCCCCGCATGGAAGCAGCACGCCATTCATCTTTCCATCCGGGTCAATCTTCCAACGACCCGGCGTTTCAAGTACCAGCACCACCAATGGTAGCGGAGGATGACTCGGCGGTGTTCAATATACCGAGGAGACGCATGCCAGTGTTGTCATCATCCAGTAGTGCTTTTTCTGACAGATCACTGCACAACTCTAGCTACAATATCTCGGGGGAATCAAGCCACCAGACTGCTCCGTCAGGCGGTGGTAGTTCATCACGTCCACCACGCCCATCACCTGCCCGTGCTGTTGAGGACCATGTGATGACTGAGCGTTCGCCACATGCTGATGACGATGGTCGTGGTGCTGATGATGAGGACTCACCCGACGTGGATGAGGAGCAGGATAAGGAAGATGATGAAGTCATGGATAAGGAGGATGACACTGACGAGGAAGCAGCGCTAGCGATGGTTCCAGTCATTCCTACCTCTTGGAAGTTGACAGAGGTGCCAGTTCCTGGCGGTCCACTACTCACTAGTGTTATCACTAGCTTCGGGGGTCATGTAGCGCTTGACTTATGGACCTCGACTAAGGTATGTTCTCTATCTTCTCCTGTATTTGATCATTTAATATCATACTACGTTTTGTAAGTGTTAAATATTGGTCATTATGTAGGATCGTGGGGTTTTGAGTTTCAAATCCCGTAGGGTGATGCTTACCTGCTGGCCAAAAGATCAAATTTCCAAACCAAGAACAAGGAAGATGCTTGAGTATTCTGGTATAGAGCACCTACAGGATATTACGATGCCATACAGCAATATGTCCCTCATCAGTGCTTTTGTGGAGAGGTGGCAGCCTGATACAAACTCATTCCATATGCCGTTTGGTGAGATGACGATTACCCTGCATGATGTGTGGATGATACTAAATCCCCATCGTCGGTCGTCCATTGATAGGATTCATCCACCACTGAGTTGAAGGAGGTAATGGCTGATTGTCTTAATTTTGGGGCAGATGTTGAGAGTATGACAGAGGCACTGTGGAATACCGGTGCTGTATCAATTTCGAGCTTGTTGCAGCAATGTAGGGATGAAAATGAAGAGGCAATGAAGCAGGCATGTGGTTGGTTGTATCATCATCTGATTGGTACCACCATATTAGCTGGAAAATCAAATGGTCGTCTGAGTCCACAGCTGTTCAGTTTAGTAGCTCCTGTGAAGAAAGGTACCAAGCTTCGTAAATATGCATGGGGAGCTGGTACTCTTGCATGGTTATATCGCCAGCTAGGGATAGCATCTCGTGCCGGCTCCAGTGGGATAGGTGGTTCTATGACGTTACTTGAGGTATGTGTCCTAATGTGCATCTAGTATATGATAACTCACTGAGTATTAATAATTGGTACTGCTTAATCATTCTAGTGTTTTATATGCACAGTGCTGGATTTATGCGTACTTCCCTACATTAAGACCAGCGATTAGCCCAGACTGGCGCGCTAATGATGATAGACCTTGGGCTCTAAGATGGGTGAGATCTACCTCTCAAGTGCAGGATCATCGTTCACTGCAAGGATATCGTGAGCATCTAGATGCTTTGACTGCTCTAAATGTAAGTGTTTGTAGTTGCTAACACATTGAACCATTATTATTTTTGTCTTTCGTTGTTGGTTACATTTTACTATTAATGTTCATTGTAGATTGATTGGTTGCCCTACGGTCGAGATAATGTTAATGTTCATGGAGGGCGTACATGGTATAGAGGTAACATACAGGTTTTGGGGTTGAATGAGCCATACATGCCTGGTCGCTGTCTACGCCAGTTTGGTTACATTCAGGATATCCCTGAACCTCCTATTAGACCCAACCCAAGGTCTGAAAAAAGAGGAAAAACCCAACCCTACACCTGTGTATACCCCCCATGTATAGTTTGTGGGAAAACACTCCTAAATTGCTGGTTCCAGGGTATACGCGCACAAATGCGCGGTTGCATGCTTGTGACCCACTCTACCTAGATTGGTACACCAAGCACACACACCCGAAGATCCTAAACCCTGAGACTTATCAGACCACCCTGGTTCATCGTCCAGATCCCTGTCTAGTAAGTCATATTTTCATAGTACTTCATTACATATCACTTTTATTTTTTATGTGTACTTACCTGACCAAGTGTGTTACAGCTACTGTCTGAGGCAAGTGAGCTTGCACGCCCGTACTACCAAGAGAACAATGCATGGGACTGGTCATACTATCGTCAGGGGATGCCAGAAGAAGAACAAAGGGCTGCAACTGATGGTCTTGTGGATGTGTTCAGCTCTTTATACATATGGGATAGTTACCAGCGCCAGCATGGTGCACCCTAGTGCTTGTCATCTTGGATTTGGATGTAATAAACTTTAGTATCATCTTGGAACTATTTGTTGTCTTTCATTTTTACTTGGTGTGTTAGACGCTAGTACAATTTGTTTGGATGTAGTTTTTTTCTGGTGGACTTGGTGATGGTGGAATTATTGCTGACAATGCTGGTGACCTTGTTGATGATCTGTTGGTTGATTTTGTGGAGGTTCTTAGAACCGGTGGAGATAAGAAAAACAGGGGAGACTATGCCAAAAATTTTCTAGAAATGCATCGTTTCTGCAATGCCAATCTGGGTGGTCTATATTCTTTGTTGGTCGTTGAGTGTTCTCAGGAATTTACTTGGTGTTGAAAAGATCAATGCCAATCTGGGTGGTCTAAATTCTTTGTTGGTCGTTGAGTGTTCTCAGGAAGGATAGTGTCGAAATGAAATATCTAACATGTACCAAAGATTGAATATGTTACGAGAAATGAAATATATCAAAATGTAGAAATTCCTAAGAAAGAAAAGATGTGTGACCAGCTTCAATCTGAACTTTCCGGAATGCCTTTGTTTCTGTTGTGCTTGCTGCCTGAGAGAAAGAATTGTGATATTTATGGGCCTTGGCAGAAGAAGAATTTGGTAGAATTTGGTGTCGTCACACAATGCATGGCTCCTTTAAAAGTTAACGATCAGTATTTGACAAATGTGCTTCTTAAGATCAATGCCAATCTAGGTGGTCTAAATTCTTGTTGGTCGTTGAGTGTTCTCAGGAATGATAGTGTCGAAATGAAATATCTAACATGTACCAAAGATTGAATATGTTACGAGAAATGAAATATATCAAAATGTAGAAATTCCTAAGAAAGAAAAGATGTGTGACCAGCTTCAATCTGAACTTTCCGGAATGCCATTGTTTCTGTTGTGCTTGCTGCCTGAGAGAAAGAATTGTGATATTTATGGGCCTTGGCAGAAGAAGAATTTGGTAGAAAAGGAAGCCTGAGCAGATTATTATTTTAGGGATGGTGTGAGTGAATCTCAGTTCAGCCATGTTCTAAACATCAAGCTTGACCAAATTATTGAGGCTTGCAAATTTCTGAATGAAAGCTGGAACCCGAAGTTTGTGGTGGATGCCCTGATAATGTCCCTCCCGGTACTGTTATTGATAATACGGTGTGTCACGAGAAATGAAATATATCAAAATGTAGAAATTCCTAAGAAAGAAAAGCCCATGAATTCAAATCTGATGAAGCACATAATTAAAAGTCAATAACTATAACAACAAGTTTATTCCACGTCCAAACATCTACTAAAGATTATAAATCCCAAAAATTATAACAACGCGAGAACTTACAAGATCAATTACGCAATAACCAATAACCTAATTATTTCCTAACCTTCTCTCTATTCCCCGTGCTATTACATTACGTCTCATCTCATAAATTGGTTCTTGGTGTTGAAAATCATCATCATCGGGCTCAATAGGATCATAAATAACAAGTAATGGAATATGAGCGATGAAATCATTATACTCCATGTAATTCTCCATCATCCGGCGAACTGATGTATCATTTCGTACATGAATAAAAGTCCACTCGTAGTCGCCCTCCAGCCCCAAATACACCATTGTTGTTATGTTTATTCTGCCGAGGAGGGACTGTAGTGCTCGTATTACTCGTCGTTGTAGATCCCGGAGATTACTAGGATATGGCATAGTAACTTCTACGCGTCTGTGCCCCATTCTTCTATCAAATTGTGCTCCATGACGACCAAAAGTAGCTACATAATTAACGTGCAAACAGAAAGGAAACTCCATTTGATTTTGAGAGCGAAATGGGAATTAAGGTGTGAAGAGTTCAAGCAAGATGTAATTAGACAGATTCTGAGAGCACGGGGTAAGGAATGAGTATGTTGGGACACTAATACCCACTTTTATAATATTTGAGTAACACTGACATGTCCAATGGCTAGTTCAACGGCTAGTTCAACGACTACTGAAAGGAAGCGTACCAAACACACCATGTGCAGTACAAAGTGAATTCAAAGTTACCATAGGTAATTACTTTTGTCAGGAAAGGTACACGTACCAGGTTACCGTTTGCAGTACAAAGTGAATTCAAAGTTACCTTAGGTAATTACTTTTGTCAGGTAAGGTACACGTACCAGGTCGCTGTACACGTACCAGGTTACCGTTTGCAGTACAAAGTGAATTCAAAGTTACCATAATTACTTTTGTCAGGAAAGGTACACGTACCAGGTCACTGTACACGTACCAGGTTACCGTTTGCAGTACAAAGTGAATTCAAAGTTACCATAGGTAATTACTTTTGTCAGGAAAGGTACACGTACCAGGTTACCGTTTGCAGTACAAAGTGAATTCAAAGTTACCATAGGTAATTACTTTTGTCAGGAAGGTACACGTACCAGGTCACTGTACACGTACCAGGTTACCGTTTGCAGTACAAAGTGAATTCAAAGTTACCATAGGTAATTACTTTTGTCAGGAAAGGTACACGTACCAGGTCACTGTACACGTACCAGGTTACCGTTTGCAGTACAAAGTGAATTCAAAGTTACCATAGGTAATTACTTTTGTCAGGAAAGGTACACGTACCAGGTCACTGTACACGTACCAGGTTACCGTTTGCAGTACAAAGTGAATTCAAAGTTACCATAGGTAATTACTTTTGTCAGGAAAGGTACACGTACCAGGTCACTGTACACGTACCAGGTTACCGTTTGCAGTACAAAGTGAATTCAAATTACCATAGGTAATTACTTTTGTCAGGAAAGGTACACGTACTGTTACCGTTTGCAGTACAAAGTGAATTCAAAGTTACCTAGGTAATTACTTTTGTCAGGAAAGGTACACGTACCAGGTCTGTACACGTACCAGGTTACCGTTTGCAGTACAAAGTGAATTCAAATTACCATAGGTAATTACTTTTGTCAGGAAAGGTACACGTACCAGGTCACTGTACACGTACCAGGTTACCGTTTTTTTAACTTGTAACCTTGTGGCTAGTTCATGACCAACCTCTATATAAGGGATGCCTCCTCCATTTCATCTTCACACACTCTCTCTCCATATTCTCAAAGCTCTCTATTTCCTTACTCTCTTCCAAAAATAATTTCGTAAAACTGTGCAAGATCTCTCTCTAAACATGAGTCAATCTTTAGATTCCGATCATGAGTATATTCCAATATCAAGCCCTGTAAGTATTTAGTTTATTGTCTTTGTTAATCATATTCGCACTAATATTCCATATTTCAATATTCATCTAATATTCTCTCGACCCTTATTGCAGGAAGTGACTCAACCACTGATTCAGATTGGGATGAATTTGATGAAGGCGTTCCAGATCATAATGCACAGATGGATGACTACATGCAAAAGATGTATAATCGAGCTCCGGTGGTGGACACAGGTTACTTATTTCAAACAAACCAGGCCTTTAGGGGTAAAGAAGAAGCGAAAGCTTGGGTAGATAGTGTTGGCCATCCCAACCATATCTACACCATAATTCAAAGTTCTCGGTCGGGCCAAGATTTCCACATAACATGCGAGAGGTATTGGAAACCACGAAGGACGTCACGACCTGGTGTCATCAACCGGCGCAGATCATCTGGTTCCAAGAAATGTGGTTGTCCTTTTAAAATTAAGGGGTATTACACAAACTACGGGTGTTTCTTGCAAGTGGGTAACGGATGGCATAACCATGATCTTGCAGAGTGGGCAGAGGGTCATTTTGTGGGAAAACGCCTGACTGAGGCGGAGGAGATTATGATCGACCAGAGAACCAGAGTCGGTGTGCCCCCCTGTGCAATTTATTCCGAGCTCACAACAATCAACCCAGAAATGTCAGCAACAAGGAAAGACATATACAACCGGATACAAAAACAAAACTAGTAAATAGAGATGGTCGATCTATGGTGCAGACTCTGCTGAGTGAGCTAGACAAAAACAACAACTACTACGATTACACTACAGATCCAAGTAAGTCAACTCAGTATGTCTCAAATAACTTCAATCATTTAGGTTTCATATTAATTTGATAGATAACATGATTATATTTCACAATTTAGGGGATCAAACACGACTTGGGTCCATCTTCTTTGCACACCCTACATCTAGATTACTGCTCCATGCGTTCCCGTATGTCATAGGCATTGATGCTACCTATAAAACAAACATAGCAAAAATGCCTTTGGTTCAGTTCATCGGGATGACGAGTATAGGCAAAAACTTCAGCATTGCCTTCGCCTTTCTTGTATCAGAATCAACAGACATGTATGTGTGGGCACTTCAACAATTAAGGGACCTCCTCGGGCGGACTACAACCTCTACATTTATCACCGACAGATGTCTGGCCCTGATGAATGCCTTAGAAGAGGTATTTCCTGAATCTCATCATCTACTATGTCGGTGGCACATAAGTAGGAACGTTCAGGGGAAAGCCGAGACTTATATGGGTGATAGAGGAAGGGCGGCGGCTGCAGTCCGAATGTGGACTTCGGTTGTCTACTCGAGCACAGAGCAGGACTACAACGAGAGGTACGCACATTTCAAGAATACATACCAAAGCTACCCACGTTTCATTACGTATGTTGCATCAGTCTGGGAGAAATACAAGGAAAAATTTGTGGAGGCTTGGGTCAAGAATGTGTTGCACTTCGGCAACACAACGACAAATAGGTAAAATTGTTAATCTTGTAATGTTTAAGATAATACAGTGATTGTTATAGATCTATAAAACTTACTTAAACATTTGATAGGGTGGAGAGCGCACATTCTTCTCTAAAGGCGAGATTAAGGAGTGCTAGACACACTTTGGATGTAATCTTTCCAAAGATTAACGATCATGTGAATACAAGCATCAGTTAAAAAGGATTTTGAGGCAGCCAGGACAAAACACAGAAGAGAGCACATGAGGGTTCCAATCGCTGACCTGATCGGGAAGGTTAGTACCCTTTGCTTAGATGAGCTAGTCAAGGAGCTTGGAAGGGCGAATTATGTGCAAATGGACAGCTCAATCTGTGGATGTGACAAGGTAACCTCTCATGGATTACCTTGCGCTTGTAAATTAAACTACATGCTGGATAGTGGTATACTATGCTCGAAGAGGGATATACATCGTTTCTGGTATACCCTAAGCTGGGAGAAACATGAATCGACAATTGATATGGTATCCTACATGGAGGAAGAACAGAATAGATGGCGAGACATAGCTTCTGAGGTAGCACAGTCAGATGATCCTACTCTGATGGCGAAATGTTACAGTCAAATCCAAAACTTCCTTCACCCAGATATGGTGTGCCAATTAGGAGAGCCATTGGAACAGGTTGGGATTGGCAGACCTACCGGGCCCTCAAGACCAAACCGACGGGAACCTTCGTCTTGGGAGCGTAACCGACCAAGGGCAGGCCAGTCACAAGGAGCGCCATCAAATAGAAGATCACGTAATAGAGGATCATCAAATCCGAGTCGATTCCAGCCCCTTGACAACTTCCCATACTACCAGAATTTCAACCCCAACCTATATCAATATATGACTGGGTATATTGATGTTCGTGGAGATGGGAATTGTGGTTTCAGGGTCATTGCTGACTACCTATATTCAAACGAAGAGAGGTGGAAAGATGTCCGTGTAGCATTGTACAATCACATGAAGAATCAAGCACCGGCGAATGGACTATACAAGGCCATTTTTAACGAAGGACCGTACAACGGCATGTTAAGAGCGCTTCATTGGAATTCAGGAGAGCCAGCACCTCCACAGAAATGGATGCACACGGAAATGGGGTTGGCGATCGCGACAAGGTACACTTCGATAGTAGTTTTCTACTCTACTGTCTATGGGGGTGCGGCAAGTGCCACATACCTTCCGCTCGATAATTATACCGATCGTGATAGCCCAAGAGGAGAGATCCACATAGGAATTTGCCCCCAGGGTCATTTCATAAGGTTCGGCATGGTTCATGACTCCCCACTCCCCCCTGTCTATCCGCAGTGGTTCGCTTATAGAGATCCAAACACTGTCGGACCTTGGATTCATCAATTACAATCTAGGTTAGATAGTTGGATCAACGTTGTACCTTAGTTTTTCTTTAACTTAGTTGTTGTAACTTAGTCTTTCTTTAACTTAGTTGTTGTAACTTAGTTGTTGTAACTTAGTTTTTCTATAAATTAGTTGTTGTAACTTAGTTTCTCTTTAACTTAGTTGTTGTTTTACTCATATTGACTTAAATTTGGTTATTCAATTGTCTATTATTTCAAAAAAAAGTGTCTCCCCGTAACATTCAAACTTATTCAACTAAGTTTGGTGAAAAAAAAATTTGTACTGTGAATAGTAAAGTATTTGCTATTCGCAGTACAAATTAATTTTAAGTCAAATTAATAAATAATTAACACATAAAAATGTAATAAACACATAAAAATGTAATCCAACACTTTTTTTTACAAAAATAATGTTCCTGTATTGATTCGAACAAAAAAGTAACTAGTCAAATTCGCTACTAATCAACTACAAACTACTTCGGTAAATTTACTTTCAAATATCATTTTTCAAAAAAAACACAGCGACACATCATTACATGTGTACAACGTCAATATAAATTAAAAAAATTTTGTACTGCGGTGATTAGTAATTTTGTACTGCGAATAGCAACCCCCAGTGAGTTGAATTTATTTATTACTTACTCAAATAAATCCGTTTTTTCGCTTTAAAAATTGTATTGTCTAAATTTAAAATCTACACTTTTATCAAACAAATCAATATCTACATTTTAAAAAAAATCTATTATTTTACTTAAATATCTACACTTTTAGATGTAATATTAGACGATATTATACATTCCCATCATCTAATTTGAAAAGAAAAGATAAACCATGAAAAATATTAATGGAATAAAAATAGTTTTTGAAGGAAGTTGATAATGGATGAAGAAAAAACTTATGTAATCTGAATATTTTTGTTTTTATCATGTATTTCAATGATAGGGGAAATTATTAATGGAAAAATTTAGTTTTTGAAATCTTAATTGTAAAAGTCTATTATACCCAATTATAATTATTTGATTATTTTTATATTATAAAACTAAATATTAAATAAATAGAATCATTTCCGATTGAGATTAATATTTTAAAAAACAAATTGGAATTCAATGGTTAAAAATATATTGTTTGAATTTGCAATGCCACTGGCTCGACCATTGTCGACTGCGATTGCGATTTGATTTGAGCTATTGTTGTTTTATTTCTGGTGTGTTCACTTCGAGGCGAGGAAACATAATAGAATCAGAAAAGGGAATGGAAAGGAAAGGAAAGGGATTCCCCCAAATCAAGAAATCTATTTGATTCTATATGAAAACAGAATAGAATTCTCAATGAGTGTCTTTGTTGTTATTTGGTTCCAAACAGAGAAGTGTTAATACATATTTACACTATGAATAATATATATTAATATTAATCTAATTTGTATGCAACATATACTAATATTTATAAAAATTATATAGCATATATAAATATTTTTTAAATTATAAATGACATATATTAATATTTATATAGTTTATATTATGTATAATTTTTTAAATTTTTATCTACATATATAACTTTTTAATTTTATAGTATTTAAGTTATTAAAAATATGTATTAATATATATATTATATTATATTTATTTAAACTGTAAACAATATAAATAAATATGTATATAAATTATATATACTATATATTATTATTTTTTAGTTTTATAGTATTTCAATTTTAAATATATTATTTAACAATATTTAATAAATTTTATAATCTTATATAAATATTTTATATATTATATAATTCTATATTATTTATTTTTTATAAAGAATATATTATATTATTTTTTATAATTTGTATAAATATTATTAATATTAATCTATATTCTATATATTTTGTTCATATTTATTTAAATTATAACATATTATAAATGATTCTATCTCTTCCTATTATTTCCCTAATCTCTCTTTTTTTCCGAATTTTTTTTTCTCTTCTCTTCTATCTATCTTCTCTATATCTCTATATATATTTTTTCATTTTTTTCAAATATAAATAATATATTACCATTACTATATAGTATATATTATTATTTTCAAACATTATAAATGTTAATATTAACATTTATTATATATCTAATTTCATATTAATATCTATATTTATATTATATAAAGTAATAAATATTTGTATTTTTGTTAGATAAAATATATATATATTTATAGAAATTATGTATCATATATTTATTTATTAAATTATATATATTAATATTTGTTTATGCTAAAGATGATGATATGGGTAAGAGGGAGGATTCCTTGGGATATTGGGGGAATCATCAAAAGGGAATTGGGGGTTTTTGAAACTTGAAGTGGGGGAAACGGAATCATTAAAAATACAAAACAAACAACTACAAAGAGAATGATTCCGTTTCCCTTTGTTGATTACCCCAAAGTGAACGCCCCCTAAGGGTTTCAGTAATTGGGAGTCGGGAGTAGGGGTGTCAAAATCGGGTTTTGGGTCGGGTTGAGCCCAACCCGAACCCGACCCGAAAATAGTTTAGGTTAACCCGAACCCGACCCGAATCCGGAGCGGGTTATATTTCTTCAACCCGAACCCAGAGCGGGTTGACCCGAACCTGACCCATTTTTTCAAAAATTTATTTTATCTTTAAATTTTTGGATTTTTAATATATAAATATAATACTTTAATATTAATTAGTTATTGTGTACTATAATAATCATAAATCACTGATTAAATGTTTATTTTAGTCATAAATTAATCATTAAACACTAATTTAAGTAATTAAATATAACATATTTTATATTTTTAATTAAATTATTTTCGGGTTACGGATTGGTGGGTTCAACCCGAACCCGATGCGGATTTCAATGACTCAACCTGAACCCAACCCGAAAATCGTTTCGGGTCAAAAATCTTAACCCGAACCCGACTTTTTACGGGTCGGTTTCAGGTCGGATTTCGGGTTCGGGTCAACATTGACATCCATGACTCGGTAGTGACCTTTTTTGACATAAAAACCCAAAACACCTTGATGCAATTTTCAAATCTCAGCGTATGGGTTTCAGCCCAACATAATGTTTGCTTCGGCCCAGCTGTCGACCCCCACCAAAGCGTAAAGACTAGCGCAAGACTGCAATCGGGAGTGGGAGGTGGTAGAGGAGAGAATGGGGCAGAAGGTTGCTACGAATTCAGTTTTACAGTGAAACCATCTTTCATTTCAACTGCTTTTGAGCTTTTAGGTTGTTCATCAATTCAATTGCGATCTCGTCGACAACCGGACATCTTTGAATTTCGTCATCCTTCCGCGTGGGATTCTGTTTTGCTCTATCCTGGGTTTGAAATTTCCTCCAATGGCGACGAGGAACCGAACAAGTATTTTCAGGAAGCACAGAGACGCGATCAAAGCTGTTCGTACGCCAGATTCATCGTTGACGGGTGGCGGGGCTGGGGGAGGTCCAGTGATCGAAATGACATCGTTGCTCAATTCCAATCGATCTTATGCTCCACTTAGCACCGACGATCCTTCCACCTCCAGGTGAAAAAACACATTGTTTTCCCTATGCAACCTGCTAGCCTATGTTTGCAGTTAAGAGGATATTTGAAAAAAGACTGAAGATAATGAACAGATAGAAATGGGGGGGGGGGGGGGGGGGGGGGGAGTGGGCGCATCCAGTTGTTGTTTGTGCTAGTGGTCAACTTGTGGGTTAAAGTATTCCGTTTCTTTAAGCGAAGTTCTCATGAATGCGCCAAATAAGTGGGACGTGACTTGTGGCGAAATTCGAACTTTGTCGTTGTGGTTTTCCTCTTGAATCTTGTCTTATGATTGGATGGTTAAGGTTGCTTTATGATCCTCTCGGTATGTCCACCCATATATAGATCCGAGATTCGGATCTCTTCCTGTGACTGCTTCACTACTAAATGTTGGCTCCGATCAGCTGCCGTGCACTGTGCACTTAAAAAAAGTATCATGTTGGTTGGATCAAATTTCTATATGGGCTTTTGTGCTTGGTTTTCTGTGGCCTAGATTTATGTTGGCATGATGTAATGATCATCTTGTCTCAGTAACTTGTTCTGCCATGGAACTTACCTCCATCTCAGACCTGTTGACAACTGTCTTGGATTCTAGTTATCATTGTAAGAGCAAGTCCATCTTGTCCTCATTGCCTCACATGTCTAACCCTCTTTCTGATGGTCGGTGAAACCGTAGCTGACTTTTGAGCAATCTGCAACAGTGTTGTTCAACAGAAACTAGTTATTACGTGTTACTGAAGAACAAGAAAGTGTCTACAGTTCTCCTATTGACAATCAACATGGATGTAGATGTTTCTGAGTTTCCATCTTTGGTTGGTGGTGAAGGCTATGCACTGCTTGGGCAAATTGGACACACTGGTTGTGTGGGAAATTTACAAATCAGACTTCTATGAAGAAAAGTGACAGCAAAATAAGTCTTGTTCTGCACAAATTGGAAGCTACTCACGAGACAACTTTGAGAACTGAATTTTACTGTAATAATTTTCTGTATTACTTAGAACTTACTCAAGAAAACATCTAAAACATCCTCTTTAATATTTTCATCATCATAATCTTTTCTAAGACACTTCACTTGTGTGTAATATTTTCCGTAATAATTTTGTTAAATACTGTCTTGGGGGATTGTATCATCATGTGAACTTCAATCTCTCCTTATAGCATTCCAATTGTGTAGGTCTGCTTACATATCACGTCGCTGTCCAGCATGGTTTATGATAGTAAATAAGAAGCTAAAGAGGGATTGTTTTTTGTATGCTTTACTCTGATGATTACAGCGGCCATTCTTCTATGAGTGCAGATCTGGCTTGGACTTTATGTATTTTAGTACTTTTTTCTGACTCTTGTAGAACTTGACTATCAGCTCATTTTAAGATGTGACAAGATCTTTCTGGGGCAATGACCAAGGGTGTATGAATATCGATTTTTTTACATTGTGCAGCAGGGACGTATGGACTTTGGGCCTTCCACCTGCGTGGGTTGATATATCTGAAGAAATAACTGCTGATATACAACGGGCACGGATGAAAATGGCAGAACTAAATAAGGCTCATGCAAAAGCTTTAATGCCCTCTTTTGGAGATGGTAGAGATGATCAGTTCTTGATTGAAGCTCTTACTCGTGAAATCACCGGTTTGTTAAGAAAATCAGAAAAAAGGTTGAAAGAGTTATCTAAAGGTGGTCCTTCAGAAGACTCCAATGTCAGGAAAAATGTACAGGTGAGGATCTTAAATTATTCACATTGTTTACCTTGCTATATACTAGCAGTAGCTTATTGGATGAAGTTGGTCATGTTCTCATTATTGGTTTCCTCACTTCTGTTGGAATGCATTGCCCATGGCTTATCCTTTCTATCTCTAGACATCCGATGATTGTTTAGATTAATACTCGTCATATTCTAGGGACAGGGGGCTGATTATTATGCTTGGATTGATAGTAATTCCTTATCGTGAAGTTTTAGTTTATATATGTATGTAATAAATTGGTAGTACTTCATGATGTAATAACTTACTCTTCAGTGATTCTGTGACAGCGTTCCCTTGCTACAGATCTTCAGAATTTGTCTGTTGAATTTCGGAGGAAACAGTCCACGTACTTGAAACGTCTTAAGCTGCAACAGGAGGTAATGTCTGTATTTTTTATACTGTACTACACTGAAACATGCAACTGAGTGGTTATTCATTTAGTGTTTCCAGAAGTCATTCATTATTGCAGTGTTACTTTGTATATCATAGGAAAGATCAATCATCCTCACTGTGTTTCAATCATCTGATTAAAGCATGCTACATTTTGTTGTTCGTATGGTAATATTGACCTGAAAAGAGCAAAGAGCCTCTTATGATAAAGTTCGAGGATTAAGTAGTTTTTTCATCATTAAGAATGCCATCTTTTGTGACTTATACGTTTTAGTGTATGTTCTGCATTTATAAGTTCTTATAAAGTATTATGTTTTACATTAATTATTAATTCCTTGTGATATATCTTTCCAAAAATGTGAAATCTTGATAAGGTTGTTGATGAAATGGGTCACTTATGATTAGTTACCTTTAACTTACATGCTCAGCTTTCACGTCAATATGTTTAATCTCCTTCTTGTGGTATTGCCTTTAATATCTTTTTTCTGTGTTTAGGGACAAGATAGTGTTGATTTGGAAATCCATTCAAGTGATAACACGTCTACTTTTGAGGACGATGTGACTGATATGGTATGCTCTTTCATAATTCATTATTCAGGCACTTTTTTAGTAATTGACTCTACATATTGCTCTATATAGACAAAGTGATATTAAAATTTAAATACATGGCTCTCCATGCATGAGCTCCATTGTGTAGAAAGAGAACCTCATAGAGAATCTTTTATGTAGGTAAACAAGAAATTTAGATGAGGTGAAGGATGTGTTAGGCTTTCGTATGTTGTCTCATGATTTCACCCAAACTTCAATCCGACCCATCATTAACTAGTCAATCCATGTCTTTCTATAATATTGAACCTTTCTTAATTATGAAGTCAAATTGGATTTGATAAATGGTTTGAAACGGAAAAACCCACGAACTGAACCTGTTTATAATGGATTTAGCAAGTGACAAGCCACTTTTTTTTTTTGTAATATTGATTTACAAAAGGCCGTATGTTCAAACCTAGGAGATTTGAGGAATTATCTTCTGCTCTTTATTCTTGATTTTGTGGTGGGATCTGAAACTTGCATTTCTTGTAAGAAGTTTGAGGGCTCCACCACCAGAGCCAATTCTTTCTCCTGTCATAATAATGGCTGGAGGTACTGAGAAGGAATAATTGGTGAAATAGCTGAAAGAATAGCAGTGGAGTGTTATCAGTAGCCCCTTGTAAGCCTTTGATGTTGGTCCGTAAGCTGCAATAGTTGAAATTGAGGAAAGGGGGGAATTCTTAAAGGGAAACTGTGATGGTTGAATACAATTGTTTATAGCACTATTGTGATACTTGGTATATTATCTGTTTGGAAAGGGTTTCAGTAAGCACCAAATGAGCAAGCTCAAGGAGAGCGAACATATTACAGCACAGAGGGAACAAGAGATCGAACAGGTAACTATTTTTGAGTTTTTAGTTGATGATTTTGCTGCTGATAATAGTAAAATGCTACTCACTTTTACTTGTTATCGTTTTGATTTTCAAATATCATCAAATGTCAGGTTGTGGAGTCGGTTAATGAACTCGCTCAGATCATGAAGGATCTATCCTCTCTTGTGATTGATCAGGTTATATCATCAGTCTGAATCTTCCATACTTCGTTGTTCACTAGTGAACTGAAAGTACTGATAGAGACTAGAAACTGTTGGTTGAACAGCTGTTCGGGAAAAGTTGAGAACAAAAGATTTTATAGATTAGTTGCTTGCTAAGGAAGAAAATTTTAAAAGCTGCTATGATTAAGCTTGTTTAGTAAATGACGGGCTAAGCCGTTAAGCCTATTGCTATTAACTATCTAGCTATTTGCTAATGATCAAAAGTTTGAAATTGTTCTAAATTGTAGGGTACAATTGTTGATCGAATCGACTATAACATCCAAAATGTCGCAGTATCAGTCGAGGAGGGTTTTAAGCAGCTAAAAAAGGTCCCCTTTCTACTACCCTTCTTTCCTGCATTGTTGCTCTCTGCTTACTGTTATATGTGCTCGGTTGTTGGGGTTCGTGGTTTATTTATAAGCAGATAAGCTTTTATCATTTGTATTGTAGTTCGATGGATTCAGTTTTATAACTGTTACTCATTGTATTTTTGAATTTGCGTCCTGCAGGCAGAGAGATCTCAGAGGCAAGGGGGTTTAGTAAAATGTGCCACGGTCCTTGTAATTATGTGCTTCGTTATGCTTGCCCTCTTGATCTTGAAGGAGATATTCCTGTGAAGAGAAACCTGAAAGTGAAAACCATTTCTTTTATACCTCTGGCTTTTTAGCACCATTTTTTGCTCCAGCTGGTGAGATTCGGGAGATACGAAGATATCCATTTGTATTAAAAGGTTTGAGTACAGTTAAATTTTTCTAACCAGCATTACAATCTCTGGTTCTTCAATGTGCTTTTCGTTTTGTATTTGGGAGGAAGAAGGGGGCAGGGGCTAGGCGGAGAAGTCCCGTCCCAGATATCGGAGTAGCTCCATATAATTAGAATCTTCTATACCCGATTGCTTTTGTTCGAGTGGCATTTTGTGGCGGTGTTTATTTTCCATCGTAGCTCGCTCCCCGTCTGTCTGGCTATTCATACCTCAATACGGAGGGTGCATATATGTGTGTGTGTGTGTGTTTGATCATAGTTAGTGGCCAGAACCAACGCTGCAATTCCGAAGTAAAATCTTGGGCACACCAAAATCATACAAAACTTACAACTTACCACCCCTCCTACTCACCTACGGAACTGAACTATTTATCCTACAGATATTCTGCCTCATTATTACCAAAGAGCACACAAAGATCCTCCATAACTTTCTTACATGTGTGTTAGCTTTTGTTTGATTCCTACCATAATTATATTGTTTACTTCGCATACAAATCTCCTGATCAAAAAAAAAAAAAAACTTCGCTTACTAATCTTTCTATTTCAGCACATGGAGTTTGCTCCACCTTTTAATATGGCTTCATGTCACATGTCAATAAGTACGTAGAGTTAAGGTGGGAGGAGAGAGAAACAATTTTTTTTTCAAAATGTTATCTCACAAAATATAAGTGTAAAAATAAAAAAAATTATATCATTGTTCATCATTTTTCGTGCTCTTCAAAACAAGATGTATCATGGATATGTTTTGATAAACTTAAAATGTTATGTTTTTATAAGGAGTATATATTACATATTTTAAAAGTGAATCTTATTCATTAACAATAAAATGAACCTTATTCATTAGGAAAATGAATCTTATCCCAAACACTCTAAAAACCACCCTAGGAAAGTTAAAAACATCGAAGACATTTGTATGGTTTGTAGTGTAGGGTTCACTTTCAATAAATGAAATGTTCATACTTTTCTTTCATAAGTTTGTGGTAGGATTAACTTTTACTAGTATTAAACAAAATATTTACTTTTCTTAAACCTTTGATTCACCTTTAAAAAACCTTTGATTCATTTTTCTTAAACCTCTGATTCACTTTTCTTAAACGCATGATTCACTTTATAAAAACCTTTGATTCACATTTCTTAAACCTCTTAATCACTTTAGTTAAACAATCTAAGCTTACGAGATTCACTTTTCTTATTACTCTGATTCACTTTGTAACAACTTGTGATCCACTTTTTAACAACCTTTGATTCACTTTTCTAAAACGTCTAATTCACACTAGTCAAACAATTAGAATCATTTTAGTTAAACAATCTATATTTATGAGATTCACTTCTTTTAAAACCTCTTATTCACTTTTACGCAACTCTTCGATTCACTTTTTAACAACCTTCGATTCACTTTTTAACAACCTTTGATTCACTTTTCCTAAACTTAAGATTCACAATGAATTTAAAAAAAATATGTACGTACAAAAATTAAAAAATTAAAATTTATCAAAACATATTCATATTTGGTCTTATTTTGAAGAGCTCGAATTATGATAAACAATGGTATAAAATTTGTGTTATTTGGACTTATATATAATAAATTACAACATTTTAAAATTTTACAAAATAATAAACCACAAAAAGATAAAATAGGTGTCACCACCTCCATGTTCTAGATCTTATTCGTTCTTCTCTTCCATTTTTTCGTATACTTACTTTTCATCTCCAAATTATTAGCTATTAATAGTTGTTCTAGGCATTATTTGTTTAATTTTTTTTGAAGTGGGCGAGCTTCGGTTGACTATTTTTTTTCAATTTGTCTTGGCTGCATGTGACTGTAGGCAGACATAGCTACAATGGAGGAGTAGCAGCGCGCGCTTAGCGTTTTTTTTCCTTTTTTTTCTTTTTTATATTATAAAAACTTTAAATGGTTGTAACTTTTAATATATAAGTTCAAAATGAAAAAAAAAATATCATTGTTCACCTAAATTCAAGCTCTTCAAAACAAGACCAATCATGGATATATTTTGACAACTTTAAAAAAAATTATTTCTACATGTATAGTGCACAGAACGTAAAAGAAAACTTGTACAGATGGTCATACAAACCTGTACAAATGTTCACTAAAACATGTACATCTTCACGTAAAAACATGTACATCCTCGCATTAAAAACATATAGATAGTCATATAAACTTGTACGAATCATTAAATATGTACATCATTAGATTAAAACCTGTACATATAAAGAAGAACACTTGTATATATGGTCATACAAACATGTACAAATGTTCATTAAAACATACATTCTCATAATTGAACATGTACATTCTCACATTTGAACATGTACATTATCACAATAAAACATGTACATTCTCACATTGAAATATGTACATTTTCACATTAACATATATAACGACTTCCAAATAGATTACCCTAATCCCACACACCCTGAAACCCACCATAGGAAAGCTAAAAAACGTCGAATACATTTTTAGGGTTTGTAGTGGCGGGTTTAGGGTAGACCCTAAACCCACGACCACAAACACTAAAAACCTGTCGTGTAACACCCCTACTAATTCGGCTCCTAATTATCCTACAAATGTCGCACATAATAAATTAATCGCAGCGGTAAATAACAGACTGTCGCTCTAATGGTGTCACTGTTATCACTCGCCCATACGGGTGATAACGAAATACCTGATAATCAACATGTGAAACGTATTCCCGCAGTGACCACAAGAGATAGATAGTAGTACTTAAACAATTTAAAACAAATCCAACAAGAACCGATTATTACAGACCGTACTTGTGAGCATCTAACCAAAACACACCTCGGTTTACACAACCCGAGTCCAAAGTAACATTAGTATCAAACCGTACCAAGTCTTAACCAACAGTAATAACACAACCGTCGCGCCCCGCGTCGACCCACCAGCTAATCTCCTGAAATAAAAATGGTTTGTGGTATGGAATCAGCCCCTGCTGAGTATGTTATCACATGCCCCGTCATGCCTCCTCAAACCCCTCAATTAATTGGTCGAGAGCATGAGATTCGTTGCATGCAATACCGTTTTAATATTTAAACTGTAAAACAATTAACAGTAATATCCATACAATAACACAACCATCAACACACATAATATAACCACAAGTATGTAACACCCCTACCGCTAATACCGTCATTACCGTACAGATACTTACCTTCGCAGCGGATATTACTTACTCAACGGCGGGTGTACAATGCCGTTAGTCACCCACGTGACTAACAAGGCGGGTCACAATACTACGTACTATCGGTCTGATGAAAATGAACATACCGAGTACTCTACACAATACAATACTTTCCATTTCATACTCATCCGTAACCCAATTACAACTCCAATACATTACTATACCGAGTATACTACAATCCTTAAATTACCGATACAGTTTAACTTCCAAATTCGCATTACAATACGAGTACCAATCCCTACTATACAACTACCCATGCTTACGCAGCAGTCCCCGTCCTACTCTCTCGAGCGGTGATCAGCTTCGGGTACCTGCACACTAAAAATGGTCCCCCGAGGGGGTCAGCTTACGCTGAATATGACTTCCGCATATACCGCGTGCTAACCGCGGTACATCGACTACTTTGGGTCGAATATACATGGAGTTCATTTACATGCTTACATACATACTCATGCTACAACAATACAACAACAATACTTACATGCACATACAAATCCATTACTTACTAAGGAAGGCAGATCGATGGTTAACCATCCGTATTTGTTATTCATTCATTACTCTTCGTACTATATTCAGTATTCACTACTCCACTCATACCTACTCCTTACTCCTACATACTCAACACTCCATGTTCGATACTTTACTCGTACACGTTTCTTACTCCGTACTCGTTACTACACTTATGCATACTCATTACTCAATACTCCTTACTTACTCATACTTACTCATACATACTCAATACTCAATACTTACTCATACATACTCAGTACTCGGTACTCTTTACATACTCATACTTGCTTCTTACTCGATACTCATTACCTTACTCATACATACGCAATACTCATTACTTTGGCCTCTGGGCGGAGTCATACTCAAGACTCGCCACCGGACCTACAATACGAGGGCTATACGCTTAGCTCCTCAAATACTCAAATGTCCGTTCTACCGGACTACACGAATTCCCAACACTCTTCTCTCAGAGCACAATACAACCTCATGGGTTAGCCTAGAAGTATCTCCCTCGATAACCTCTGTTAGCTTAGGGAATTACCACCGTCTAGTATCCTCAGATTTAAGGGTTTCCCCAACATATCGAATACTCTCTCGTTCGGGGCATACTTACATCAGTCGGGTCCTCTCATAATGGGTCGACTAATTACTAAGGGGTTTGGAGATCCCTCATCATTCTTTACTACTCTCATGGTTCATGTTTTGCACCAAGATTAGTTCCTCTAATAGAGGTTACTTATATACTTCCACTACTGTTCGTTTGTGGATTATTCATTTCGTTTCTCCTACCGTTATCGGAAGGTTATTACTCTCGTACACTCTCTCACATTCTAGTGAGTTTGTTGGGTTGCGCTATCGTTTATTGATTCGATAATTCTATGCCTTGCTACGTTTCCATTAGCTCACATTATGACCCTTACTACGAGCCTCTACACAACAAGACTCATCTATGAGTCGTACTACGCACTACGTGAGGCCACTCAATCAATCAAGAAAGGTTAGCTCAATCAACATACAACAAGACATGCAACGAAAGACAATAAACCGTTTTCATGCTTTAGTCTTGATTAGCCGGCATACAGCACACAAATCAACGTAACTCGGTTAGCATACGAGGCATGAGGAAATCATACCTTTCACCGGAGTTAACTCTACCATGTGTTCCCTCGTCCCTTGGTTCACACTTGTTCCACTGATAATGTTCCAACATTATTATTAATACTATACTCTTACGATACACAAATAATTACTATTCCCGTACTTACCCCATTAGCCCGGTATACTTACTGTTCTCATACTCTCAACCTACTTAGTTACTTTTCATACTTGTTTTCCTACTACCATACTTACTTCCTTACCATTGTTATCACATTAATGGTATATTACTAAGGTCCTTAATTTATGTACTTACCTACATACATACATACATATGACTACTATGTTACTACTATCTTTTTTTTTTTTATAAGTTAGGGCCGTCCGACCCACCGTCCGACCCAACCTATGGGTCGGACCATTCCAGTAAGTGTTCCGTCTTCTGAAAATGTCCCGTCCGACCCAGGACTGTTCCGTCCGACCCATACACCTCTGGGTCGGACCGTTCCAGTAGCTTTTGATTCCGGGGTCTGGGTCTGTCCGACCCACCGTCCGACCCAACCTCTGGGTCGGACAGTTCCAGAACATGCCTACATGTTTTGTTTTCCACTTCTTTCTTTACCCATTTCTTCCCCAATCTTCCTACATGTAATCCCACATGTTTTAGCACTAATTAAACCCTCTAAATCACCTTAATTCATCCACCAAATCCATTACTAAATCCATCAAACAACTTACACAATTTCCTTACTTCATCTTCAACACATGTAACAGTTTTTGTTACACTTATGCTACAGATTTTACCATTCAATTCTCTCATCCAATACTTCCTCAATCAATACCATCCCAAGCATTCTAAATACCTCTCCTTACCATGCCAATTTATTTCCAAGCCATTGCACTTCCTACACCCAAGTTCCAACACTCATCTTACAAAATCCTGCACACCAATTTCTCCTAGCTTCTCCAATACATTTTTATCACTTCTTGCTACAGATTTTTATATGCTTTATCCTCATACTACAATTACCATCCCATAGCTACTAAACATCTCTACTAATCCCAATACATACCTTGGTTCTCCCATTCACCAAGTCATCCACTAATGCACAATTCCTACTAAAATTTTGCCATACTTCACCTACTATTCTAGCTTCTCCACACACATTTTTTTCTATCAAATTCATTCCTATTCCAGCCAAACCACAAGGGTTCTACCAGCACACATACTAAGAAATCTTAATACATCAATACCCATCAATCACAATACTAATACACATACTCATTTCACTTGGCTCCAAAGCCTTCAATTCAAATACTTGCACTTAAATCCTCAAACTTCACAATTCTCAATACTAGTACAAGGTTTTGGGTTCTTTAAATATTTTACCCATTCCCATTACTCTAATGCAATAGAATTTACATTAGGAAGGAGCTCTTACCTTGAGCTTATACTTCATTCTTTCTTTTCCATTTCTTCTTCTCTCTTTCTTGCACAAATCGACCATATGGGGAATGGAGTTGCCAAACTCCATTCCCATTACCCAAGCACATCAACCAAGCATAATTAATACACTAACCCTTAGATTTATGCTAATTCATTGAAGTGTTCAAAATACAAATTTCTAGGGTTTACCTTTGGAGTGCTTTAGGAGGGGTTTTAGCCCTTGGTTCAAGAAGGAGAATCCACCACCATTGCTAGGTGAATTTGATGCTCAAAAGAAGAGAGAAAAGCAAGGCATTATAAAGGGCTAAAAATCGGTTTCCAAGGAGGGTGGAGGAAACTTGAATCTTTTATGGAGATTTTTACCTTGTTGGAAAGAGGAGACTCCAAGCTTCACAATGGTGTGCTTTTCTCTTCAAATGGGGAAAACCCATGGAGATGAAACTCATCCTTTTCGAATTTCGAAAAGATAGAAATGTAGAGGAGGATGAGGGGATTACAAATATGTAATTTATTTTACATTTGGGGCTCAAATGGAGCTAGAGCAAGGAGAGAAAGAAGAGAAGCCATGAGAGGTGTTGGAGCTTCTCCAAAAATCGCCCAGCTCAAGGAGGGAGAGAGAAATCGATGGGGAAGGAGAAGGAGAGGAAAGAGAAGGAAGGAAAGAGAAATGAGAGAGGAGAGAGAGGGTGGGGTTGCTTTTGTCCTTTTTATTCTACTTTTGCTTTTTGACTCATTATTTATTTAGCTAGTGTGTGTGTGTGAGAGGGGGTTTATTTATCTGTTAAAACCGGCCCCCACTGTAATACTAGCTGGAGCGTTTTTTCGTCTTTTACAGAAAGCGCTCGTTATTTCACCCGGTTTTGATACTATTCACTAACCGGGCCTGTTTTCCGGAATTTTCTCGTTTCTTTATTTTTATTGGTTATTAAGCTTCCATAAATGCTTAATAATTATTATTCAATGAATTATAATTTTTACGGGTCTGTTTGACCACTTGCAGTCACGCTTTCGGGTTTCCTCGAAAAACGTGCGCTAAAGCTCTTTTAGCGTTTTAATACATTTCTTGGATCCGTTTTCTTCGGGAATCGTTCCCGTATACTAATTAGGCATGAATAAGCCTTAAGAATCCTTACGATACTATAACCGAGGTCTCGTACCTCCTATGGTTATTTAACGCTCATTTTAGCGTTTTCCGCTTTCTAAGCGTTTTTCTCATTCCTTTGAATTTATTTTCTTTACCAAAAATTACTTAGGCACTATTAGGCCCTTAAATACTATAGTAGGATAATATAATCACCATATTTAAGTTTGGGGTATTTCAAAGTATAACCAATGAACAACAAAGTGAAACAATGAGAATAATAAACAAGTATTAATTCCCGTCCATGGTGTAGAAACCAATATTGCTCGCCACTGTACAAATCTCAACTGTATTAAGTGTTCAATTATACCTAGTGACAACGTCTCGTTAAAAACGACGTGTGAAATACCCCAAACCTAAGTATGCTAAGTAAACATCAAATTATGATGTAGTAAGGCTAGAATATGCCTTAGAAAGATTGGTAGACAATTTAAACCAAGGAAAACACAAGAAAATGCCTTAAGGGCAATTAGGGCAAAAATGTGCTCTAAGCTTGGAGAGACTTGGGTGAGTACCCAAATATCATGATAAGACCTTAGTAATATTCTAATGGTCATTTTAAATCAATTAGCAAAGAAAACCAAGCTTGAAAACAAGCTAAAACACAAAATGTGCTTTAAGAAGTCTTAAAGCACATTTTTGAGAAATTGTCTTAGAATTGAGTTTTGAGTGGCTAAATGTCCATCATTACTCTTTAATCAACATGTGTACTAATTAGTATCACATTAGGAGGTCTAAATCAATGGGAAATCAAAAATTTCCCGATTATGTGCCTTGTTTAGTGAATAGTAACTATTTAGTGACTAGTTTAAGTTTTAATCAACATAAGTCAATTAATTGGTCAACAAAGACCATGTTAGCCTTATTTAAGAGGGTGGCCGGTTTTCTAAGAGAGGTGAGTCACCACATGAGTCATCAAATGAGAAAGGAAAAGAAGAGTAAAGTGAGAAAAGTTACTATTTGCTTTTATAAAGCAAAATATCCTTATAAGCTACCTTCTCTCCTCTATTCTCCATTTCTCTCCTTCACCCACGGTTTCTTCTTCTTTTCCTCTGTTCCAAACCGTCCCAAGCAGCCTCCATTGTTGCTTCACCTTGCTTTGGCAACAACTTACTCATTTTAGCTCCAAATCAAAAACTAAACACATATTATTCTTAGTTAGGTCAAGACCTATCTTTCTATCTTTTCAAATCTTTCAAAGCTCCATTTTGGTGCCATGAGAAAACTTCATTGATGGAGGAAAATCAAGTTTGAAGAGCTCATTAGCTTCTCCATTCTCTTAAGGTAAAGAAAATGTAAGAAAAACCATGTTTCCATCATTTCTTGTACATGGCCGAAAATTCCTTCTCATGGGGCTATGTTTTTATGCCTTGTTCTAGCTTGATTTATTCACCAAGGACTAGTGGAGGTCCTATTTCATTCAATGCCAAAGTCTATCTTGAGACTTCAAAGGTAATCATCCACTTTTATGCCTTAGAACACATTCCTAACCTAGGTTTTTATTCCTTGAGGTTAGTGTACTGTTTAGTACTCATATGAGTCATTGAATATTGATTAGAACATTGACAAGGGGAATTTAAGTGGTGGCCGAGATTCATGCAAGAGGAAGGTCTAAGGAGGAAGTTAAGATAAGCTTGAGAAAACAAGGTAAAATGCTTACCTAATGGTGGTTTAAGTTTTAAGGGATGAGTTTAGGTGGATACCAATGTGGCTTAGAGCTTACATTGTGTATTGGGTTGTATAACCTAAGAAAAAGAACTTAAGTAAGCTTGTGAACTTGTGACTAAGGAGCTAATGAGAATGAGTTAGTGATATAAGTTTAAGATGAGTTTTAAGAGCATTATAACTACTATAAGATTGATGAGTGTATTTGCAGGTTGAAAGCTTATATATGTGGGAAATTCAGTGTTTAAGTTTTAAGTCATTTAAGGGCCTAAGAGCCATGTCATTTAAGAGCCTTAGTGCTATGCAATTTAAGATTATTGCACTATATTGAGTTTATTATGAATGAGTTGGTTTGGGTGAGAATTATGATGAGAAAAAGGTTTGATGTGCGTGAGATGATTGAATGAGAAAAACCATGCATATGGGCATGATAATATACTAGAGGAGCTATGGCAAAATTTGAATGAAAATAAGCTAACAACGGTGTTCTTGAGGATTAGAATGACTTAGAATTGTTTAAGGGGAATTAGAGGTTAGGAGGGTGTAATTTGTGTGCTAAGATTGTGTACTAAGGACTTGAGTGTTCTTGATTGTATTAAGGGTGGAAAACTAAATGTTGGGTGTAGTAATATACTAAGAAAGCCATGTCAAAATTTGGAGAGAAAACTAAGTGTTTAAGATATTCTAAGGAGATTTTATGACTAAGGAATGTTCTAGTAATCACTAAGGGTTGTATTGGTGAAAATGGATAAACTATGGAGTTCTTGAGTACTAGGAAGACCTAGGGATGTCTAAGAGGGACTAGGGGTTATAATGGTGAGTTTTATGCACCAAAAACCATGGTTAAGGAAGCTAGGAAACTTGTACAAAGTTTGAAGGAAAAGTAAGGTATAATGACTTATAAGGATGTAAGCATGTTCTAGATTATATATGGCTTTGAGAAGTTTGAGTAAAGCAAATGGGTGTGCAAAATGATGCTTGAGGAGTAGTTAAGATGGTGGTGAAGAAACATAATGATTAGTTGAGGTCTTAGGCAAAGTCACAAGAGGGAAGTGTAAGGAATCAAGTGTTAAGTGTAAGAATTTTGTAAGAAATTGAGTGTCAAGTTTGGTGATTTTTGAGGAAGGTTTAGTACATGTTTTAAGGTGTTTAAACATGTAGGAAACATGTGGAAAGATTGTGGAATGAGTGGGAAAAGATTGGGGTGAATTTGGAGTTCAAAATGAGGAGAAAAGCACTTTGGAAAATAGGTTCTGCTGTGGACCGCCCCTAGGGACCGCCCCTGTGGGGAGGTCCAGGCAAATCGTGCAGGAAATTAGCTTCTGGTTGGGACCGCCCCTGGGGACCGCCCCAGAGGAGCGGTCCAGTGCAGAGAAAAAGAAAAATTTTTGTTTTTGGCTTCTAATGATGGGGGATTGAATGGTAATGGTAGTAGATGATGTTTAGGCCTTGTTTGGTGACATGTAAAGGCCTTAAGAGGTGTAAACAAGTATGAGGTGTAATGAGAAGTGATTAACTTATATGATTAAGTTTAAATTACAATGACTTAGTGGTCCAACATTAGGGAGTGATGATGATTAGAAAGATAAGCATATAATGACTTAAGAGATTAGGGTAAGTAAATGATATTACGTGTTTAAGGTTAAGTTGGTAAGAATTTAAGAAGAGCTAGATGGAGATTGATATGTAATGATAATATAAGGTTAGTAAGGACATGTTTGGTGGGTAACAATGAAATTAAGTGAATGGATAAGTATAAGTGATGAGGAGAAGTGATTCACTTAAGATTAAGTTTGTAAGGTTAAGTTGTAAGACTTAAGAATTGTTAGGATCATTAAGGGTTAAGTAAGGTAAGTAAGTTATGTAAGTTGAGTTAAGTTAAGTGATTAACAATCTAAAACTGAATGAATGTTTTAGGACTTGGGAATTGGGACTCCGGAAGAGAGTAAGCAACCGAACGACCAATGGTGAACGGTACAGTTCTTTTGTGACCTGCTTGCTAACGAGGTGTCCCTCGGCTTGTGTGCTATTTGTTTTTGTGTGCTCACTAAACAAGATAAAGCATGCAACCGGAATATATTATATTTATTGTATTGTTGTGTAATGTTTGAAAACTAACACAACATACCGTGAGAACTTACTAACCAATGTTTAGTAAGGAATTGAGTGAGACTAAGGAACGCCCCCTAAGAAGGGACGATATGAACCAAAAGAGGTTAACCAACAAACATGGTCTTGAGATAACTACTAACTGGAACTTGAGTGAGGAAACCCGGGACCGATCTCCGGTCATGCATGCTAAGGAAAGGGGGTCGTTATCTATAGCAGATTCGACCTCCGATTAAGGACTTGTCTTCGGACTTGTAGCCTAGGGCCGGTTGCCGGCTCAGCTGCGCTAGACTCCCGTCCAGGGTAGGTGGCATTAAGATGGTGCGGTGGGATCACCTAAATCCCAGGTTCGAATTAAGTTACAACCATTCCCTTCCAGGAACGGTTTGTATATTGAGAATAAGTTAAGATTAAGATTAAGGTAAGGTTAAGTTGCAACCATTCCTCTTTAAAGGATGGTTTGTACTATTAAGATTAAGATTAAGGTAAGGTTAAGATAAGTTGCAACCATTCCTCTTTAAAGGATGGTTTGTACTATTAAGATTAAGATTAAGGTAAGGTTAAGATAAGTTGCAACCATTCCTTTTTAAAGGATGGTTTGTAATATTAAGATTAAGATAAGCTACATCCACTCCTTATTAAAGGATGGTTGTTTCTAAGATTAAGATAAGACTAAGATTGAGGTGAGATAAGGATGGACTAAGATTAAGAGGGAACATTACTTAAGGAGTTAAATAATTAACTCTCTAATTAAGGGAACGCATTTAAGTCGTTCATTGTGTGTGAACTTTGATTGTTCATATATGGATTGTTGTTTACAACATTTACTATTATGTTGTGCATTTAATCAACCTCCATGCTATCGACAATTAGTCGTCGTAGCCACGTTAGCTTGGGGGCCATGAGGGGATCGTACCAGCATTCGTGCTGACCCCCTTTGGGGGCTGTTTTTACTACACAGGTACATCAGGAAGCGGCCGACGCGAGAGTAAGAAGAGGATACAGTTGTTAAGGGTTTAGTGTGGCCTACGAGTTGTGCATGTACACTCGTATGGCAATTTGAGTTAGTAAGATGTATAGGATGTGAGGG
This sequence comes from Limonium bicolor, assembly GCA_023374045.1. Lineage (NCBI taxonomy): Eukaryota > Viridiplantae > Streptophyta > Magnoliopsida > Caryophyllales > Plumbaginaceae > Limonium > Limonium bicolor. The sequence goes on along the minus strand of CM041779.1, from coordinate 134,903,842 downwards.
GGTTGTAAGAAGGATATGTATATGGTTAAGATTGTTGTACTAATGTTCGGTATATTCTGTAGTCAGACCGTGGCAAGGTCCTGGATTGTAAAGAATTCCGCTGTGACATGTATATATATATGCTGTTAAGTTGCGAGACCACATTTGGATTGAGTTGGGGTGTTACAACGTGTCTCTAGATTACCCATATATTATGGCGGGTCACCCACGGCAGTAGCCACTCCAACGGTAGAGTCTCCGACCAACGAGCCATTCTAGCTCACGGGAAATTTTCTTGATACTTACGGACCCGTACGCGGACATCCTGGTATCGTTTTTGTGATCACAGCACGCACCAAGAGCCACATCCTCTTGGCTTTACTATCTTTCATTAATTAATTATACCATCACATCGCATTACCATTTTTTTTCTAACACAGCAGACTAAGGTCATTAGTCCAATCTGGAGTCTGTAAACTCAGGATCCAGTGTTAGATATGAGAGCGGCGTTTAGAAAGGCCAATGCTCCGTACAAAAGTCTCGGATAATATACATATCTTATTATCCTAGTGCTACATCGTTTTTCTGACGATCCTTATATTTCACATAAGATAGCACCATAGCCGCTAGTTCGTTTTATATAGAGGTTCATGTATACGAACCAATACTGTTAACTCAACAACAGTAAATAATAAGCAGCTATAAATATACAATTCATGCATATTAATTAACACATTCAGACAAACAATCTTATCACAGATCACACAGAAGTCTGAACTGAGGAAGCCCTCAGAGACAATCAGAGACACATAACAACATACCGTTCACCCTGATTGTATTACGGTGGAGTATGAATCAGCAAGGTCCTATGCTCCGTGTGTCGTCTCTAACAGTCTAAACAACACATAATGCTACTGATTAGCATCCCGTATAACAACACAACTCTACGGTACCCCGTACCGTCACTAATACCTCCCGGTTAATCCCCCGTTATTAACTGTCATCGTTTGTCGGGTTTTCGGCTTAACTCGAGATTGGAAAAAGTGTTATATTACATGCGTAGTCTTGTCTCGTATACTAATATACTTATTTGTTGAACTTTGTTATCCCATGTAACTTAATGTATATTTGTACATCATATAGTTTGCTTCTACATTGCGTGTATGATTCTTTATCATGTAATATACATCTCACCTTAGTATTTATTTTTTTCTAAGGTTTGTTTCTTTTTTTTTTTAAGTTCAATGTGGTATGATTCATATGTAAACAATACTTTGGATTATATAAATCCTTATTATCCCATGTATACTCTTAACATTAGAATTCCATATCCAATGTTTGTAATTCTTTTCCCTTTATCTTATATCATTTTAATTATGAAAGTACATGGTTATTGAACCATATTATATTTTCTACACCATAGCATTTCTTTATTTATATTCATGTACTATGAAACCATTTATTATATGGTAAGTCTTATAATACATATTCATTCTTTTTAATGAATACCTCTTATATTATAAATGTTATAACTCTTATAACATTAAAACCATATTATAAATTTCATTTAAAAATGTTAATATTTCCGAACAGCACCTATGTTCTTAAATATTTACAAAATCCACCACATAACTAATATAATGTTACATTATAGTTATATAACATATATTATGACCTTTATGTCATTAAAACAATTATAACATATAGTTGTAAATTGTTATATATTACCAGATAGTCCCTTATATTCTCGGCTTTCACTATAAACCACTAAACTTCTATAAATCACAAATCAATCCTAAATTATATTTCATTATTACACTTATAATATATACTTTATATTATAACCCTTAAACCTTAAAATAATTATAACCTATAGTTTTTAAAGGCTATAATTTACGAACAGCCCCTAGGACTGTTTCAATTAAATTCCCACCACCAAACTTTGTATATTTACCAAATCCTCCCAATTTATAATACATAGTTTTCTAATGTCATTAGAACTATATATTATACATATATCTTTATAAAATCTTATATATAACTCCAAAAATTACCAAACTTTACCAAAAGGTTATAAATATTATTCCTAACCTTATACTTTCTATAAATCTCGGTTTTTACCCATTTGTTACCCATTTGTAACAATGTTATAAAATATCATATATTATACTTATATAATTCATATAAACTCCAAATTTAACCAAATAAACTTCTAAAAATTCCTAATAACTTAAGGACTGTACTAAATCCCATTTAGTACCCCAAAGTTTCAGAAATTACATTATAGCCCCATCTCTTATAAATCTTTTACAATTTAATAACTATCTTAATATAAGGTAGTATTTTAAATTTCTAAAATTCTCCAAACTTGGTCAAAGTCTCCTATATAGTAAACTTTGACTTCTAATACCAAATTGGACCCAAACTCTCGGTAATTACCAAACATACCCTATACTTTTCTATTTTTGCAATTTTGACACAAAACTTTATAAAATGTTATAATTTTTATTAAATTCATTTAAAAACCCTAAATTCCTCTAAATTAAGCCCACAGCTTTATATTTTTCCAGTAATTACGGTTTGGCCCCAAACTTAATTATATAACCATAAATCAAACTAAATAAGCTTATAAACTTAAATTAAAATGGCCTAATGACATGGCCTTATTACAACCTTGAACTTGCAAAATAAATTACACTTTAAATGTCTCAAAATATAGTATAAACTCACGGCCTCACCATAGTTTATTTATTTTTCCACATAATGTCATAATTTGACCATTATGTTAATTAAATCTCTTAAATGACTAGCTTAATTTATCTTAGTCATTTTTTTCCATTTTTAGGTCAATATAACCCATATGTTTAACTCCACTCTCGGCATATTAATTATATATGCTAAGAAATCATAAAATCATAAGTTTTAAGGTGTTTATACCTTGATTTCTCCTTGTATGAACTCGGCCACTTGAAGGAAAATTCACCACATCATTTAGACATGTTTAATACACCAAAATAAGATATGGTTATACTCCAAGCTTGAGCTTAACCATAAGGAACAATTAATGTAAGATTTAAGGCAAAAATCACCTTAAAAATGCAAGGGAACTTCCAAAGAGATTCGGCCTGAATTAAACACACCACAAGGTGTTAAATTCACCATATAGACATAGGAAATAGCTAGACAACAACAAGCTGCCTTGGAATTAGGTTTTACCTTGGAAAAATGCCTTAAAGAAGGGTATTTCCTTTAGATCTCGGCCTCCCTTGCTCCAAAAGGCTAACCAACTGAATGAACATGTAAATATGAAGATTATGAGTGTATAAACTCATAAAAATCAAGAGGAGAAAATCGGATGGAGAGTAGAGAAGCTTAAGGTATGTTTTTACCTTAAAATGCAAATTTGGGAAACCTTGGTCCCTACACTTGCTTCAGCCGAAATTGGTTGGTGTTATAACCTTAAAACACTGATAATGAGCCATAGGAAGTGATGAGCCACGAGATCTAAGTGTTGGTAGTGAGGAGATGAAGAAAAAGAGCTAAAATGAGCCTTAAACCATTACCTTAGGAGCATAAGAGATGGAGTTGTCTTCCTAACTCAAGAACACCGATTGAGAGGGTCTGGAAACTGAGTGAGCTCGGCTGGAATGGAGCTAGGGACAAGAGAATGATTGAAATGAGCCTTAATAATTGAAAGAGTAACTTTTGATTATTTTATGTTTTGTAATGGCTAATGACTCATCCAAGGGGATAAGCATGGGATGGCATCGGTTATTGGAGGGGCAAGGTAGGTCTCACACGGTTTGGAGGCTGATTGAATCAATCATGGAGCAAATGTGTATAATTTAAGTCATAATATTAAAAGGTAAAAGGTAGTCTCCTTAATTTAAGGAGTGGTGTTGGAGACGTGTCCCTTGTATGTGAAAGTGGCTAATTCAGCCTCCTCTTGCTTGTGGCTGCCTATTCCATGTGGTCCAAGGGGTCAACTTTGACCTCTTGACCATTCTTAGTCAATGTTGGCTCAAACGGGCCCCCTTTTAGGGTTTTATTAATATTTTAATATTAAATTTGTAAAAACTTGTAAATTCCTAGAATTAAATTCCTAATATGATATAATGTGATATATTATCATATTTAAAGGTAATTATAACCTTTAAGCCCATTAAAAGCCAATTTAGAAGGCAATTTTACAAAAACTTGCTTTAAGGTGTTTTAGTACACATTTTGTGTTGCAAGCTGCTTCTGAGCTTAGTTTTCTTTGAGAATAGTTTTGTTGTGTTCCTTACTTCATTATAATACTTAGGAATCCACTTTGGATCCTATTTGAGGTCATACAATCTTTATGGTGCTTTAAAGCACATTTTTGGCTTTACCGATCTTAAGACATGTTTTACCTTGTTGAGATCTTTTAGATTGTTCCCCAATAATGTTTAGATGTTTATTAACCCTCTTAGATCATTAATAGATCATTTAATTAAGTTTTTAAGGTTAGGGGTATTTTAGTCTACCCCCCTTAAAAAGGCTTCATCCCGAAGTCCTTAATCATCTACAGTTCACCTAAGGAATCAAGTTCCACTAAGTAACCAAACAGTCCATCGCTAGGGAGTAACTCCCACTAGGTTCAGACCTAGTCTATACATACAGCATATATCAAATAGCCAAACTCATGGTATAAACTCATTCATATCACAGCACTAAACAAGGTGCACATCCAACTCATCAACAAAAGTACTCAGCGGTACCATATATATATTCTCAAACAGGTGCACTAAGGCACATACATAAGATGTATTAAACATACAATCATCCAAACAAACATGTATGACGTAGCATACCACCAAAAACACACCACTAAAACAAGACCTAATGCATAACATATGCGCAAGCCAAGTGGTGTCTACCCCCCTTAAAAAGGGTTTGACCAAGAACCCGTACAAGTATCACAGCTACTACTCGAAGAGTGCGGGATACTTCGCTCTCATGGAGTCCTCTAACTCCCATGTAGCCTCCTCCACCTCATGGTTCGACCAGAGAACCTTGACCATGCTAACGGTCTTGTTCCTAGTCTGCCTCGTCTTCGTATCAAGAATGCGGAGTGGTACTTCTTCATATCGTAGAGCGGGGTCCAACTCTAAAGTCTCTGGCTGTAACACGTGCGATGGGTGGGGCACATACTTCTTCAACTGTGAAACGTGAAAGATGTCGTGCACCCTCCCGAGCTCTGCTGGCAGATCCAGTCTGTAGGCTAACGGGCCCACTCGCTCCCTAATCGCATAAGGTCCAACATACTTTGGGCTCAACTTGCCCTTCTGCCCGAACCGGAATATCCCCTTCATGGGTAACACTCTAAGGAATACCATGTCGTCAGTAGTGAACTCAATGTCCCTCCTCTTGGTGTCTGCATATGATTTCTGCCAGTCCTGAGCTGATTTCATGTTCTTACGAATCTGTAGGACATCCTCCTTAATCTGCTCTAGGTACTCATGTCCTAGAAGCGTATTCTCGCTGGCCTCATCCCAGCATAAGGGAGTCCTACATGGTCTACCGTATAGTGCCTGAAACGGTGGCATCTATATCGAGGAGTGGTAGCTATTGTTGTAGGCGAACTCTATCAGATGTAGTCGCTCTAACCAACTCCCCTGGAAATCTAAGGCACATGCTCTCAGCATGTCCTCCAGTGTCTGGATGGTCCTCTTACTCTGACCGTCGGTCTGTGGATGGAATGCCGTACTAAGCTTCAACTTCGTACCCAAGGCTTCCTGAACCTGACCCCAGAATCTAGACAAAAATCGAGGGTCCCTATCAGACACAATGGTCTTTGGCACCCCATGGTGCCGGATCACCTCCTTCTGGAACAAGTCCGCTAACTTCGGGACCTTCCAGGTATCCTTCATAGCCACAAACTTTGCCACCTTCGTCAGACGGTCCACAATGACCCAAATCGTGTTCAGTCCTCCCTTAGCCGGTGGGAGACCGACAACGAAATCCATCGAGATGTCCTCGAACTTCCAGCAAGGAATAGGCATAGACTGCACTAAACCTCCGAGTCTCTGTAGGATCGGGTGGCTAACTCAAACCAACCCAAGGTGTGAGTCTAAGAGTTGGTTTGACTCAATCAGCCTTCGTAAGTGAGAAACACTCTGTGATGTAGAGGCACTCAATCGAATTAACTAAACTAATGAAGCGGAAGACTTTTGCGGTAATTGTAGCAAAACAATGGAAAGAGAAGGACTCTGTGGAACTCAGCAAGATACACAAATAAGCTATTTCATTTCCTGGTCAAATAAAATAACTTACAGATGCCCACTAAGTAGAAAGGATCTACTTAGCGGTTTTCACTCACTTACCCAACACACTCTCTAATCAGAACAATGGTAAGCGTAATGAAACTAAGAACTTCCTAGGTAGAGTCTATCTTAAGGTGCTAACTAACTAGGTACGTATTCTCTCTCCTCTTTGGCTTACAATGCGATTCTCTTTCTCTCTCTAAGCTCTGAAAATAATACTCAATGAAAGCACACATGAAACTATCTATTACATGTCTTATTTATACTCTAAGTTCAGCAACGGGTCGAAGGAGTTAGTTCCGAGAAAACCGGAACTAACTTAGTGGGCAACTCCTAACGGCTCTGAAGTGGTCTTCTTGCTTGGGCCGCGATCTTCGGATGTAGAGGAAGACCTTCATGACCGTTGTGGCACTTAAGATGTTCCGAGTTGACTCCTGTTTTTCCGCAACGGCATGGGAGAGTCAGTGGGGTCTTCTTGTACGTGACTCCATCGCCGAGGCTTCATCTTTGTGTCTGTCAGGTGATGATTGACTCTGTCGTGGTGAAAGGCTATCTCTGCAACACTCCGATGGTCCCAACAGTCTCCTATGCTCAACTTAACCTTCTGACAGGTCAAGCATCTAGTCACGTAGTCAGCTACATCCTTCTTCATCCGCTCCACCAGAAATGGACCTTTAAGTCCTTGTACATCTTCGAGAACCGGGTGGACGGATAAGGACGAGCAATGAGCCTCCTGGGTATCTTCTCCTTCAAATCTGGAGAAGACTCTGGAATACATAACCGGCCATTCAGTCGAATCATGCCATCATCACACAGTCGAAGTCATACTTCTGACTCTCAAAGCAACCCTCTAGCATTTTCTGCCTGATACTCTCCATGTACTGGTCACTCTCTGTGCAGCTCGTATCTCATCAATCATACTGCTGCTCGCTAACAGTGTAAATAATGAATGAGCTCTGCGGCTCAGGGCGTCGGCAACTACATTAGCCTTGCCCTCTTTGTATTTCATCTATGTCGTAGTCCTTCAAGAACTCGACCCATCTCTATGTCGCATGTTCAGCTCCTTCTGAGAGAAGAGATGCTGTAAACTCTTATGATCAGAGTAGATAGTGATGTCACACCGTAAAGATAATGTCGCCAGATCTTCAAAGCGAAGACTACTGCGCCTAACTCAAGGTCGTGTGTGGGGTAATTCACCTCATGCCTTTTCAACTGTCGGGATGCTAGACCACATGGTCTAGCAGCGCAATCCGGAAAGCAGTTTTAAACCAGCAACAAAATAACCCGTACACCAGACGGGATTCACCGCTTCCCCCTTTTGCTTTCATCAGAGGGGAAGCCCATAGTAGCACAGAGTTAGTCAAGTATTCACACAAACAACCAATAAAAAGTGTTTAGAACTTAAAAACATCCTAAGTTCTAACACTACACAACCACGTCATTCTAAGGGTTTGGGGTGAGGGTGGATTGAATGTCAAGGAGTTGGTCCTGCAAGGCCGCCATTGTCGTCTCTATCCCGGCTAGTCGGTCCATCATCCGCTTCTGGCCCTGAATCAGCTCGGCTGCATGCGCAAGAGGCGCTCCACTTTCTCCAGGAGAGGTTGGAGTGAAGCTTGAGGGACTGCCTCTTGAGAAGTGGATGTCCCCGCCGTCGTTGGAGTAGATGGGGGGGCAGCAGCAGCTTTGATTTGTCGATTGAAGTGAGCCGATTCAAATACCGCAGGTTGATGGTGTCTGCCTCCTCGATGGACTCTGGCGTCGAAGACGCCAAGGGTACCTGAAAGAATTGGAATATACGAGGCAGCCAGAACACGTACCCCAAGGAGTGTTTCGGGGTGTCGACCGACTGGGCTAAGTGATGGAGAATGATGTGTGCCAAATTGATAGAGTGACGATTAATGATGCAGTACATAATGGTTAAGTCCAAGCAGTTGACCACAAGGTTTCCTTCCTTTCGTGGGACGATATTTTTGATGACCAAAATGTGGAGGAGTTGGTGTAGGATAGAGAGATCACCACGGGGTATGGGGGAGCCAATCTTTTTCTTGGAGGAGAAAAAGCAGTAGATTTTGTATGTGGTACCCCGGGGATCTCAGGAAGGATTCCTTTTTCATAAAATGACAGGCCAGTGGCAGGAACGCCAAGAATTTCAGACAGCTTTGCAAGATCAAAAAATATTGGGGTGGAATTGACAACAGACTGAGCAGCACCGTTACGGATGACAAGGTTTTGGAAGAAGTCGACAGACTTGTGGGATACCATCAGTTATTCACAGAAAAGGTGTTTCCACCCCTGAATTTCGAGCATAGTGACTAACTCCCCTAAGTTGGAAGACTGAGCCCAAGAAAAGTCTAGGAACTTACCCCTGACTATGTTACGGTCGGAGGCAGGGTCCCCGAGCATGTACCTTTGAGTGAAGGGGTCGACCTTCACACTCCGACGGTGGGGTTTTGGAGGTTTTGATCTCTGGCGGAGGTGGCACCCGTAGAGGCATCATGACTGGCGGTGGGCAGTTCTTGGACGGGAGACGATTCACCGGAAGGAGGAGACATGTTGGGCCTTGACGAGGAACGGAGGATTCTTTTGGCTGGGTCGGGATGAGGTTTGGCCTTTCGCTTGCGGGTTTTGGGTGGAGGTTGTTGTGGTGGAGTTGCGGATTTAGCGGGGATGCTGGGGGTTGGTGTAGGAGATTTGGTCGGTGATTTGCTGGCGGGCTGTGGCTGATAGATGGTTGATTTTCGGCGGAGGGTTGTCAGCTTTGGGGTTGGGGATGGTGGTAGGGTTTGGATTGGGGTAACTTCTCAATGTCGGTGTCAAGAATCTCTGTTCTTGCAGCAGATGGGTGTTTGATGGGTGGATGGGTCGCGGGTTCAGGGGTGGTGTGGAGGAGGTGTGGGGAGGGTGCGGTGGTTTTAGTGGGGATGTGGTGGTGGTGGTGAGTGTAGGGGATTAGGGTTTGCCATCGCTTGAGATGCCTGAAGGCGAATGGGATCGGCGAAAATTTCGGCTGGGATTGATTCCAGAGAAATTGATCCGGCCATTTGGAAGTTGAGGATGTGCGGGTGTAAAGGGAGTGAAGTGAGAGAGATGGAGTGGACGGGTGATGATATAAAGGCTGGAATGCAGAGATGTGTGTCAGGTGCGATTAATGTGGCGACGTCAGGATAAGGCGAGATGAGGGCGACGATTTAGGCGGGTTCTGGTGCGGATAGATGACGTGGAAGTAGCGCTAGAGTACTAGGTGTGCTAAGAAGTAAAACAATTCACTGCAAGTGCAAACAAAGACAGACTCTATGAACATGAGGGGTACCTGCTGAAGATTGCGGTAGGGGCAAGGAGATGCGACCGTCTAGGTAGACGGAGTCAATCCGATTGCTGATCGCAGTGCTTCGAATCTTGCTGTAGACAAGGGTTTAGTAAAAATATCTGCAAGTTGATCTTCTGTGGGCACAAAGTCAAGTTGGATAAGCTTTTTCTCGACACAGTCTTTCAAGAAGTGGAAGCGAATTTCGATGTGTTTGGTTCTTGAGTGTTGGACTGGGTTTTCTGATATTTTGATGGTGCTTTTGTTGTCACAAAAGATGGGGATCTGTTCTTGGGTGACATGATAGTCTTGAAGTTGTTGTTTCATCCAAAGGAGTTGGGAGCAACATGCTGCAGCAGAGACATACTCTGCCTCCGCTGTAGACAGTGCTACGGAGTTTTGTTTTTTGGAGGACCATGAAACAAGGCAAAGACCCAAGAACTGTGCATTACCTGAAGTACTCTTTCGATCTTGGAGAGAACCGGCCCAATCAGAGTCACTATATCCAGATAAAGTAAAAGTAGGTGATCGTGGATACCATAGATAGAGTGTACTTGTACCTTTAAGATAGCGAAAGATACGCTTGACTGCTTTGAGGTGAGACTGTTTTGGTGCTGCTTGGAAGCGAGCACAAAGACAGACTGCATGGAGAATGTCTGGGCGACTGGCAGTCAGGTACAAGAGGGACCCTATCATTCCTCTATACTCAGTGGCATTGACGCCGACTCCGTCATCATCAGGATGCAATTTTGCAGATGTACAGCTCGGTGTGGACATACTCTTGGCATTTTTTAGTTGTACTTTTCAAGGAGTTCCTTGATGTACTTTTGTTGATGGATCTTGATCCCGTCCTTTTCCTGCTGAATTTGTAATCCTAAGAAGAACTTGAGCTCACCTAACTCATTCATGGAAAACTCTTGCTTCATAAGGTTAGCAAAATGGTCGCAGAGGGTGTTACTTGTAGAACCATAAATGATATCATCAACATAGATCTGTACTAGAAGTAAATCATGTGATGAGTGTAGAATAAAGAGCGTTTTATCTACGTTACCTCGAGAGAAACCATTTTGCAATAGATATGTAGACAGTCTTTCATACCAGGCGCGTGGAGCCTGTTTCAGTCCGTAAAGGGCTTTACACAGTTTGTAAACGTAGTCGGGATGGACGGAGTCTGTGAACCCTGGAGGTTGTTCGACGTAGACTTCTCGATCAATGTAGCCGTGAAGGAAGGCTGTCTTAACATCCATTTGATATAATTGGAAACCTTTGTAAGCAGCAAACGCAATGAACATGCGAATTGCTTCAAGACGAGCTACTGGAGCGAAGGTTTCATCATAGTCGATCCCTTCTTCTTGATTGTAGCCCTGAACGACCAATCGAGCTTTATTCCTGAAAACTTGGCCTGCAGTATCAAGTTTATTACGAAAGACCCAACGAGTACCAATGGCTTGTTGATGTGTGGGGCGAGGAACTAACTCCCAGACAGCATGGCGCTGGAGGGAATTGAGTTCCTCCTGCATAGCAGTAACCCAATCACTATCAAGGAGTGCTTCTTTGACATTTCTTGGTTCAGTACTAGACAGAAACGCACCAAAGGCACAGAGATTTTGCATAGCTTGTAAGCGTGTTTGAACACCAGTGTTTGGGTCTGTAATGATGTTTTCAGGAGGGTGAGCAGATCTTTGCTGGAACTGGCGACGTGAAGCAGGAGGGGGTGTTTCTTTGTCGGAGGAGTCAAAATTCAAGTTTTGTGGTAAGGGTGTCTCCAGGTTATTGTCTGAGTCAGTAGATTCTGATGAATTGTTTGTGTTTGCTGGGGAATCAAGAGGAGTGATGGAGTGGGACTCAGGGAGTCTTCCTATTGGGACAGTGATGAAGTGTGGATCGGTGAGAAAATCATCGGGGGCAAAGTCAAGTTGATCAGAAGATGAGCCAACATTGTGGAACTCATCGAACTTGACATGTGGGCTTTCTTCTAAACATTGAGTTCTCAGATTGATAACACGATAAGCTTTGCTTTTAGAAGAATAGCCAAGAAAAATACCCTCATCACTTTTAGGAGAGAACTTACCCAAGTTGTCCTTACCATTATTGTGAATAAAGCACTTACATCCGAAACGCCTGAGATGGATAAGGCTTGGTTTACGTTGACGGAGTAGTTCATAGGGTGTCTTGTGAAGGAATGGATGAATCAACGCACGATTTAACACATAGCAAGCTGTGTTAACGGCTTCTGCCCAATAAGATGGAGTGAGTTGACTGTCGATGAGCATGGTGCGAGCCATTTCTACCAAGGTTTGATTTTTGCGTTCAACCACTCCGTTTTGTTCTGGAGTCCGTGCGGATGATATTTGGTGATCCACTCCGTTGTCCCTGCAAAACTCATCAAACGACTTGTTGCAAAACTCAGTACCCTGGTCCGTTCTCAGGGCTTTTAGAGTGAATGAAAATTTGTTGACAAGCATTTTATGGAGTTTGACAAACTCCGTACAAGTTTCATCTTTGGTAAATAAGAAAATCACCCAGGTCCACCTGGAATAGTCATCAACTATGACCAGGATGTACCGCTTACCGCTCCTGCTTTGTGTGCGCATGGGGCCAACGAGATCCATGTGTAGTAGTTCTAGAGGAGAGCTAGTAGAGAGAGAGTAGGCTTACTTTTGAAGGAGGACCGGGTGTGTTTACCTTTTACACATGCTTCACAGACGGAGTCTGTGTCAAAGGTAGTGTCTGGTAAACCAATCACCAAGTCCTTGCTTTTGAGTTTGTTCAACAGCCTATGATTTGCGTGGCCAAGTCTGGAGTGCCACAGCAGAGAGTTTTTGGAATGCACATTGAGACAGACTTGGTCGTCTGGGTTAATGGAGTTTAAGCACATTTTGTAGAGGTTGCCTTCTCTACGCCCACAGCTTTTAGTGAACCTGTACGCTCATCATAAACCTTACAATCCGAAGAGGAGAATAGTACCAAATTGAATCTATCACAAATTTGAGAGATGCTTAATAAACTATGCTGGAGTCCAGTGACCAGATGGACTCCATCAATTTTAAATCTTGAGGGGTTACCTACGGATCCAACTCCCACGATTTCACCCTGGTTGTTGTTTCCAAAAGTAACCTTACCTCCTTGGTAGGATGAAAGCGAATTGAATTGATTTGGATCTCCAGTCATGTGACGAGAGCATCCACTATCCAAGTACCAGCTGTCTCCATTCGCCTTCACCTACAAAAAACATATCATTTGTTAGATTTGGGAACCCAGATGTACTTGGGTTCCCTTTTCGAGCCAGACTGTTTCAATTTTTCTCGTGCTTCAAGTATCAATTGAACACGTTTAACATTAAAAGAGAGATCTCTGTTCAGTTTATCGCATGCACTGTCCCGATGTCCAAGACTCCCGCAGTAGCCACAAATTTTGGTTGGTGGAAGATTGACGTATTTCTGTTGTCCTTTCCACCAGGAGTCGAATTTTTCTTTTTCTTGATATCGCTTGGCTCTGTTGTCAGATTTGGACAAATTCTTTGGAATGTCGAACTTACCTTTTTGCCACTTGGGCGTGGACGGAGTGGGTCGAGCTCCGGATTGTAGATTCACAATCTGTTTAGAGAGTTGTTCGACTTTAGAGCGAAGAGCATCTCGATCTTGGCTAATTTCTTTGATTTTGGAGTTGGCCCACTCAGGTAGTTCGGAGGAGGTGACTTGTTTGATAAACTTGACTGGCTTAAGGGAAAGAGCGTGTTCCTTTTCTTTCAATTTTTGAGTGAGATTTTTGATAGTGGTGTTCAAGGATATGTTTTTGGATTCAGAAGCATTAAGATCATTTTGGAGAGAACAACACTTATCAGTGAAGATGGTGAGGTCTTGTTTAAGAGAGTCGATCAGGGTGAGAGACTCTTTCTGGTCACCCTGTCTGAATTGAGTTTGTTCTAAGGTATCATGAAGTTCCTTTTGAAGGGAATCGACATGACGCCTTGAATCTTGTAGATCTAACCTTAGAGAGCAAGAGATGGTTTTGTGTTCCTCAGCTTCGTCTCTTAAGGCATACATAAGACTTTTTGATATTTCGAGCTCCTCTGTTAACTCGGAAATTTTGCTGTTGAGACTTGCTTTGAGAGAGTTTGTCTCCGAGACAATTTTAGCAATTAATGTCATAAATCCCATAGGAGAAATACGGTAAAGGTCTGTTTCAAGGTGGGAACGCGTTACCTCATTATCAGGGATCATGGACTCTGTCGTATCGTGTGCCATGAGACATACTAAGCCGCTGGACTCTGTGTCTGGATCGTCGGAATCTGAATCACCCCAGCCGACAGCTGCCATCAGCGATCTCCCTTGAGGTTTTCCATACTGATTCTTGAGTAGGACATTCCTTCTTGAAGTGACCGGGTTTGTTGCAGTTAAAGCAAGTTACAGAGTTGAAGGATTGTTTGGGGGGTTTGAGAACGACCGACTCTGACGATTTGGTTGGTTACGCATGAATTTTCGGAAGTTCTTAACTATGAAGACGAAGTCTTCCATGGTCTCAGCCTCACTTTCTTCAACAATAATATCTACCAGCTCTGCCCTAGCTTGTCTGATTTGAGTGTCAGCGACATAGGCTCCTTCTTGAGTGAACTGAGTTGAATTAACCTGCAAGGCTTGGTCATTCAAAGTAGTAGACTTACTAGAAGAGGGAGAAGAAGTAATACCACACTTCTTTCGAACATTCTTCTTGTATTTATCTACAGATTGTAGATAGGAACCTAGGTCTTGACAGCTCCATTTGGATAAATCCTTGCATGCTTTGGTAGAGATTACCGTTTCTGCCCATTCTTCTCTCAGACTGTCCAGCAACTTGTGCAAGACACTCACTCTCTCTGGCAAGATGCTGACTTCTGCATAGTAGTGTTAGTAAATAGAAACGATCAAGCACTTCTTAGAGACTCACCGGGTTTCTGTAGGAAATTTTCATAGTCCATTCGAAGTTCTTGAGCTTTGCATTTCTTCAGCTCAGTGACTCCTTCGTGAGTTGCTTGAAGGAGTGTCCAGATCTCATTAGCGGACTTACAGTGGTTGACTCTCCTTTGTTCTGGGATGGACAGGTAAGTATATATTGCGCGTGATGCTTGACGATTCAGCTCGTACCTCTTGCGATCTGCTGCAGTCCATGTGGATCGGTCTGGATTGACTGCAAGATCTCCTCCAGTGACTATTTCCCAAAGCTCGGAGTTGACAGACTCGATGTGTTGCTCGATCTCGTTTTTCCAGTGGTCGTAGTTGGTGGAGGTGAGTCTGGGATGCTCGAAGTGCATTTTGTTGTTTTGATTGGCAAAGAGGTCTGCCATTGCTTCGTTGATTGACCGTTAGCCTAAGCAAGGCTCTGATACCACGTGTAGGATCGGGTGGCTAACTCAAACCAACCCAAGGTGTGAGTCTAAGAGTTGGTTTGACTCAATCAGCCTTCGTAAGTGAGAAACACTCTGTGATGTAGAGGCACTCAATCGAATTAACTAAACTAATGAAGCGGAAGACTTTTGCGGTAATTGTAGCAAAACAATGGAAAGAGAGAAGGACTCTGTGGAACTCAGCAAGATACACAAATAAGCTATTTCATTTCCTGGTCAAATAAAATAACTTACAGATGCCCACTAAGTAGAAAGGATCTACTTAGCGGTTTTCACTCACTTACCCAACACACTCTCTAATCAGAACAATGGTAAGCGTAATGAAACTAAGAACTTCCTAGGTAGAGTCTATCTTAAGGTGCTAACTAACTAGGTACGTATTCTCTCTCCTCTTTGGCTTACAATGCGATTCTCTTTCTCTCTCTAAGCTCTGAAAATAATACTCAATGAAAGCACACATGAAACTATCTATTACATGTCTTATTTATACTCTAAGTTCAGCAACGGGTCGAAGGAGTTAGTTCCGAGAAAACCGGAACTAACTTAGTGGGCAACTCCTAACGGCTCTGAAGTGGTCTTCTTGCTTGGGCCGCGATCTTCGGATGTAGAGGAAGACCTTCATGACCGTTGTGGCACTTAAGATGTTCCGAGTTGACTCCTGTTTTTCCGCAACGGCATGGGAGAGTCAGTGGGGTCTTCTTTGTTACGCGGACTCCATCGCCGAGGCTTCACTCTTTGTGTCTGTCAGGTGATGATTGACTCTGTCGTGGTGAAAGGCTATCTCTGCAACACTCCGATGTCCCAACAGTCTCCTATGCTCAAACTTAACCTTCTGACAGGTCAAGCATCTAGTCACGTAGTCAGCTACATCCTTCTTCATCCCGCTCCACCAGAAATGGACCTTTAAGTCCTTGTACATCTTCGAAGAACCGGGGTGGACGGATAAGGACGAGCAATGAGCCTCCTGGAGTATCTTCTCCTTCAAATCTGGAGAAGACTCTGGAATACATAACCGGCCATTCAGTCGAATCATGCCATCATCACACAGTTCGAAGTCATACTTCTGACTCTCAAAGCAACCCTCTAGCATTTTCTGCCTGATACTCTCCATGTACTGGTCACTCTCCTGTGCAGCTCGTATCTCATCAATCATACTGCTGCTCGCTAACAGTGTAAATAATGAATGAGCTCTGCGGCTCAGGGCGTCGGCAACTACATTAGCCTTGCCCTCTTTGTATTTCAGGTCTATGTCGTAGTCCTTCAAGAACTCGACCCATCTTCTATGTCGCATGTTCAGCTCCTTCTGAGAGAAGAGATGCTGTAAACTCTTATGATCAGAGTAGATAGTGACTGTCACACCGTAAAGATAATGTCGCCAGATCTTCAAAGCGAAGACTACTGCGCCTAACTCAAGGTCGTGTGTGGGGTAATTCACCTCATGCCTTTTCAACTGTCGGGATGCGTAGGCAACTACCTTCCCGTGCTGCATAAGCACACAGCCTAGACCGGTTCCAGAGGCATCACAATATACCTCGAACCCATCGGTGCCCTCAGGAATAGTAAGAACGGGTGCCGATGTCAGGAGATCCTTCAGTGTCTGAAAGGACTACTCGCACTCTGCAGACCATAAGAACTGGGTCTCCTTCTTCATGAGATTAGTCATTGGTTTGGCCTCTTTGGAGAAGTCCTTCACGAACCTTCTATAGTAGCCGGCCAAACCCAGAAAGCTTCGGACATCTGTAACTGTCTTTGGCCTTGGCCAACTCTTCACTGCCTCAATCTTAGCAGGGTCTACAGATATCCCGTCTGCTGATATGATGTGTCCTAGAAATGACACGCTGTCTAACCAGAACTCACACTTCGAGAGCTTGGCATACAGCTGATTCTTTCTCATGATACTCAATACCTGTCTCAGATGTAACTCATGATCTTCCTTGGTCTTTGAATAGATCAGAATATCATCGATAAAAACCACAACTGAACTATCAAGCAGTTCTCTGAAGAGACGGTTCATCAAATCCATGAATATGGCTGGCACATTCGTCAGTCCGAATGGCATAACGGTGAACTCGTAATGTCCATATCGTGTTCTGAAAGCTGTCTTCTCTATGTCATCCTCTGCAATCCTAATCTGGTGGTAGCCAGATCTGAGATCTATCTTTGAGAACACACTGGCCCCTCTCAACTGGTCAAATAAGTCATCAATCCGTGGAAGCGGATACTTGTTCTTGACCGTGACCGCATTAAGCTCGCGGTAGTCGATGTAGAGTCGCATACTGCCGTCCTTCTTCTTGACGAATAATACTGGAGCACCCCAAGGAGAAACACTAGGTCGAATGAATCCCTTGTCGAGGAGGTCCTCCAGCTGTAGCTTCAACTCCCTCATCTCGGCCGGTGCCATACGGTAGGGTGCCTTAGCAATAGGGCCCATACCTGGCAATAAGTCGACGGCGAACTCAACCTCACGCACAGACGGCATGCCTGGCAGCTCATCAGGAAACACATCGGGAAAGTCTGCCACGACTGGAATGTCTACATCCATCTTGTCGCACTGTCTCGTGTCCTATACATAACAGAGGAAGGCTTGTCGGCCCTTCCTAACGTCCTTCATCAGGGACAATGCTGACACGATCTTGACAGTCAGCTCTCTCCTCACACTGCGGTACGATACTGTATTGCCGCTCGGCCCCTTCAGTAGTAGTCGATGCTCTGCACAATGAAGGCGGCCCTTATGCTTCTGCAGCCAATCCATGCCCACTATAATGTCGAAGCCTAAGTTCTTAAACTCAATCAAATCGATGGGAAAAGTCTCATTCATAATGCTGATCTCTAACCCCGTATACTGTCTGGTGTAACCTACTTTCTCCTTCGAAGGAAGGGTGACTGAAAAGTCTGAAAGCTGTTCGGGGGTGGCCCCCAGCTTCTTAGCAAATGCCGAGGAAATAAAAGAATGCGAAGCCCCTGAGTCGAACAATACGAAAGCACTAACACCATCAACAGGAAAAGTACCTGAGATCATCTCTCGTATCAGCATCGAGTCTCAATAAATCAGTAATCTATTGTTGGTTGTAATTGTCATACCTGTGATGACATTACCGGACTCCTTGGCTTACGCCATATCTAAGATGCAGATGGTACCCTCCTTTCCATTGTCGTAGCCTGAAGTTATGAATTAATGACATCAACAAACTGAACAGATATACTTGAAGGTACAAAACTCTTATTTCAATCATCCACTGTATTATACAAGGTTACACACTTAGCTACTGCTATTACATCAATACTGTCTGAAAGTCAAATTTAAACGGCCAGGTCGGATGTGGGTATCATTCACTAGGGCTGGTGGGGCGGTATTGAGCTTAATGCTCTTAATACCGTGGTATACAAGCCTAGCCTCTCTACCAAATACCAACACATCCCCAGACTTGAGGATGATCTTGCTTTCTAGATCCATCCTCTTCTGGTCTCCATAGATGAACTCAGCATCATCGCCGATGGAGAATGACACAACCGGTATTCCTCCGGTGATGGACTCGGTTGTCTCATCACGGTCCTGGTGCATCCCATGCTTTCCTCCCTGCTCATAGTAGTTGATAATGCAAACGTCAGGTGTCATGTCGGGTAATGAATCAGTCTCACAGTCTTGAGCAACATCCATTGCGTTTCTCACCAAGGTTAGGAAGCTCTCAGGTATCCTAGGTATGGATACGCCACCTACCATCCTCACCTCTCGATAAACCCTAGTTTGTGGATCCCAATCTTTCCCTAAGCACATCATGTGTAGCTTCATTTTAGAACCACTATTAAATACAGGGGTATAAAATCCTCCTATGCCCTTACCCAACGCTCTACACTCATTCACTATGGCGATTTGCTCATCTAGGGTTAGGAACTCTCTGAGAAGTATCATGCCCGGTCTGACCACATGACACAACTCGCTAGGGTACTCCCGTCTTTCTTCCACGGGTTTAGGTGATCTCTGTCTTGTAAGTGTGGGATAGCAGATGTCGAAGTCTCCTAAGAGGTAGCAGGTTTCCTAGATAAGTTGTTTATCTAAAGCGGTAATTAAAACACACATTCATGCTAAGATAAAGCGTTTAACACTCAGTCATGCTCTCTCATACAATGGTTAAGGTTTCAAATGCTAACCTTCACCGCGCTGGGTGCTAGTGCCAGCGCCCGAAGCTCCCGCTACATTCAGCACACGGTTGCCCGGCGGGTTCCTCTGGTTCTGGTTCTGCTGCTGTGGCTGTTGCTGCTGCTGCCCCCTCTGGGCTTGGGGCGCCGGCCCCCTCTGGCCACCTCGAGCTCCACCTCCTCCAGTAGGTGCGCTCTGAGTCCCCTTCGGCGGGCGGTACGCTCGGCTCTCTGGATTAGCAAAGCACTCGAACGATCTGTGGCCTTTCTTTC
Source organism: Limonium bicolor (assembly GCA_023374045.1). Classification (NCBI taxonomy): domain Eukaryota; kingdom Viridiplantae; phylum Streptophyta; class Magnoliopsida; order Caryophyllales; family Plumbaginaceae; genus Limonium; species Limonium bicolor. The sequence continues at coordinate 134,884,479 of CM041779.1, read as the reverse complement.
CACAATGGTGGCAGTCCACCGCTTGCCCGGTGTAGTCAACACTCGGGTGGTCTTTACCACAGCGCTTGCAGTGAAAGTGGCGCTGGGGTGCAGAACCTATTATCATATCACACTCAGATTAATACAAGGATGATAATGGATAGTATAATACACAACTCATTCACAAGGTTAGATCGCTTACCCTTAGGGGGTGCAGATCTAAGAGGCTGGACATCGTAGGTACGGCCCATCATCGGGACCTTCTCTTTGCCCTTCTGGCTGGCCTGCTCCTTCTTCTTCTCCCTCCAGGAGAACTTTTTCTTCCTGTGATCGTCAAAGTGTCAGGAATAGCAGGTATAAAAGCAGGCAGCAAGTAAGTAATTTAAATGAATTAAATAACTTAAAGGCGGTTCTTACTTCCAGCCCTTGCTGCCTCCGCTTCCAGCCACAACCTCCTCCTCCTTCTCTGGGGCCTTACGCTTCTGCCCGTGGCTGTCCTCCCGGCTGTTCACCATCATCTCGATCCGAGAAGCAGCATCATAACACTCTTGTAATGCATCAATGAGTTCCCCGAACTTGTAATAAACCAAACTGAGTTACAAGGTATAAACTGTCAATTAATTTTACCTGGACCGTGGGGTACAAGGTAGCACCCATGGCGGCCTTAATAGCATATCGGAGTCCGCCTCTAAATTTTTCCACTTTCACAGTATCAGCATAGACAACTCCTGGGACAAAGTCCAAGAGCCCAATGAAAGCGGAGTAGTACTGATCTACTGTCAGACTACCCTGCCTCAGAGCCTCGAACTCCTCCCGCTTCCTCTGCTTCAAATGAGTAGGATAGTACTTCTCTCTCAGCAATTCCACAAATTCTGTCCAACCAAAACCCTCTATAGTGGTGTGGTGTGCCTTCACGGACCTCCACCAAGTGCTGGCGGCGTCCCTCAGATGGAAGGCTGCTATACCGACCCGGTGCTCAGCAGGCACATGAATGGCATCGAAGGCCTTCTCGTGCTCAACAATGTATCTCTCCAGGACGGTGAGGTCAGCTACCCCGTCATATGTAGGCACTCGCGTGTCAGCAACGCTCTTTAGCCAATTTGGCTCTCTTGGTGCGGGTACGGGTGGGACTACCGGTGGTGCTCCTATCTGGACACCCCCCATTAGGGCTAGCTGAGCAAAGACGGCAGCTACCGTCTCAGCAACGCCCACGGCTGGGGCCTCAGGAGGACCTCCTCCAGGCCCGCCGCCTCTTCCACCTCCTCCTCTGCCTCTGCCAGTCGAACGTCTTCCAGAAGACATCTGAAGAATTCAGAATCAAAGTCAGCTCTTGGTATAAATACCGTACTTTTCCCAACCATAAGTTCATATAGCCCTGAAAGGCATAAAACACATTGTCCCCGACAATCTCCTAACTCATATCATTTACAACTATCTCCTTGGTACTGGTATGTGAATAACCTAGGCTCACGGTACTTAAACTACTATCTCTTGTAATCAGAGCGGTACTCCGCTCTGATACCACTTTTGTAACACCCCTACTAATTCGGCTCCTAATTATCCTACAAATGTCGCACATAATAAATTAATCGCAACGGTAAATAACAGACTGTCGCTCTAATGGTGTCACTGTTATCACTCGCCCATACGGGTGATAACGAATTACCTGATAATCAACATGCAAAACGTATTCCCACAGTGACCACAAGAGATAGATAGTAGTACTTAAACAATTTAAAACAAATCCAACAAGAACCGATTATTACAGACCGTACTCGTGAGCATCTAACCAAAACACACCTCGGTTTACACAACCCGAGTCCAAAGTAACATTAGTATCAAACCGTACCAAGTCTTAACCAACAGTAATAACACAACCGTCGCGCCCCGCGTCGACCCACCAGCTAATCTCCTGAAATAAAAATGGTTTGTGGTATGGAATTAGCCCCTGCTGAGTATGTTATCACATGCCCCGTCATGCCTCCTCAAACCCCTCAATTAATTGGTCGAGAGCATGAGATTCGTTGCATGTAATACCGTTTTAATATTTAAACTGTAAAACAATTAACAGTAATATCCATACAATAACACAACCATCAACACACATAATATAACCACAAGTATAACCAATGAATAACAAAGCAAAACAACGAGAATAATAAACAAGTATTAATTCCCGTCCATGGTGTAGAAACCAATATTGCTCGCCACTGTACAAATCTCAACTGTATTAAGTGTTCAGTTATACCTAGTGACAACGTCTCGTTAAAAACGACGTGTCTCTAGATTACCCATATATTATGGCGGGTCACCCACGGCAGTAGCCACTCCAACGGTAGAGTCTCCGACCAACGAGCCATTCTAGCTCACGGGAAATTTTCTTGATACTTACGGACCCGTACGCGGACATCCTGGTATCGTTTTTGTGATCACAGCGCGCACCAAGAGCCACATCCTCTTGGCTTTACTATCTTTCATTAATTAATTATACCATCGCATTGCATTACCATTTTTTTCTAACACAGCAGACTATGGTCATTAGTCCAATCCGGAGTCTGTAAACTCGGGATCCAGTGTTAGATACGAGAGCGGCGTTTAGAAAGGCCAATGCTTCGTACAAAAGTCTCGGATAATATACATATCTTATTATCCTAGTGCTACATCGTTTTTCTGACGATCCTTATATTTCACATAAGATAGCACCATAGCCGCTAGTTCGTTTTATATATAGGTTCATGTATACGAACCAATACTGTTAACTCAACAACAGTAAATAATAAGCAGCTATAAATATACAATTCATGCATATTAATTAACACATTCAGACAAACAATCTTATCACAGATCACACAGAAGTCTGAACTGAGGAAGCCCTCAGAGACAATTAGAGACACATAACAACATACCGTTCACCCTGATTGTATTACGGTGGAGTATGAATCAGCAAGGTCCTATGCTCCGTGTGTCGTCTCTAACAGTCTAAACAACACATAATGCTACTGATTAGCATCCCGTATAACAACACAACTCTATGGTACCCCGTACCGTCACTAATACCTCCCGGTTAATCCCCCGTTATTAACTGTCATCGTTTGTCGGGTTTTCGGCTTAACTCGAGATTGGAAAAAGTGTTATATTACATGCGTAGTCTTGTCTCGTATACTAATATACTTATTTGTTGAACTTTGTTATCGCATGTAACTTAATGTATATTTGTACATCATATAGTTTGCTTCTACATTGCGTGTATGATTCTTTATCATGTAATATACATCTCACCTTAGTATTTATTTTTTTCTAAGGTTTGTTTCTTTTTTTTTAAGTTCAGTGTGGTATGATTCATATGTAAACAATACTTTGGATTATATAAATCCTTATTATCCCATGTATACTCTTAACATTAGAATTCCATATCCAATGTTTGTAATTCTTTTCCCTTTATCTTATATCATTTTAATTATGAAAGTACATGGTTATTGAACCATATTATATTTTCTACACCATAGCATTTCTTTATTTATATTCATGTACTATGAAACCATTTATTATATGGTAAGTCTTATAATACATATTCATTCTTTTTAATGAATACCTCTTATATTATAAATGTTATAACTCTTATAACATTAAAACCATATTATAAATTTCATTTAAAAATGTTAATATTTCCAAACAGCACCTATGTTCTTAAATATTTACAAAATCCACCACATAACTAATATAATGTTACATTATAGTTATATAACATATATTATGACCTTTATGTCATTAAAACAATTATAACATATAGTTGTAAATTGTTATATATTACCAAATAGCCCCTTATATTCTCGGCTTTCACTATAAACCACTAAACTTCTATAAATCACAAATCAATCCCAAATTATATTTCATTATTACACTTATAATATATACTTTATATTATAACCCTTAAACCTTAAAATAATTATAACCTATAGTTTTTAAAGGCTATAATTTACGAACAGCCCCTAGGACTGTTTCAATTAAATTCCCACCACCAAACTTTGTATATTTACCAAATCCTCCCAATTTATAATACATAGTTTTCTAATGTCATTAGCAATTATATATACATATAATCTTTATAAAATCTTAGATATACTCCAAAAATTACCAAACTTTACCAAAAGGTTATAAATATTATTCCTAACCTTATACTTTCTATAAATCTTGGTTTTTACCCATTTGTACCCATTTGTAACAATGTTATAAAATATCATATATTATACTATATAATTCATATAAACTCCAAATTTAACCAAATAAACTTCTAAAAATTCCTAATAACTTAAGGACTGTACTAAATCCCATTTAGTACCCCAAAGTTTCGGAAATTACATTATAGCCCCATCTCTTATAAATATTTTACAATTTAATAACTATCTTAATATAAGGTAGTATTTTAAATTTCTAAAATTCTCCAAACTTGGTCAAAGTCTCCTATATAGTAAACTTTGACTTCTAATACCAAATTGGACCCAAACTCTCGGTAATTACCAAACATACCCTATACTTTTCTATTTTTATAATTTTGACACAAAACTTTATAAAATGCTATAATTTTTATTAAATTCATTAAAAAACCCTAAATTCCTCTAAATTAAGCCCACGGCTTTATATTTTTCTAGTAATTACGGTTTGGCCCCAAACTTAATTATATAACCATAAATCTAACTAAATAAGCTTATAAACTTAAATTAAAATGGCCTAATGACATGGCCTTATTACAACCTTGAACTTGCAAAATAAATTACACTTTAAATGTCTCAAAATATAGTATAAACTCACGGCCTCACCATAGTTTATTTATTTTTCCACATAATGTCATAATTTGACCATTATGTTAATTAAATCTCTTAAATGACTAGCTTAATTTATCTTAGTCATTTTTTCCATTTTTAGGTCAATATAACCCATATGTTTAACTCCACTCTCGGCATATTAATTATATATGCTAAGAAATCATAAAATCATAAGTTTTAAGGTGTTTATACCTTGATTTCTCCTTGTATGAACTCGGCCACTTGAAGGAAAATTCACCACATCATTTAGACATGTTTAATACCAAAATAAGATATGGTTATACTCCAAGCTTGAGCTTAACCATAAGGAACAATTAATGTAAGATTTAAGGCAAAAATCACCTTAAAAATGCAAGGGAACTTCCAAAGAGATTCGGCCTGAATTAAACACACCACAAGGTGTTAAATTCACCATATAGACATAGGAAATAGCTAGACAACAACAAGCTGCCTTGGAATTAGGTTTTACCTTGGAAAAATGCCTTAAAGAAGGGTATTTCCTTTAGATCTCGGCCTCCCTTGCTCCAAAAGGCTAACCAACTGAATGAACATGTAAATATGAAGATTATGAGTGTATAAACTCATAAAAATCAAGAGGAGAAAATCGGATGGAGAGTAGAGAAGCTTAAGGTATGTTTTTACCTTAAAATGCAAATTTGGGAAACCTTGGTCCCTACACTTGCTTCAGCCAAAATTGGTTGGTGTTATAACCTTAAACACTGAGAATGAGCCATAGGAAGTGATGAGCCATGAGATCTAAGTGTTGGTAGTGAGGAGATGAAGAAAAAGAGCTAAAATGAGCCTTAAACCATTACCTTAGGAGCTTAAGAGATGGAGTTGTCTTCCTAGCTCAAGAACACCGATTGAGAGGGTCTGGAAACTGAGTGAGCTCGGCTGGAATGGATCTAGGGACAAGAGAATGATTGAAATGAGCCTTAATAATTGAAAGAGTAGCTTTTGATTATTTTATGTTTAGTAATGGCTAATGACTCATCCAAGGGGATAAGCATGGGATGGCATCGGTTATTGGAGGGGCAAGGTAGGTCTCACACGGTTTGGAGGCTGATTGAATCAATCATGGAGCAAATGTGTGTAATTTAAGTCATAATATTAAAAGGTAAAAGGTAGTCTCCTTAATTTAAGGAGTGGTGTTGGAGACTTGTCCCTTGTATGTGCAAGTGGCTAATTCAGCCTCCTCTTGCTTGTGGCTGCCGATTCCATGTGGTCCAAGGAGTCAACTTTGACCTCTTGACCATTCTTAGTCAATGTTGACTCAAACGGGCCCCCTTTTAGGGTTTTATTAATATTTTAATATTAAATTTGTAAAAACTTGTAAATTCCTGGAATTAAATTCCTAATATGATATAATGTGATATATTATCATATTTAAAGGTAATTATAACCTTTAAGCCCATTAAAAGCCAATTTAGAAGGCAATTTCACAAAAACATGCTTTAAGGTGTTTTAGTGCACATTTTGTGTTGCAAGCTGCTTCTGAGCTTAGTTTTCTTTGATAATAGTTTTGTTGTGTTCCTTACTTCATTATAATACTTAGGAATCCACTTTGGATCCTATTTGAGGTCATACAATCTTTATGGTGCTTTAAAGCACATTTTTGGCTTTACCGATCTTAAGACATGTTTTGCCTTGTTGAGATCTTTTAGATTGTTCCCCAATAATATTTAGATGTTTATTAACCCTCTTAGATCATTTAATTAAGTTTTTAAGGTTAGGGGTATTTCATGTCGAGTTAGTTGCTACAATATAAAGTATAGAACGGTTTCCAAATAGATTACCCTACCTCCCAAAACACCCCAAAACCCACCCTAAGATAGCTAAAAATGTCAAAGGCGTTTTTAGGGTTTGTGGTAGCGGGTTTAGGGTCAAACTTGTCGAGTTAGTTGCTATAATATAAAGTATATTACGGTTTCCAAATAGATTACCCTACCCCCCAAAACACCCCAAAACCCACCCTAGGATAGCTAAAAACGTCGAAGGTATTTTTAGGGTTTGCAGTAACGACCCTAAACCCGCTACCACAAACCCTAAAAACCTGTCGAGTTAGTTGCTACAATATAAAGTATAGAACGGTTTCTAAATAGATTACCCTACCCCCAAAACCCACCATAGGAAAGTTAAAAACGTCGAATTCACCACTTATTACTTAATGAATTATAATATCAATTTTATTGAATCATAATATAATATTAATGAATCATATTATCATTTTAGTGTATCATTATATACATGTACATTTTTTAAAAAAAAACTATCAAAACATATTCATGACTGGTCTTGTTTTGAAGAGCTTGAATTTATATGAACAATGATATAATTTTTTTTCATTTTGGACCTATATATTTATAGTTACAATAATTTAAAGGTTTGATAATAAAAAAGAAAAATCTTTATAAAAAAAGAAAAAAAACTAATACTTCACAAGGCGTTTACAAAAAAAAGAAAAAGAAAAGAAAAGAGCAAAGCGCTCACGCTTGCACACTCCCCTTCATTGTTTGTGTTTTAATTTAACTGAAATACCATTCAGATGTAGCCAAATTGGCTACAGACAGGTGTAGCCAAGAATTAGTGATTTTTTTTCGAAAGATAGCATGCCATGCATTAGATATAACAAAGAATTGAAATACAATTTGGTATATCATCATGCCAAAATCCCCCAAGACACCACCTCTATCTAAGCTAGCTAGTACATGTGTATTTACATTTTGTTCTCTAGATATAAAAGATCACTTAACCTGCTCAAAAACATTACAAACACGCAAGATATCATCCAAAACCAACCACGTATTAGAGTCTAAACATCCGTCTCCATTCAAACCATCAACTACCCCTTTATAATCTGAGTAAAAAAGAGCCATCCTTAAACCTGCAGAATGAACCCATGGCACATCCGGTAACATTGCTTGCGCTTCCACCATAGCAGGTCAGTCATCTCCCTCCCCAACCGCCAGTCTCTTACCCCCTGCAAGGACCACCATATTTTGTAAATAACCAACCACCCCAAGCCTCCAGCACCTCCACCTTTGAAACTCCCATCCACAAAAACACGGACCAAATCGCTATCAGGTTCAAGCACCTGACTAGGGATGACAATTTTAAACAGATACCCAATAGTCGATCCATCTGATTTAAATACATGGATGAAAACCCAAAATAAACGGATAATGGATCGGGTCAGGATGCTCGGGTGACAGGTCGGGTCGGGTGACAGATGAGATTTTTCATCTGTCATCCGATTCATCATCCATTTATCACCCGACCCGTCATTCGTTTAAAGTTGCACCTTGTTTCATTTCAAGTAACCTAACAAACCTTAAAGAATTAAACAAAAATCTAAAAAATAAGTTGTAGAGTTATAATTTATGGTATTTTCTCTCTCATACAACACACAACACCATACTTTGCATGCTTATTTTCTTAATGATATTGGTGGAATATTTTTATTATGTTGGTGTAAATTTTCATAAAATATAGGGAAATTATACCTTTAGTAATACAAAAAATTTATATTAATTACCATAATAAAACATTATTGTTTATGATATAGAAAAAGTTTCACCCGATTATCACCCGATCCACTTAAATCCCTTGCGGATGACGAGTGGATGGATGACGGATGAAAAATAAACGGGTGACAGATGGATGGATGATGAATGTTATATCCGGGTGACGGATACGGATGATGTTTTACCCGACCCGAACCCGATCCATTGACATCCTTACACCCGACCTGCCACCTGAATGTCTCCCTTCCCTACAAAACAAGCTACGCCCATAAAAGCTTCTACTTGGTGCCAGCCCCATTCCAAATCACGTGCATGGCCATGACAAAACTGGCACCTTGAAAACCAAAGCTCCCACATAAAAATGGCAAAACGGTTGAGCTGTTGAAGATCTAAAGAGTCACATTATTGAGTAACCCAATTGAGGAAGCATCACCACTAGCTAAAGTTGATGGTATCTTAAAAAACAAACGTATCCAAAACTACTAAACCGTATGACAGTAGAGAAAGGCATGACCATTGGTCTGATCATAACCACAAAAACATGAAGCATAATGCATATTTTTAAATGTGGAAGCAAGAATTGCACCACACGGCAGCACGACATTCATAAGTCTCCACCAAAAAACTTTAACACGAAGGGGAACAACACATTTCCATATCTTATTCGAGACACCCCCACTCTACACCCAGAAGAACAATGAGATAAATTAGTGTATTTGTTAGCAAAAGCCATATGATATGTTGAACAAATTGTAAAATTCCTAGACTTAGTCCCTCTCCAAACCCATGAATCCTCATTTGACCCCTGCTCAAAATTAAAAGACTCAATCGCCTACACATCATCACTTGGAAACCACTGCTGCAACAAAGATCTACGCCAACATCTATTAGCTGAATTAACAAGCCACAAAACTTTCCCCCTCTTTTTTCCAACTCAGGCAATTTCCATGAAAAAGGCCACCGCCAGCCTTCCCAGGTAGCCACCGAGATAATAAATCAACAGAGTTCCCACTACCAACCACTCTTGTTGTACCCTCTTCAAGAAAATGAAGACAAGAGTACAAAGCTCTCCAAACTAGGCTAGGCCTACTCCCAAGGGAGGGAGACAAAACAAATTTCCCTTTAAAATATCGTGCCTACAAAAGCTTAGCGGGCATGAAACTTGAATTTGTAACAATGCGCCAAATTTTTCGAGTTAGAAGGGCTTCATTGAAGACACCTAAATCCCTAAAGCCCAAACTCCCTAAACCCAAACTCTGGTAGAGGATAACTCACTTTTTCTAGTGCAAAATCCTCTTACTAACCCCTAACCACCAAAATCTTGCCAAAATGAAATGTAACTCACGAATTAAAGACACATGTAACTTCACAACACTCATCACATAAACAGGAATCGACTAAAGCACATTCTTGATCGAAATAACCCTCCCAGCCTGGAAAACCAACCTGCCTCAGCCTTGCACTTTCCTCTGAACTATCTCTCATATATAATCAAAGACCAAACACCTACTCCTACCTACCTTACTTGGGAAGCCCAAGTACAAACCAAAATCATCCACTCCCCTAGAGCCAAAACAAGCCACAATATTATTCCTAGCAGACCAAGGCACTCCAGTGGAGAACATGAGGCTAGATTTATGAGGGTTGATACATTGACCCGAGGCTTCCAAAAAATCAGTCAAAATATTCTTAAGAGCACTAGCATTACTATCTGAAGCATGACCAAATAGAACACAATCATCTACAAAAAATAAAGTTGTAATGTCATCATCTAAACGTCTCACTCTAAATCCCCTATAAAGACCCACAGAAGCAACCAACCGAATCACAGAAGATATGGCTTCTATTACGTCCAATTTTTGTAAGGACAAAGACAAGCAGCTTGACACCAGAATGTATATGTACTCAACGATGTAATGTAAACCTTTGAGCCTTGTATCTCAATTAATAAAAAAAGTAGCCCTTTCGTACCTGCGTTGCGATGACTCAATCTCTCTCTATTATACGCTCTTTATGCTAACTTGCATGTGTGCAGGTAGCTGAGGGGCCTCAATGGGGATGGAGCTTTGAAACTACGGTGTGAACTTCTATTACCCAGATGTCAAGAGCTGGTGACATCAATGAGTACGTCCTTGGTTATTCTTACCCTGATGTGCGGGCAACACATCGTTAGAGCCTTTGTGGCTCGTACAGGGATGAGTTGGATTAGGGTGGAGATAAGTGTGTTGGCGCTCGCCCAACGCCCTCACTCTCTAGTTGTTGATGCTTGCATTGATTGTGTGGGTTAACCTTGTTGTTACCCAAATACCGGCATTACTTGTACTTGGATTGCACACTTGGGAAGGAGTTACAAGTGGTGCGTAGATTTCTCTTTGACCTTGACGCTTGATGTTAAGGGAATTGGGATGGCCGAAGAACTTATCTATTAAGGGTGGTGTAAAGTCCACTCTCATCTTTGTGATTATGAGTGGCGCATATGGCATGCTGGTTGTGTGCCGCATTGCCGGGGTCCTTGTTAATTTACCCTAAGGCTTGTCAAGCTGTGAGCTTGGCGCCGATAACTTGTGGATGCATATTTGCTTGTATGCATGTGTTCAACATTTATGCTCGCATGTGTGCTTGCTTGTTGCTTGAATGTTGCTAAGTGTTTCCGCTGTGTGATTTCGTGAGTTTTTTCAGGAATTTATTCGTTACAATTTTGGTATCAGAGCCTAAGCCACCGGCAAACTCTATTTTACAGGCTTTTGAAGTGTTAAACTTGTTGTGAGGCCACGTTATGAATTTGTGTTAAGGTTGTTGTCGGAAGTTAAGCCTTGCATACAGATTGCCGATCATGGGTGGAAAAGGTCCTGATTCTACAACTCTTTGGGCTTACTTGAAAGAACTAAGAGATGTTGTGGGTCTATCAAATCAAGAAACTGATGCGGTGGAGCCAGAGTTGGATTTTATAAGCGTTGTCCAAGGACTTGTGAACGACAACAAGTTCCTTAAAGATGTTGTTAATGCGTTGGCTAGTGATGTTACACAACTCAAAGCGAGATTTGAGAGTCAATAGCAAGAACAAGATTCTAAGACTCGAGTTATTGAACATGCCAAGCTGGCTAGACCAAATGCTGATCTTTCTGAGAAATTGAGCAAGGCACTTGATGCCTTGGTGAGCTGAGGAGTTCCATTCGATGATTCAAAAGTTAAACCAAGGGATCCAACCCCCTTTGATGGGACCCGTGATGCCGAAGCCGTGGAGAACTTCCTTTATGACATGGAAATATACTTTGATGCCTCAAGAGTAAGAGAAGACCTGAAGGTCTCGGTTGCTAAAACCTATCTTGTTGGGCATGCTAAAAAGTGGTGGCGTTTGAAGGAAGAGATGGACCATATTAATGATAAATCAGTCCCAAGAACTTGGGTTGATTTCAGGGGAGCTTTAAGGGCACACTTTCCCCCCTTGGATACTGCTCATAGAGCGAGGACTCGTCTCCGAGCTCTTAAATAGTCCGGTTCTATTCGTGAATATATTGAGGAGTTTATCTCCATCATTTTTGACCTTTCAACGATGGACGAAGGTGACAAGGTCCATGCTTTCATTGAGGGATTAAAATCTTGGGCTCAAAATGAGCTAAGGAGAAGTAGGGTGACACCTGTCTCCCAATCTATTGAGGTTGCCGAAGGTCTGGTGGATTTTCAACAGAAGTCCTCACCTGGAAGGGCTGGTCCTTCTAATCCAAGAAAGAAGGGTGATTCCTCCCCACGAAAGCGGGAGTGGCCGACAACCCAGCCTGAGTGGAATTCCAGCCACCAAGGATCGACACAGGCAAATGTGTTGGTTAAGGAAAGGGAGTCAAAGCCCTTTAACAAGAAGGGGAAGAATGAAATACCCCTAAATTTTAAAATATATTTATTTTCTAGTTCACGAGTATATTATATTGTTTGCGAGCATATTATACAGTATTTAATAAAATAATCTGTTTTAAAACTATGGTAGTTGTGATTTTTATCTTCATATTAATTATCCTTGTATTTCTCTAGTTAACTTGGTATATTTATTTATTAAAAATGAAGTTATAATAATATGATTCAAATAATACCGTTGATTCAAAATATATTTGTTATATAGTTTATGAATATATTATATTATATATGAGAATATTATATAGTATTTAATACATTATTTCAATAAAATAACATGTTTTAGAAAGAAGTCAGTTGTGATTTTAATGTAGTAGTAATGATCATCATATTTATCTAGTTAGTTGGATATATTTACTTATTAAAGATTAAGTTATAATAATTATGTTATGATTTAAATACTACTATGACTTTACTACATTAAGTAAATAATTTTTGAATTGATTTTACCTTTTGGTATTTCCTTGTTTCATTTAGTTAATAATTTATAACTTTTCACATTTCCAACTTTTTTTAATAAGAATACTTTTAACCTTCCATATTTCCTAACCTTTGGTTTTTCTGTAATTAATTTAACTAGTTTAATTTGAATCCATTAATTAATTTGATTGGTTTCCCTCCGTCTCCTATAAATTCTCATCTTGCTATCCCATTTGATTTGCACATCACACTCCCTTGTCATCTCAATTGCAAATCTCTCAATTCCTCTAATCTCAAATATCTCACACTCTTCATCCATCAATCTCTTATGTTAGGACAAGAAAAAAAAAGAAAAGAAAAACCCTTACAACCCTCCACTATATTAGCTCTCACACACAAAAGAGAAAGGAAAAAAAAACTAAAGAGCCCCAACTCAGTCACCGTATAGTAGGAAATGATATATATATATATATATTCAGGATTCATCCCCTCTTTCAATATAATTATTGCTATGAATTTGTAAACGCGGAGTAGAAAAGTTAATTGAGTGTTTGGTTGAAGTGAATCGTAGTCAAATACCAGTAAGTTACTGTGTTCACCGTTTTATTAACTCTGTAAAATAAAATTTTGTCATGATGTGAATTTTATTTGTGTGTTACTATTGGTTTGGATTACAATTGTTGATGTTAACGATTATTGAATTTGAGTATGTGATTTATTTATTTATTTTTACGGTGGGAATTGAGATCAAATGAAATTGTTGTGAAACCGTTAATAAAATGATATATTCATGATGAATGATGTCATAAATTATTTATGGTGAAATATGTGGACTTCGATGAGATAATATGGTGAATAATAATGAAGAATAAAATAATCTTAAAGAGGAGAAAACCATGGTGCATGTGGGCCGCATTAGGACACATGAATGAGATGATAAATGCGGGCCGCATTAGGACGCATAAGTTTGAGATACTGTGGGCCGCATTAGGACACAGTTAGCCCTATTTCTACTCCTTAGTCTTTTGTACTATTGGAGGGTGTGCACACTTAAGGATTTAGTGGCGAGTTGGATTCCCGGCTACGTGTTGGGGTCTGGGTTACAGCTGCGTGTTGTACCCAAAAGTGAGAAAAGTTGGATTCCCAGCTGCATGTTAGGGTCCGGGTTACAGCTGCGTGTTGTACCCAAAGAGAAAGTAAAGTTGTTTTGTCCTGGCTGCGTGTTAGGACAAGGAAGATAATTAAATTAAATTGACTATTATATTATTGGGTAAATAAGAAATCATGAAGTATTCTACAATGATGATGATGATGATGTTATTAGTGTGTGCTAATATTATTGAATGATTTGTATGTGGTGTGGTTATATTATTAAAATGGTTTTCAAAAGAGAAAATGTTTTAACAGAGTGAAGTGGTAGCTTACTCAGCTTCTGACTTTATCGTGGCTCTTTCTATGTTTGTTTGGATTTCTGCCACAGGTACTGATGAAGTCCTTGGGGTTTGGGAAGGCGACCCCACATAGACTGGTTATTTGTAATTGAATTTTACTTTAGGCTTTGAGACTTCTACAGTTGTAAGTAATTGTTATTATGGACGCTGGACTTTCTAATAAAAAATGATTTAGTTATTTAGTTAAGTTTCTAGGCCTTAGCACTCATTTAATTGCGAGTGTGGCAATAATGCCCCGAATTAGGATTTGATTCCGCTGCTATATTAAATTAATTTTTTTTGAATAATTGACATAATAAAATGCTAGAAAATCCGGGGTGTTACAAAGAAGACTAAACCCAACTTCATCCCAGCTTGTTACTTTTGTGATGATGCACATTTTGCTACATCCTGTCCCAAACGAGCGAATATTTCTGCGCTTCTAGGTCCTTGAGAGTCGGAAGTTATAAAGAGCTGAACAACATTATCCGGCTCATGTGCAAAAGATGCTTGCGGTAATCCTTTGTCTTATGATTTGGAGGCATTACCTTCCCGAAACTAAGTTTTCTTTCTTTTTTGTTGTCACAAGTAATGTGGCTAACATCTATTTTACCACGCAGAAGAAGTTGTCCCTAAGCAAGCGAGATGGGAAGAGTTTTCAGGTATGCACAATGTTGTCCATGATGCTCCAAGTCGGCATTGTTTTGGGCTAATCAACAATATCTCTCGTGTGAGAACTGACCTGGTGGTCAGAATCAGGGAAGCATCAAAATCTGACTCAACTTACAATCAAATTTGCGAGAAAGACCATGATGGCAAGACTCACCGCTATACCCTGCTTGATGACTTGTTGCTTGATGAGCAACATCGAGTTGTGGTTCCTGTTGGGAAATTTCATATCAAAGTAGAGAGAAAGAAGATGTGAGAGTGGGAGCGAGAGGGTAACTTATTGCATTTCCAAGATGAGATACAAAAATACTTAGAATCTTTGCCGGGAACAGCAAAGACTTAGGTGAGAGAGGTTTGTTACGTCCAATTTTTGTAAGAACAAAGACAAGCAGCTTGACACCAGAATGTATTTGTACTCAGTGATGTAATGTATGCCTTTGGGCCTTGTATCTCAATTAACAAAAGAAGTAGCCCTTTCGTACCTACGTTGTGATGACTAGATCTCTCTTTGTTATACGCCATTTATGCAAACTTGCAGGTGTGCAAGTAGCTAAGGGGCCCCATTGGGGATGGAGATTTGAAACTACGGTGCGAGCTTTTATTACCCAGATACCGAGAGCTGGCGGCATCAACTGAGTACGTCCCTGGTTATTCCTACCGTGGCACATCGTTAGAGCCTTTGTGGCTCGTACAGGGATACATTGTGTTTCTCATGATCTAGATTACACGAAAAAAATTAAATGTGTATCAAAAACTTGAACATAAAATAGGAAATGCAAGGTAATGATGTTTGACATGCACTTAATTGATCGAATCATTTGAAAAAAGCGCTGCTGAAATAGTCGACTGGTAAATGAAAAGATCAGCATCATCAGGCCCGACTTTACCCGTTTGCCTTTGGAATGGATTTGACATCTTCACAACCAATGAGATCTGCACATACAATTTAAAAAATTGAATAGATCATTACGAATGTGGAAGTTCCATTGTAAATAAATCATTAAATGTTATACAACAAGTTAAAAAAAATATACATCTAGGAATTTAATATGTAATTAAACTTCATAAAATTAATTTCAGCATATAACAATATTTCTACAAGTCCTATTTTCAAGTAATTGTACACAAATTTAGAATATCTACAAATTATAAATTAATGTATTTATTAGTAAGGAATTGAACAAATATTTTAAAAATACACTAAATTTGAACTAATAATTTAAAAATACACTAAGTTTCACGAAATTAATTTAAACCTATGATAACATTTCTACACAGTTTTTAAGTAATTATGCACCAATTTAAAAGATAAAAAAATTATTAATTTTCTACAACAATTAATAACGAATTCAGTATACACTTAAACAATTACTAAGTTTCACAAAATTAATTTCTATAAAAACTTGTCTACACTAGTTTTTAGGTAGTTGTACACTAAAATAGAAGATCTACAAATTATAAATTAATTGCAATAATTAATTACAAATTTAATAAATAATTACACAATAAACTAAGTATCTCAAAATTAATTTCTACCTATAAAAACTTGTCTACATATTTTTTCTGGTAATTATATATCAAATTATAAGATCTACAAATTATAAATTATTTGCAACAATTAATTACAAATTTTATAAATAATTACACGATAAACTAAGTATCAAAAAATTAAGGGGGCGTTTGGTTCAAAGAGGGGAAACAGAATGGAATCAGGAAAGAGAATGGGGAGGAATGGAAAAGAATTCCCTTTGATTTTCCTGATTGTTTGTTTAAGCTGGGGAAATGGAAATAAATAACCGGTCAACGGCCACGGATCAATGGTCAACAGTTGTCGGCTGCCGGTCAACGACCATTAATTACCGGTCAACATTCACCGGTCACCAGTCAATGGTCATTAGTCATCGGTCAATGGTCATACGTTACCGGTCAAAGTGTACCGGGGAAAAGGAATCCATCCCCTGGCAGGGGATGAGGAATCAAGAAAAAGGGTTTTGGGGTAACCATTCCCTTTCCTTTTCCTGAAAATAGGAAAAACTGGCATGACAAACAGCAGGAAAGAGAATCATCCCGATTCCCTTTCCTGATTACCCCAAAACAAACACCCCCTAAGTTTAAACTATAATAATATTTCTACATAATTTTTAGGTAATTGTACACTAAATTAGAACATCTACAAATTATAAATTAAGTATGTTAATTAACTTTGAATTTAATATGCACTTAAACAAGAAACTAAGTTTCATAACATTAATTTCAACCTATAACAACATTTCGACATAGTTTTTATGTAATTATACACCAATTTAGAGATTAAAAAATTATTAATTTTCTACAACAATTAATTACGAATTAAATATGCACTTAAACAATTACTAAGTTTCACAAAATTAATTTCAACCTATGAAAATTTGTCTACATAGTTTTTAGGTAACGCAAAATCTTGGCTACAACTTCCTGTAGCCATCTCTGGCTACATAAGGCGCGTTATTAGTTTTTTTTTTTTTTGAGATTGTTGTGCGTCGGCGCAATATTTTTCTTTTTAATTTTTTTTCTTTTTTTTATTATAAAATTTTAAATGGTTGTAACTTTTAATGTATAAGTCCAAAATGAAAAAAAATTATATCATTGTTAATCTAAATTCAAGCTCTTCAAAACAAGACCAGTCATGGATATGTTTTGACAACTTTTTTTTAAAAAAATATTTTTACATGTATACGATAATATTTTACGTGGTGATGTATGTATATATTTTAATGTGAGAATGTACATGTTTTATGTACAATGTACATGTTCAATGTGAGAATGTACATGTTTTTCAATGAACATCTGTACATGTTTGTATGGTCATATGTACATGGTTTTCTCCCTTATATGTACATATTTTAATCTAAGGATGTACATATTTAATGATTCGTACAGATATGTGACTATCTGTATATTTTTAATGCGAGGATGTACATGTTTTTACGTGTGGATGTACATGTTTTAATGAACATTTGTACATGTTTGTATGACCATCTGTACAAGTTTTCTTTTACGTACTGTGTACTATATATGTAAAAATAATTTTTTTAAGTTGTCAAATATATCCATGACTGGTCTTGTTTTGAAGAGCTTGAATTTAGATGAACAATGATATGATTTTTTTTTTCATTTTGAACTTATATATTAAAAGTTATAATAATTACAAGTTGTTGTGATATAAAAAAACAAAAACAAAACAAAAAGCAAATACTGCCGTGGGCGTGGCATGGATGGTGGGCATGGGCATGGATGTAGCTAGATAGGTACAGTTGGTTTTCCAAGAACGACTGTTTAGGTAATTATACACCAAATAGAATATCTACAAATTATAAATTAATTGTAACAATTAATTATGGATTTATTAAAAATCAACAATCAACTAAGTATCACAAAATTATTCTTGAACTTTAGGTAATTATATACTATTTCGGGAGATCTATAAATTTTAAATTAATTACAACAGTTAATTATGAATTTAATAAATATTAAACAATAATTATACTTCTAGCATCAAATGGTCCTACAAGTTTTTGCTTTAAATAATGTACACTATAAGTTTTTAGGTGATATGGAGCGTTGCTTCATGACATTCGCATATCCTGTTTGTGTATGTTAAGCGACAGTACGCTGCGCACACATCGATTAAGGGGTAGCGAGAATCTGAAGAACGAAAGGGGCAAAAAAATATGGAAAACAAAAAGAAACATAGAAAGCGTGAAGAAGTAGCTGGTAGAGAAAGGAAGAAAGAGGATCAAGGTAGAGCTGGAGAGAGAGTAGGAGGAGGAGGCGGCGCGCTGGCTGAGAGAGAAGCCATGTCTGGGCTTCATAGATCATCCAGTGCCATGTTGAAAAATGGCCTCCCGCCTCAAGAGCTTCTCGACGATCTTTGCAGGTCTTCTCTATGCCCCTCCCTACCCCGCCTCTCCTTTACTGATTGCATCCCCCAATCGGCGATTCCGACTCTTCGAATTCGGGTTTTTAGGTGTCAGTAGTGTTCGAACTTGAATGGACACTGAAATTTGCCTCAGCCATGTGCTTGCTTATGTTTGAATTGTAGGAAAGAGAGACTGATTTATTCTACCGCAGATTGAAATCGTGGTCGTTGCGTCCACCATTTTCATTAGCTCTTAGCTTTAATGCTCTGTTTGCTAATGATTTGACTCTAAATGCGGGCTGGCTTTCCCTTTTATTTTAAGAGTTTCCTTTGTGGTTATTCAAATTTAGAGTGGGTTCGGATAAGGGATGGTTAAAGATGTAGTTTTGAGCCTGATTTCGCATAAACTGTCCCCATTCGGTGCTTTGATTGACAGTACCAAAGCGGCTACTTATCCTATCGATTAATGCTGCTCTCTACTGTCATCAGGACCAATATTCTAGATGTACCGGGTCCATAAGTTGAAACGGGAGATTGTGATTTCAACTGATGATTTGTGTTTCTTCATATTTAGTGTAACGCTTGGCAGATCAAGTAATCCGTACTATGCTTATCAAGTTTACCACTTTGATGCTTGTGCAGCCGATTTGTTTTGAATGTGCCAAAGGAAGACCAGCAGTCGTTTGAGAGGATACTGTTTCTTGTCGAATATGCTCACTGGTTCTACGAGGATAATTCTGTGGAAAGGATCCATCACTTAAGTCATTGACCCTCAAGGAGTTTACTACTTTATGTATCCTTCCAAGTTGGCTAATCTGGTTTCACAATTGCTGCTGTCTGAAATTATTTAATCTTTATACTCAGCTTTGGATTCTTTTATCTTGCTTTTCTATGCATTTTTTGTACTGAACCTTTGAAGTGCTCCTTGTTCTTCCCAAGCTTTAGTAGTAAAATATGTCGAGGCTTCATTAGTACTGT
This sequence comes from Limonium bicolor, assembly GCA_023374045.1. Classification (NCBI taxonomy): domain Eukaryota; kingdom Viridiplantae; phylum Streptophyta; class Magnoliopsida; order Caryophyllales; family Plumbaginaceae; genus Limonium; species Limonium bicolor. The sequence continues at coordinate 134,864,852 of CM041779.1, read as the reverse complement.
GAATTGCATAAGTCTGCCCCCTATGCTCTTCTGCCTGGCCATCTCTAATGCAGTGAATTTAGTCTATCATGGCAGAACCTGATGAATGAATATCTAGGCGTAGTTGTTTTCAGTCCACCTTTTTAGTTTTTATAAAAGTCTGAAGAAGAAATGAATCTCTACCTCTGTGCAACAACGTGATAGTTAATATTGGCATTTCTGCACCTGACAAAATGTTGTTTTTGCCTCTTGTTTTGTTCCATATATTTGATTCCTAATGCTGATAAGTTCTTGCCTCTTACATGCTAGAAGACATTAATTTGAGCTGTGTAGTGGTCTGTATTGTATTGGACTTTATTGTATTTGACCCCTAATCATTCTTTTGTTTTCTGTGATTCAACCAATCCATCTTGTTTTTCCTTAGCTTCTTCCAGTGTTCAATCATTGCGAGGTCTTAAAACCTTATGTCCCTCATGTTGATGACATATTCAAGGACTTCACTTCCTACAAGGTTAAAGTCCCTGTGACTGGAGCCATCATTTTGGATCAATCTTATGAACGTGTAAGATTCTTTAAATATGCTTTCTTCCTAGTGAGCAACTGCTACAGTTTTTTACTATGAAATTATTTTCTACCGTAAGCAGCATGCACTTCTCAAAAATTTCTATTCACTGTTTCTTATTGATAAAATTTGACATGCCTGACTAAGTCTTCGTACTATGCAGTGCATATTGGTTAAAGGGTGGAAAGGTACGAGTTGGAGTTTTCCACGAGGCAAAGAGTAAGGATGAAGAAGATCATGCATGTGCGATCAGAGAAGTAAGTTCTGTGTTCATCTTTCCTTGTTCTTACTCTTCTTTGTTTGCACCTGTTTCTCTTATATAAATTTGACTTTGTATGAGTTGCAAATCTTTGAGATATATTACTTTCAGCTTCTTAATATTTACATACTGTCGTAGCTTAACTCGTTTGCTTGTGTGTGTGTGGGGGGGGGTGGGGGGGGGGGGGGGGGGGGGTCTTCACTTGTTTGTTCTTTATATTTTTAAGTCTCGGATGCCTCTGAATTATTTTATGGATATCTATTTGAGTAGTTAGCAAATATGCTGTTTAATTTAGTCGAGCTCTTACTTTCTACTCATTTTCTCGGTGAGTAAAGATGTGCTTCACAGCACTGTAGTATATGCTAAGACTTTTCCCTGCTCTTGTTTAGCTCTCATGTCTCCAGTGCACACTACAGTGAGCTGATACCCAATGTATGATAGTACATTGCATGTGCATCTTCTTCTGTGAGGCACGAAGTCTACTAGATAATTGCAACAGTTCCACACCTTGGATTATGCCTGAAAGAGGCCTTAGAGGTAGCTCAAAGCCTCAGAATGATTAGGATGGTGGCAGGGTTATGTCTTATAATTTAGGGCTAACGAGTGGCAGAGAACTTAACACAATTCCATATATTCAATCAATGATCAATCGTCTATGTCGAGCTGTTCTCTCTTTGGCTTTTGTGGTTCTTTCAGTTTACAATTTCTCTTGAATGATTGACCTTTAGTATTGACTAGTGGCAGCCTTTAACCTCTAATTACAGTAACCAGTTTGTGCATGCTGGGTTCTGAATATGGTAGTGTAGTGGATCTATTATGGTGCAAGGTTTGCCCTGCCTTCTTGTCTGTGCAGATGTTTTGCTTCTCTCTTCATGTCCTAGCACTGCGAAACATTACTAGAGGACTTCTGCCCCTCTTATGGACCGATATTTACTGACTGTATTGATTCGGCTTGATTGTTCTGCTTAAGAGTGTGCTTTTATAGTAGGTCGGCTCCTTAATGTTGATGCTCAACAATGATGTAGGTTTTGGAGGAAACAGTTTTGATGTTTCAGAACTTCTCAAGAAAGAGGACTACATTGAAGCAATATTTGGACAACAGAGAGTGCGACTTTATATAATTGCTGGTGTTAGAGAAGATACTGCCTTCGCACCTCTCACCAAAAAGGAGATCAGTGTATGACTTCCTTCATACTTCTCTTAATTGATTTCCCTGGAAACATTGCATTGGATGAACAAATGTTAACTAGTTTCAGAGCTGGACTATTATGTGGCTGGGACCTACTAGTGGTTTTAGTATGATCTTTCCCTACAGACATCTGTTTTCCTGCAGTGCGCTCAAATATTGAAGGAGAATTTGAGTTTAATTTTTCATGCAAGCTGATATACCCTCCTCAGATTTTCTTGATGGTCTTTCCATGCAGAAATGAAATAGGATTTGGAATGTACTCACTCTTCTTTTCCCTTCATCTTATCTTTTAGTGTCATCTTGGTTTTCATGTGTTTTGATGCTTAGACACACTGCTTCTAGTAGTGTATGTAATGGCTCTCATATTCTATATCTGGTTATCTATCGGTGCTTGATCTCTCCTTGAAGAGATCTGCTTTGTAGTTTCAATAATTTATGTGCTTAAAATTGTCTCATGTCGCATGGAGACTTCTCATTCTAACTATAAAGATCATGCATGCATAAATCTATTTGCTCTACTCTAGGTTATATAACCTGCATGTTGGTGGAGGGCTTGGTTTTAAAATGCGCGCATCAGGCGCGCCTGATGCGTTTTGGATGCGATGCGAGCATCAAAACGCATCCATGGCAGCGAGGCGATTTTATTCCGGATGCGCCCGTGATGCGCTCCGATGCGCCCGATGCGCTCCGATGCCCGATGCGACCCCGATGCGCCCCGATGCGCCCCGATGCGCCTTGAGCTTGTTTTTACCATAATTTCTTCGTTTGTGGTCCGTTTTTATTCCTATTTGTTCCTACATGCTCATATATCAACCTAGTTTGACCCTATGCACTTATTATTGGGTTTAGAGCAATAAAAAACTCAAGAACATCAAAATGACTTTAAAGCTTGAATGAGTCTTGTGTGTATGCTTGATGTCTTTCTTATGTACAATTGGTGATATGATATGATTATGAGACTCATAGGGGTTAATGATCCAATCCAGAAAAACTTTATCATTAGAAGGGGAAGAGAAAATCCTTCAAGCACTAAGGAAAAATTGTTGCTTTTTCATCTACTTATACTAGGACGAACTTGATTGATAAGGAGGAAGAACTTGAAGAGGATATTGGCTCTCCTAATGTTGAAGATGATTTAGTTGATCTTGTGTAGATGACATCCAATGGCTCATGTGGTGATATCTAAACGTAGTCTAATCATAAGTTTGTTATATTTAAAAGTTATTATTCTCTTATGTGGATTGATTACTTTATACTTGTGTTTGGATGTTTTTGTTCTCTTATGTTGTTTGGATTGAATACTTGGACACTTGATTACTTTAGACTTGTTTTTGGAAGTTTTTTTCCATTGTGTCATAATATTACTTCATATTATAAAATGTTGTCTACAAATTTAGATGTGATTTTTTAGTAAACATCGCATCACAAACGGGATGCACTCGCATCGACGCCTCACGCATCACACGCATCACTTCTGGAGCCTAATCGCATCGGAGCGCATCACGCATTTTAAAACCAAGGTGGAGGGTTTTCATTAATGTCACCGTACACTGTAGAAGAATACAGTAATTCACTAATGGGTCATTTGGTATGGGGGCATAGAATAAGACTTCCTGTAATTTGAGATGTGCCAATGTTTGGTTAATGGAATTTTAATTCTGAGAATTATCCAAATTCCAAAAAAGAGGGCACTCATTGAGAATTTGATTCCTCTAAAATAGGTAGGAATTGCTATTCTGAATTTGTTCTCCCAAGAGCCGTGTCCATATTACGTGCTAAATTACAAGTTAATTTCTTTTTAGACTATTATTTACATTGTTGGCACCATTTTTATAGGACCTACAATTATCTCTCCTTCAATTACTTAATTTACTTCAATTCATTTTTTTTTTCAATTTTATACTATATACATGTGTTCTTTGTTGACAAACCATATTATGGTTCATTTACATATTAAGAATATCATAATTTAATTAATAAATAAAAGTTTCCACATTAAAAATATACATGAACAACTTTTTTTGTTATACAGTTCTCATTTGTTTTTATAACATTACACTTTGTGTACATAATAACTTAGCATTTAGTATTTTTATATGATTCTTATAATTTATGATTAATAAACTTGGTTATTCTCTATTCTAAGTTTTATTTCAAGAATTATATTTTCTAACCAAACAAAAGAATACGAGGGAAATATGGTTATTGTAGTTTATAATCTTGGTGGATTCCAGGAATATAATTTTCAACCAAACAACAAAAACATAACTAATTCCAAGAATTTTGATATTAACAACCAAACAAGGGAATGTTTAATTCCAAGAATTCTATTCTAAGAACTAAATTCTTTGAATTTACATTCCAATAACCAAACGACCCATAAGTATTGTTAGCACAAGATTTGAAGCATTAGCTGACGTGTTAGGTTTCTTAGTTGGGTTGTTATAATTTCAGTGCAGTTGTTAGGCGCTTAATGTTGATAGTCTTCATAAACCAATTGCTTGGCTTATGGCCTAGATGGGGTGTAGTAATGTATGCACTTGTTTGTCTCCTAATGTTACCCATTTTGGACTAATTGAAAGGTTTATGGCATTGCTCAAATTGTACTAGGCACCAATATGTCTATCTGGCGAAAGAAAAAAAATAAAGCGGCATATGGCATTAACAATGTAGCCGCTCTTGTGTGCCTTTACTCAATGAGCTTCGTCTATTTAGATCACGACACTGTCAAATAGCCAATACAGTGGTTTGTGCAGCTGAATCATGTAATAGAACAACCATATTTGTTGTATGCTTTATTATGGATACCATTGTATCATTCGCAATAGGAAAGGGTGATAAATGGTTGGTGGAGGGCATAGGAACATACCCACAACATGGATTGTGGCACAGTTAGATTGTGCTAAGTTTTCTCTTCTTTTCTTTCTTATTTGTGTACTTTTGCATTTCCCTTATTTCTAGATTGCTTCCTTTTCATTCCTTTCTGATTCATAATGTTATTGGAACAAACCTTGCAGGAAATTGCATGGCAGCGCCTGGATGATCTCCATCCAGCTACTGGTGATGTTATTACTCGTGGGGTAACCGGTATGAAGCTTTACATGGTTGCTCCATTTTTGGGGTAAGTAAGGCTTCCTTTCTTGTCTGAATTACTCCAATATTTGATATGCCATGCAACTCACTGGGGATTCATGTCCACAGGTCCCTGAAAGGATGGATATCAAAACATCCACCAAAAGCTTGTAAATCCAATGGTTTTATAAGAGGTTATTTCCAACTATCTTTAGTTATTTTTCTGGCTTTAATTGGTGAAACTAACTGTTATGAAGCCGTGTTTGTCTGGTTATGTTGGATTCAATTTGTTAATTAATATAAGCGTGGTTTTGAGGTGAAATATGAGATGGCATTTCTCAATGTGTTTCTTACTAAAGAGAGATGGGCGTTAGCATGATACTTGTTCACAATCCTTTTCTTTTTCCCAACCAGAAATTCGTTATCTTTGAAAAGAAACTTATCTTCTGGTTGGACTAGATGATATGCTGGATCATATTAGAAATTTCTCTTATTAGCAAACAAGTACCAAATTATTCATCCATTTTCATGAATGAATGACTGATTATCTCTAGCCCCTAATGGGTTCTGCTATTCAGAAATGTTTGCGGACGTATCAGAGTGCAGTTCTTTACCTTCAGACTCTGAAGTCATTTAAGTTTATTGAAATGCCAACTTGTTAATTTATGTTTCCCTTCGCTTGATGTTTCGTGATTTATTATTTTCCCTGTTATTTCTTTGGTTTCAACTTTTTGAGAACTCAAAGAAATTTCATTTTCTTAGGAACAACCGTGTGGAAGGCAAAAAACAATTCTTTAGGAAGCAGTTCGAATGTCTTGGAGCCCCAACAGAGTAAGCCGGTTCCAGAAGTCATTGTGGATACTGGCCCTGGAAAGAGCTTTCGGAACTTCAAGTTTAACACATCTTTGGTCTTAAAGGCCATGGAACCAGCCTTTGCTTCATAGGGGAGAGGGGGTATAATGGTGATATATTACGACTTGGGAAGGTTGGCACAGCTGTGTAATTGTTAGGCAGGTTAGAGAGTTGTGCATGTCTCAGCGTTTCAGGTATTAAGGTTTGAAGTAGAAAGCTGTACATTCTGTATAGAAGCCCCCTCTAATCAGAAGGATATTAAGAAATAGTTCCCGTTGGCCCCTGGATTCAGCATCGTTTTGCCTATAATCCCTGGTGGTGGTGGCGGTCGTTTTCGTAGTGGCTATATGTGCAGTGGGTGATTTCTGGCAAGGTTACCAATGGAGGGAAAGTAGTATATTCTTCCTCTTAAGATAGCTGGTAACTGGTGGCATCACATAGAATTTGAATTCTTCTAGCCATCCTTTGAAAGTCCATTTCTACATTAGGCATGCCGCGCCTAGTGGTGCGTTTGGGTTTAGTGCTCTCATTTTGTTAACAGTTTCGTTTATAGTAACAAGGAAAGGATTTAGTAATGTTGATTAATTACGTCAGTGATCAGCTACCCAATCGGTTTTATCATTAGCGAACATTGAATTTGCTTTTATCCTGAAATAGTTATTGTCTTGTTTCAAAACAGACTTGCAGATTTTTTGCACTGGAAAAGTGATTCGTTCTATTACAAGCGATGACAATATGTCCCCACATTATTCAAATGGCTAATCGCCTTTAGCCTACTTAGTGCCCGAGAGTTCAAGACGTACTCTCAAGTCACTGGATGACCACAATAATCTCTAATCAAGGATTGATCTTCTGTTGGTGAGCCGAAATTAGATACTGAAGGAAAGTTGGTCCGAGACTGAATATAGTTCATTAGAATTTTTTTATGTTTTAGTAATTAATAATATATATTGGGGTTTCAAGAAATTTTAATTAGTTTGAGTGTAATTTGTTGAAAATTAAGGGGAGTAGTTTTAATTTTGTAGAAATTATAGGGTCAAGTTATACACCGTCACTTTTTTTTTGATAATTGGCTGGTTGCCCAGCTTACATAGCAGTACTGAGGCATGAAAGCCTTTCCCGCTTAAGGACAATTTAAAGAAAATACAAAGAACAAAAACATAGTGTAATAACGTTACTGAAAAGAACGTATATCCTTTCTAGCCTTACTAATCTTACTAGTTAAGAGGGACCCTTAAGTCTACTTAGCCTTCTTCTTGCCCCGCATGGCCACCTTACTGATTCGAGAAAACTTACTAAAACCCCGGGGTCCAGTCCCACGAACTCTGTTGCCCTTTTCTTTAGAGATACTCCTAGAGCATCTATCAGACTCCTCTTTGGACTCTTCACTCTCGATGTGACAACACCGTCACTTAGTTTTCACCCGTCAATATCAGATTTTGATCCGTTTATTCAGATTAAATGAATCAGATGTAGTAGTCTTTTTTTTTTTGAAATAAAGGTATATATATATATCAAGAAAAGAGAAACAGAAGTGTTAGATACATAGGGACCCTATATATCTGATAACTAAGTTGGAGCATCTCGCCTATAGGGGTGGTGGGCAAAACCCTCCCTAGGGGTGAACAAAACAGCATAGAGCTTGTACAAATGTAAACCCAACTAGTGGACGAAAGCAGCGGCACGCTGACAAGAAAAACATAGAGCAAATACAGACGCAACACCAACTAATGAAAGAAAATAACGGTAAAAAGTCCGAAAGTGCATGTACATCCGAAATCAATCATGCCCTTCCTAGGAGCAGAGCACCCTATCCAGCCAATCAAAATCTGCGCTGGATCGATTCATCTTAGTCCAAATAATGGCTTTGGTGGCAGCTTTGATGTCTGCAATGACGAGGGTGGGATCTCTAGATTGGTTAGCCATAGCTCGCTTGCACCTTTCTATCCAGATATGATAGACCACGTTTGCTACTCGGCTCTTTTCACTAGGTCGATCGGTCGATGCCTTTTGCAGTAGCGAAGGATCCAGGCTGCGCTGCTACGAAGACTCCTCCGGTTGGTTGGAATTCCCAGCCAGTCGCAGATAGTCCACCAGACCCTGCAAGAGTACCTGCAATGGAAAAAAGATGGTTGCTTGTCTCTTGAGCACGCTCACAGAGCCAGCATCTGTTAGCAAGACATATGCCCCATGATTGGAGCTTATCACAGGTTTTAAGTCTATCCTTCAAAGTAACCCACAAAATAAATTTGGCTTTAGGAATGGACCAATTTTTCCAGCAGATATTGTACCATTGGAAGTTCTGGGGAGGGGCGGAGATGTCTTTATAGAACAAGCCAACCCTAGGACGGGGAGGGTAAGAGTTGAAAAGGGAGATGGCATCATTGGATGAGCCACATTGTTTAAACCACCAGTCCCTGGCGTGAATGATAGCTTTCCAAGTCCAGGGATCATTGGCTTTGGAAGTAGTCGTCCAAAAAGTGAATGAGTTATGAAGGAATAGCTTGTGAATCCATTGGATCCAAAGGCGCTCCGAGTCCTGGGTAATGGCTGAGATGGTTTTGAGCATAAAGCACATATTCCAATTGTGGATGTCCTTAAGGCCCAGACCACCATTTTTCTTGGTATTGGTGATGGCATTCCAGGCCACTGGGGGGGTGGCGTTACTGTCCGCCTCCCCTGACCATAGGAACGACCGGAGGCAAGAAGTGACTCTCTTGATGACGTTCTTAGGAATAGTGATGCAGGAGGCCCAGAAACCAACTACGCCAAAGAGAGTGCTCTGAATAAGGGAGAGTCTGCCTGCAAAGGAGAGGAATTTACTTCCCCAAGATGTGATTGCTTTACGAATGCTGTCAATGAGGGGATTAAAATCAGCGGCTCTAGGCTTCCGAGCAGTAATTGGGATGCCGAGATAGCGGAATGGGAATGAACCCTGTTTAAACCCTGTTAGTTGGATAAACGATTCAGCAAGGGTGGGATTGACCCCTCCAAGGAAAATGTCAGATTTAGAGCGGTTAAGCTCAAGTCCTGAGGCTTCAGAGAAGAGATTGACTTTGTTGAGCAAGGAAGTTATTGAACTTTGGTCACCCCTGCAGAATAAGAGGGCATCATCGGCAAAGAAGAGGTGGGAGATACGGAGGGATTTGCATGATGGGTGATAGTGGAAGCCAGGGGTGGAATGGAGCTGGTCGAGCAGGCGAGAAAGCATATCCATAACAAGCGCAAAGAGGTAGGGGGAGAGAGGGTCTCCTTGGCGTAACCCTCGTTTCCCGATGAAAGAAGCCGAAGGCGAGCCATTAATGTTAATTGAGAAGGAGGTGGTGGTAACACATTGGATAATCCAATTAGTAAATTGAGGGGGAAGTTTAGGAAGGAGAGAGTGTCCTGGAGGAAGTTCCAGTCCACGGTATCAAATGCCTTCCTGATATCCATTTTCATTGTACACCGAGGGGAAATGTTTGCCCTTTGGTAGTTTTTCATAAGGCACGAGCAGAGCTGGATGTTGTCCGAGATAAGGCGACCCTTGACAAAAGCTCCTTGACTGGAATTCACTAGGGAGGGGAGGACGTTCTTGAGCCTATCAGCCAGAATTTTGCTAATGACCTTGTACAGGGTATTGCAGCACGAGATGGGTCTATAGTCCCCCGGGGTAGAGGCATTGTCGGTTTTGGGAATAAGGGTGATACTAGTAGCATTAATTTCCTTAAGAAGTCTGCCACTATAAAAGAAGCTTTTGATGGCACTACAAATGTCCTCACCAATGATGTCCCAGGCTGCTTTGAAGAATTTAGCAGAGTAGCCATCCGGCCCCGGGGCTTTGTCATCCCCAATGGAAAGGAGGGCTGATCTAATGTCGTTATTCTCAACTGGCTGGGTTAAGAGAGACCAGGATGAGTGGTCAAGAATTCTCACATTGTCCAAGTTGAGTTCAGCGAGGGAGCGCTGGGAGGGAGCCCTGGTGCCTAGGGTTTGGCGGAAGTGGTCCACTAGGCAGCTCGCAATGTCGGAGGGGGTTTGGAGGATCTCCCCCGGTCATTCTGTATGGATGCGATAGAATTCTTGTTCCTTCTCGCCTTAATGGCTCTATGAAAAAAGGAAGTATTAGAGTCCGCCCACTTAAGCCAGCGAGTTTTTGAGAGCTGGCGAAGGAAAAGGAGTTCATGGGAGTCCCTGACAATGAGGTTGTGCCTTAGAGATTTTTCCTGCGAGATGAGCGCCGGGTTCCAGGGGTCAAGGTCCAACTTTCTTTGAATGTCACTAAGCTTATTTCTGATAGTTTGGCCTTTATCCCCAAGGGATCCAAATTCCGATTTGTGAAGATGGATGAGCCCGAGTTTGAGGTGTTTAAGCCTTTGGACGATAGTAAAAAGCTTGCTCCCACTAGGAGCAAGATCCCACGCATCCTGAACAAGGGGGAGGAAGGAGGGGTCCTTGGTCCAAAGGTTGAGGAACTTAAAGCTTCTCTTACGAGGGGCCGGAGATGGGAGGGAGATCACCATGGGGCTATGGTCCGAAACTAGGGGAGGAAGGAAGGAGGCATAACTGGTGGGGAACGCCAGGATCCAATCTTCGTTTATCAAAACTCGGTCAATTTCCCTAGAATGCGATCGTGGTCATATTGGTTATTCCACCAGGTGAAGAAACGCCCATAGAAACGAAGGTCCTGCAACTCAGCTTTGGAGACACATTCAGCAAAGTCACGATAGTCTCTGGGGAGGGGGTTTCGACTACTGAGCCTATCTTGCGCATATAGGATATTATTGAAATCCCCCGCCACCACCCAGGGGCCAATGGTACTTTGGCTCAGGTTTATGATATCTTCCCAAAGATGGGATCTCAGCGCGTGGAAGTTACTCCCATAGACTACGGAAAGGGTAAAGTTCATGGTGCCCATAATAGACACTTTGCAGGAGAGAATTTGGTCAGAGCACTGGATAGGGGTGAGAGCTATAACGGAGGGATTGAAAAGGAGCCAGATGCGACCACTCGGATGAGCTCCATAGTTGTGGACAAAGCTCCAAGATGGAAAGAAGCGAGCAAGAATAGGGGGATGGTTGATAAGTGAAACATGGGTTTCAAGGAGGCCAAAATCACAAAGATTGTTGTTAGCCACAAATTTTGGATCTCGAGGAGCTTGGGGTAATCATTACAACCCCTAACATTCCAGACTGCAATATTCATAGAGAGGGGGAATTGTGTGGTGGGAGGGTATCACCCTTATCTAAGATATCAAAGGAGTTAGAAAGCTGGAGAGAGAGGTCCTCAGGAAGAGAAATCGCTACCTTGTCCAGCGGGTTCCTCCCAATGGGGGGGACCACTTGCCAGGGTTCCTCGGGATGAGGCTGAAGAACAAGCTGAAGGGAGGGCGACATGATCCCTCCAGGGGAAACTGGGAGGAGAGATGGGGAGGAGATAGAAGCCTGCGGAGAGCTGTGAGGCTGGCCAAGGACTGGGTGAAGCGACTGGCTAGGAGGCTGCCCAACAGGTTGGGTTAGGACCGGAAGAGAGGAGGACGAAGGCAGGGCTTCGGCCAGCTGAGGAGAGGTCCCCTTTTCAAGTGCGGGCAGAGGCAACAAGGAGGTGTGGGGTCAACCTCAGACTGCGAGAGCGGCTTAGGAGCAGGGCCTAGGGGGGGGAGCGGGAGAACGGGAGGTAGAGGGCGGCAGGCACCCGGGCGCGCCCTGAACTGACATTCCGTGGACAGCGGGCGGAGGAGTGTCCAAGAAGGCTGCAGGAGGAGCAGGTAATGGGGCTCCCATTCATAAACCACATGCTGAGTCACGGTGCCGCTAGGGGCACGGATCTCGATATCTCTAACCAGATCATGGCTGAAGTCAACTTCGACGAGGACTCTAGCATAGGAGATTCTAGTCTTAGAAGCTGTGGCTAGATCGGTATGTAGAGGAGAGCCTAGCTTAGAGCAGATTTTCCTAAGGCTGGACTGGGACCAAAGACAGGTATGAAGACCTGGAAGTTGAATCCAGACAGGGATGCGATTGAGATCTCTCGGATTGAAAGAGAAGTCGGGGGACCACTTTTTAAGCACCAGAGGAGATGAAAAAAGAAGCCAAGGGCCTCTAGCGAGCACTTGTTGGAGATCTTCCTCTTTATCAAATCGGAAAAGGAACCATCCCTCCTCATGTAGAAGAATCTGGGGGGTAGCAACAAAGCTCCAGGCGCGTTTCACATATTCTTTGACAATATTAAAACTGAATTTTTTACCCCAGATATAACCAACTAGTGCATTTCTCCAGTAGTCAATCTCAGGCAACAGATCATGCTCGTCAATTGAAACATAAGGATTATCCGAATCTAGTATGTCATTATCATCCAAGCGCAAGGATAAGCCGCAATTCGATTTTTGTTTAGCGAGAAGCATGTCAAGGAAAGAGGGATTAGATTTCGTACCTGGTGTCGGATTAGGACGGGTAGATCCCTTGGACAAGGCAGAAGACTTAGAGGCGGGGGCTTTGCTTCCGGTCTGAGGCAGCAATGAGCCGGGGTGCTTGGGGAGAGACGGAAATCCTCGATAACGACCCCATCCGAAGAGGAGATATGCTGGTTTAGGTACTTCTGAAGATTTTGGTCAACTGGAGGAGCCGGGTGGTCCACAGCAGTCACTGGGGGTTGCTCCCCTACACCCATCGAAATATCACATGGTTGAACAGAACCATTAGGGTGGAAGATTGCGCTAGACATTTTGACAGCCTTTCTCACATTAGCCACACTAGAGGACTGAAAATTCTGCTGATCCAATTCGATTTGAATTAGTCCAGGGGGCGGTCGAGACAGCTCCCAGAGTGGTCAACAAAGTGACCTTCTAAAACAGAGGACAAATTTTGATCGTGCAATGACATGTGGGGGGGAGACCCATTCATGGGAAGGTCTTCAACCGGGACCCTCCAAGCTGCGCCCACCAGCAGCAAGCACGAGCGACGGAGACTCAACCAAGGGGGGCGGCGGTGGGGAAGAAACAACAGCGGCACCACCAGATGAGACCACGCAAAGGCCCGAGCTAGGAGAAACAGCTGCAGACTCGGACGCTGAAGGTTCCTTGCGCACCACAGAAACAGAAGCAGGTCCCAGGTGAGCGAGCAGCTCCAGCCCTTCTTACTGGAGGCGGATTCCAGGGCGACGGTGAACAAGGGGGGAGACGCCGGCGGCGGCGCCAGAGGGGCGGGGGAGGATTCCGACGGCGGCGCCAGAGGGGCGGGGGAGGTTGCCGGAGACGCGCCACGCTTATCCTTCTTGCGCCCCATGAGAAAGGAGAGGAGGGAAGCTGGGGAGGGGGAGCACCAACGACTGGAACCTAGCCACCAGGCTGAGGCCTGGCGGCGCGGCTGGGATAGGCGGAGGAGCTCAGGAGGCGACGGAGGGAAGCATGCTGGGAGGCGGGCCTTGGTGACGATGAGGAGCTCGAACCAGGGCTTGGAGGGGGGAGCACTGAGCGCGTGGGGCGCGTACGAGGGAGCAACGGGCAGAAGTTTTTTCCACTGTTTTGATCAGGTAAGAATAGTTCCAGATGTAGTAGTCACCACGACCCAGGTGGTGAGCTATATAATCTCAGGACATTATAAATTTTTAGAAAATCATATCCTTCTTTGTTAAAATATAAGTCATTCTAGACTATTTTACATCATTTTTAAAAAGTTTAAACTGATTAGCGTATAGTTGACAGAGTAATAAAAATGTAAGTATATATTATTTGAAAACAAAAGATAAGAGTGAAATTAGAATAATAGAATATAATTTTAAAAGTATTACTCTAAGCTCCAGTGAAAATATTACAATTTAGCAGACTTAGGTTATCAATATATATTTTCATCTGGGTTCCTAATGGTGGTTCTTCGGATCGTAACTCTATTAGTTTACATATTAATTCATCCCGTCAGACCAAATTTATCACTTCACATGTACTATAGATAGCCCATAGAAACTCAGATATATGGAAGATGAAATAATAGAACAATGGAGACATTCCCGACAAGATCAATATAAATATCGAACCTACTAATGGATGGGGTCTTCTAATTGGTACTGGTTGAATATTTAAGAGATCTGAAGCCTTCTTTTCTTGGAAGATTGGTGAGAGTCATATAATTATAAACAACCCCATCATAGTTGTCTTTGTTTTGGCTGTTTTATATGTGGTAGGATGTTATTAAGGGGAACACAGGATTCTCACATGGGATCCAGGTGGAATTCATACAAGAACCTCCTATTTATGTTGTATGTATACAATCAAATATGTCATAAAAATATCAAAACAAATGAAGGGACCATATATGGGCCCGTTTCTAACATAAAAATGCAAGAAAAAAAATTCATGTTTAGATGTAATCGTTTGTTACTTTTTATATATATACTTGTAGTACCTCTTACATATCCTAAGATCCATCGACTAGTTCATTTTCCAAGCTACAAGCTAGTCTAATTTTTTGGGGAATATCTTCCCTTTCCATATCTTAAAACCAAAAGGTGAGCCATTAAACATATTAGCCATCAAAAAGGCCAGGAAGTGTTCAACATTCACTTGTTTATCCCATTGTACTTTATCAAAAGATCTAGTAAGATTCTTGATGCTTCCACATTCCTTCTTCTTTCTCCAGTCTTTGATTTCATCTTTCTTTGCAATCATTTCCTGAAACCAAGGTTGAACATTATCACAACAAATGCTAAGGTTACCACACATAGTGCAAGTTCCAAGGCAATTCTACCTGTTGTGATATATGTCATTTGCACTTGGGTAGTGCTGACTAGAATCTTGTTACAGGCTAGAAGTGCAGGGGCGGAGCCAGAATATAAATTATGTGGGGTCACTATTGTTTGAAGGAAAAAAATTAACATATTTGCTCATAGTTAGATTTGAACCCAAAATAATTTACTCAATGCTTCTTCCCTCACCACTACACCACCAACAACTCTATGATATAAGGGGTCACTATACTATATACATATAAACTCTAATTATTATACATATAGGAATCTCTAAATTTCTTTGAAAAACGTGGGGTCACGTGACCCCACGTGTACCCCCTTGAATACGCCCCTGGAAGAGGTTTACCTTCTCCATCTTTGATTAGACCTCTAATTCGTAGACTTTTCCCCATGCTTTTACTAATGCACCAGCTTATACGACTGTCCCTTGAAGATATGCTCCTTGAATTGCCGTGAGTTTGATTCACCTGATAGTGAGAATGGAAACAATTACCATAAGCCTCTGTGACAGCTCTGTTAAATTCAATAACTAACCACAAGCAAGCTCCCCATAATGTTTACATTTGTTTTCTAGCGTCATATATGACCCACATGTGATTAACTACTCTAGACAGCTTCTTCCTGTCCCAAAGATAAGCCTTAGAGATTAACCAGTCAATAACTTCTCCACCCCTCCTTTAGGAATGTCCATTGTGTTTAACAAATTATCCCAAATATCCTTAACTGCACAACAGTGAAAGAAGCAGTGAGATAAATTATCCTGATCTCCACAAAGGAAACACTCAGTAGCTCCTCCAATCCTTCTCCCTATATTGTTTTGGCAGGGTGTTTTTTTTAATAATTTGGGCATATAGCCATATTATTTGAATTAAAATATGGATGGGTTATGATCGGGCCTCATTAAAACCTCCCTAAGCAAAACCAATGGGAAAAACTTAAGAAGGAAAAAGAGTACCCACCACATCCGATTACAAACTTACTGACCAATCTAACTCATCCCTAGGACAATTACTAACAAGAGAACTTAGCGCACCCAAACTACGCAACATCATACGCTACCCCCCCAGAAGAAAAGTAGGATACTCACTATCATACAAAACCCTACCAACGAAACATGAAATAAAACGAAATTACAAAGAGTTACCCTATCCTTCTACCTTCGTAAAGTGAACCAGCATTAATCCAAGCCCACCAGCCACCAGGGCTCAAAACCACCATGGCCCAAGACTGGCCGACCTGAAATACTACTCCATGCAAACAATAATTACTATTCTTCCCAAGATCGCCGAGTCCCCATCGTTCCTTGGGCTTCCATCTCCTCTCCAATAACATTTCAGGGCACTTACTTCTGTTGGGCCTCCTGCATCTCCATCTGAGAGTGGATTTGATTAAGAATATTAACCTTTGTTAGACTCGGGTTAGGGACTTTGCACCCCAATTGTAATAACAGATCAACACACTTTTCCGCTTCTCTTTCTGGATTAATAATTTTTCCTTTCTCATTCCGTGTTGGAACTTCCTTACTAGGAATCAATGATGGAGGTGTATCATGAACGAGCTCAACGACCAGACTAATATCATCTTTATTTTTCTGGGATTTAGAGGGAGTTACCCAAGTAAAATCCTCCTCTCGGTAGACATTATGTGTATCGCCACTTATTGATATCGGATTTCCTTATTTCTCGAAAATCATGCTATTATCTGTAGTTTCTGTTCCATGTGCATCGTGCTTCGAGCGATATGACTGCGGCTGAGGCGACTCTCGGAAGAGACTGATAGGAATAAAAACATCTTTTGACTCCTTCAGTTCCTCTGGTGGGCGCGAGTGGGGGGAATAAAAACCGGTTTCTTTATTATTCTCGTCATTTTCCATAACTCTCACCTCGTCACATGTCATGTTAAATACTGTTGCCTGTTACGTCTCTTCTACAGAGTCCATCTCGGGGCACACATCCTAAGAGCTTCCATCTCTCGAATCGATCCCATCCTTTCTAAGGCTTGTTGAATTTTGTGCTTGCACAATACCAACATCATTATGGTGTCTTCCCTCCAGATCATCCGCAACTCTACAAACTTTTTCCATCTCATTAACAGAGGGGCTACATTGGGAGTTGGGCTCCGATTCATGCTCCAAACTCGTCGCGCCACTCCCTACTTTTTCTTGCCCATTTGTTTCATCTTCCCCTTCCTGCATATTTTGAATTTTGTCAACATTTGAATTCTATTGACCTACTATCTTGCTTTTGTCCACTTCTATCATTTGGATGATACTCTCAGAGCAATCATATTTTTTGGAATAAGATATTTGCTCGTTGACTTCGACGATACTCACAGGGAAATTCTGGTTGTCAACTTTAACAGTAATTTTCCAATTGATGAATTGGAATGTTGAGGTTTCGATTTGGATTCGAATCTCAGCGTTCTCCATAAATTGACTTTCTTCTTCCTTAATCTTGACAATCTCACCTATAGTTTGTGATGTTGTTTAGGAATTTCTAGAGATTAAGATTAGTTGTCAGGGTATAGACATATGGAAGGGTTCTCTTACAGATAGTGGCACTGATATTTAGGTTTGAGTTTTGATCAGTCTCATAGGATTGAGAAATGAGACTATTTCTTGACTTGATAGAATAGATATTGTTTTTGTTGTAGTGCCACACCCATTTGTTAGAAGAGTTAGGATCAATAGGTATTGAGGCTACTTTGTCTATTTCATGAGGAGCTAGGAGGTTGTCAAGCTTGGTAATATCCCAAGAGCTATGATCATCTGTAAAACATCAAACACTTTCAAGTTTTGTGGACTATTATGGGGTTTTGACGATTTGATGTAAAAAAAGGCCATCTTTAGGAATCCATGGGGCATTCCAGAAGCTGGTGGAGTGGCCTTTCTAACTCCCAGGTTGAGAGATTTATATTTGAAGTGAAGGATTTCCATATAGGACTTGCTTTTTCGCTCTCACTCACCTCCCTGATACAAGAGTTAGGGAAGTACAACTTCTTCATGATATCATCCACTAATGACTGCTTATTAGCGAGGAGCCTCGACAACTGTTTAACTATTAAGGCCTTGTTGAAAGTTTTCACCTCCATGAATCCCATCCCTCCCTTTTCAAAAGGTTTACACATTACACTCCATTTGGTCCAACACATAGGCTAAGACCCTTTGAAACTACCCCACCAGAAACCAGAGAAGATAAAGTTTATCTTAGAGATATTAGTCTTTAGGAGTTTGAAGAGGGACATAGTAAAGCATGATATAGATTGTAAAACTCTAGATATCATGACAGCCTTTGCTGTCTGAGACATAGGTCTCACCCACGAAGAGATTCTTTTTGGATTTTGGTGATAAGATATTTGAACAGTTTAGATTTGCTTTTTCATATTCTCAGAGGGAGTCCAAGATATTGAGAAAAATTAGAGACATTTTGAACTTCAAAAGTTGAAGCCAGCTGGGCTTTGAGGGTGGGGTTGAGTTTGTGACTAAACTTGATCTCATATTTACTATCAGAATCAGTTCCCACAGTAGGACATTTTTAAGAGTAAAGGCATTTTGAGCAGAAGTTGTACCAAAAAAATTATATCATCTGTAAAGGACAGATGATTGATTGAGGGGTTGTCAAAGGTGAGTTTAATACCTTTAAAAGACCCTTCCTTATCCAACTTATTAATATAAGACGAAAGAGATTTTTGGACTAGGATAAAGAGGGAAGGTGACCATTGACCAGGGATCACCTTGCCTAACTCCTCTAGTTTGCTAGAAAAATTGCCCCAAGGAACCATTGACCAAGAGAGCACAGTTAACAGAGGTAACACAATTTAGAACATGACCCAGCTAATTTGAGGAAACCCATATCGTTAAGGATTTTTTCCAGAATGCTCCACTCAATCCTCTCATAAGCCTTGCTTAGATGAGTTTTGAGTGCAAAGAATCCTTTTTTCCTTGCTTGACTCTTGTCTAAGAAATGATGAGTCTCACCAGCCAATATAACATTATTAGTTATAAGTCCCCTCTAACAAAGCCAGCTTGATTTTCTGAGATTAGCTTAGGGAGAATATCTTGAACTCTCATAGCCAGCACTTTTGAGACTATTTTGTAGATAAAGTTGCATAGAGAAATCAGCCTAAACTTGCCAATATCCACAACTCCTTTTTCATTTAGAATAAGGGTAATATAGTAATCATTGAACTTATTAGGCATATTACCCCCTGTAAAAACATTTAAAACTACATCTATTACATAAAGACCAACTATATTCTAGTGAGTTTTATAGAATTTACCATTTTATCCATCTGGACTTAGGATTTTTCTACTCCCATCAGCTTCACTGCTTCTGCCACTTCTTCCTTAGTGTAAGGGAGATTCATATTATCAGTATACTCCTTCTCCAGTTTAACTTTCACTGCTTTCTTCAAACAAGGGTCCATCTCTTGTTCAGATGAAGATTAATGCCTTTTTGAAGTAATCCTCTAAGATATAATGCTTTGAAGTATCCTCTAGTAATAGCTTCTATCTGATTCCCATTGTACTACATGTGGTTGTTCGAATTCTTAAGCCAAAAAATGTTGTTAACTTTTTTAGAGTAGGAAGCTTTAGCATGAAACAATCCTGTGTTCTTGTCGCCTTCATTGATCCAACTATCAGTGGATCTTTGTTTCCAGTAACTTCCTCTTTAAAGGTCAGTAGCTCTATTTCCATCATTAACCTTTTCCTATTAGAATTAGTTCCCACAGTGGGGGATCTCTTGGTAATAATTCAGTTCTTTCATTTTCTGTAATCTCTTCCACTTTATTTTTCCTAAGGACTATCATTTCCAGTCTAATAGTTTCTTAGCACAGATAGCTAACTTCTGCTGCAAAGAAAGGTATTCATTCCCCCAAACCTCAAAAATGATCAATCTACATTTTTCATCTGTACTCCAAATATTTTCAAATTTGAATACCTTCTTAGGTGAAGAATGGCTCCCTAAGAATCTGATAAGCAGAAGGCAGTGATCTGTGTTTCCCTAGGTAAATGCTCTACTGCCAAATCTGAAAAGATATCCCAAACCTTATGACAACATAAGACTCTGTCTAGTCGACTTTGAGAATTAAACTGTAGAGTTTGACAGTTAGTATAGGTCACAGGTTCCCCAAAAATACCGCATCTTGAAGATTGCACTCCTGAATAACCTTTCTAAAAGGATCCCTCACTAACTCCTATCTCATTCTCCCACCTTTTTCTCATAAGCAAACAAAATCTGGTTGAAGTCTCCTGCAACTACCCATGGGAGACTCACCTACCTCTTAAGAGTAGCCAGAAGTTTCCACGATAGATATTTCATTCTCCAGTCTGCCCAGCCATAGAAACTTGAGAAGTGAAATCTAATACCCCCTGGATATAAGGTTTCATAGTCCATATGATGCTTTAAGGCATTAATCAGATTATCCACTATGTTATCCTTCCACATGAATGCAAGTCCCCATTTCTGCCTTAACTGCTAACTGCTTCCTGAGAATCCATTGGAAATTTACCAAAGAACAGATTCATATCTTCCTTGGATTAATGAGTCTCTATTAGGAACACCATTTCAGGTCTAAACTTATCTACTAAGTCTTTGACCCACTTAACTACCAGGGGTCGACCGAAACCCCTGTAGTTTAAAGTAATGCAACTCATTTTGATAGGCAACCTTGCTTCTCAGCAAGGTCTGCCCTTTCTAAGATGACTTTTAAAGCTGAAGAGTCATGAACCTCTTTGTAACACCCCTACCGTTAATCCTATGCTTACCGTCCAATCATCCGTTAATTCTATTAGTTCACAGCGGAAGACTACTACTACTACTACGGCGGGTGGTACAACGCCGCTAACTGCCCGTACGGCTAGCTAGGCTTACATTACTTACAGTTACGGTCTGATGACTAAGTATACCGAGCTATTACATTCCATACCGATTACAAGGATAACATTCTTACATTACTGGATCACCGAGTATCAAAGTATTTAATTACATCCCCTTTCCAATCTTCCCAAAAGAATGAGTTTCTACCAACTACTCATCTACATCAATTCTCCATCCTTTCATTATCCAAAAGGGTGTACCCTATGGTACACCGGCTAACAAAAACCTACAGCCGTGTACAACATGGTACACCTTTCACAATTCATTGTTTACAGACAAAAAGAAACAAACTTAATCTTCTTCATCATCTTCACCCGTCTCGAGGACCTGCGTGTAGTAAAAACATCACCCCAAGGGGCTCAACAAAAGCCGCGCATGAACTTCGCATATACCGCGTGCTAACAAGGGCACACCAACTAATTAAGGTCAGATAGGCATGCGGTTCATTTTTAACATACATACATGCTTTACATACAACATACACTCATTCACAATACCATTCGCAATCCATACAACAATACAATCGCATACACATTATTTGGTGATCAATTAGCACACAACACACAAATCAGAGTAACCAATGTAGCATACGAGGCACGAGAAATTCATACCGTTCACCGTTGTACTTGTATCCGACGTTCCTTCGGTGTTCACAATCCAAGTCCTATCATATACATACAAGTGGGTGGTTAATTACCCTTAACCTTACTAATTGCTTAACTAACATTTCCTGGTTTATACTTACTAATTCATTACTATCCAAATACATGTACTTAGGTTACTTACTTAAAATTATTTTTTAAGCTTGTTTATGGCCTTAATGACCTTTAAACATCATTAAGCATGTCTTAACTATCTTATACTATCATTACCCATCATTACCCATCCTTACTTAAGCTTTAAAATAGTTTCTGTATGAATTTTGGGGTGGTCCGGGTTACTGTCCGAGTTTACAAACCCGGACCCCCACTTGGAAAAACTCTCGGGTAAGATTTGGGACTGGTCTGGGTTTGTGTCCTACTTTGCAAACCCGGACCACAAGGTTACAGAACTCTCGAGTGTCTTTTGTGCATGGTTCGGGTTTGTGTGCTAGTTTACAAACCCGGACCACATGTTTGTAGAACTTACGGGTGGTCCGGGTTTAGGTCCTAGTTTGCAAACCCGGACCACTCCTTTGATAAAACATTCTGCCGTGTTTTGATGCTGGTCCGGGTTTGTGTACCGGTTTGTAAACCCGGACCAGTTGCAGTTTTGCAATTTATGTAAGTTTTTCAACTTGTTTCAACTCCAAATTTATACCAATCTCTTCCCTAATATTCCTACACATAATATAGCATGTTTTAACATTGATTAAGCAATTTAGACAAGCCTAATACCACCCTATACAAATCTGTTACATTAATTCACTCAACTGTTAGTTTTTCTCCTCTGTTACATTTCTACTTCTTCAACTAGTGCTACAGACTCTTCCCTTCTTCTTCCCACTAGTTAAATGACTCTCAATCTATCCTAAATTAGTTAAGCAACTTCCAATACACCATTTACAACTCTACTCAACTACACTCTTCCTTCCTGTTGCAACCCAAAGTGAAACTCTCATTTTTCTTCTTTGTATACTTCTTTGTTCTCTCTTTACTAACAACACACAAGACTCTAAATTCCTAACTAAATTTTGACAGAGGCTTCCTACATTTCTAAGTGTTCTCACCACATAATTTTGCACACTCAATATATTCACAACCTGTTCAACATATACATTATTCTCACATATATTTCTAATACCTCTTGCACACTCAACATTTACACTTAGCATATTATTTTCTTGTTTTCAAAAGCTTCAAACTACAAATTCAATTAACATTAACTTACTCCATTCCTTTCCCACGGTTACAGTGGCTTAGACATTGTTACAGTAATATACCTACACATACACAAACATTAAAATTGTACAGAGGCTTCTCATTACCTTGGTTTCCTTGTTTCTTTTTTTCTTTTTCTCCCCTTCTCCTTTACAGCTCCCCTTTCTCTCTTTGTTTCCTTGATTTATTCAAGCCAAGCTACACCATGTAACAAGGCACACACATACACACCAAAACTAGTAAGTTTCCTACGTAGGTTTCAAACCCTAGATTATGAGAAACCATTTAAACTCTTAGGAACTCTTACCTTGAGCTTCTAATGAAGTTTTTTAGTAGAAAATGACAAGGCTTCAACTCCTCACAGTGGCATGCCAAAATCGGCTGACAATGGGATAATATTGCTCACGTGAGTTTTGGATTTTGCAAGGGAAAATGGAAAAGAGTGAAGCTTTGGTCTTTTTCTTACCTTAGAACGTGAAGAAGATGATAGGTCTTCTAATGGTGCTCCTCAAGCTCCAAAATGATTATACCCTCAAAAATAAAGTTGGAGGTTTTAGATTTTTGAAGGGTGTAGGATGATCTCCTTGACGATACGAATTCAACGGTATGGTTTTTGTAGCATTTGGTGGTGATTTGAGGTTTCAAAGATGAAGAGGAAGTGGCTCTGTGTGAGGGGTTCTCAAATCGCCATCGCTGAACCAGAGAGGAAGAAGAAGAATGCAGTACGTGGGTTTGTGAGTGAGTGAGGAGAGAGGTTTTACTTTTTTTTTACTTTTGCTTTATTTCCTTTGTCTGTAGCACATAAGGAAGAAATAAAGAAGAGGGGTACGGGTTCTAATGCAGCCGGCTACCCACACAGCACACACACAACTTTCAGTATTTTTTTATTATTTTTAAAAGTGGACACACTAGTTTGTTTTAATTACACTCTCACCCCACAACTTCCCGTTTTTGACAGTTTTTACTATTTTCTCGTTTTATTGATTTTATTGGTCCTAGACCTTCACTAATGTTTATTAATGACTAATTAGTTGACTAAAATTGTTACAAGTCTATTTTACCCGCTTAAAGTCACGTTTTCCCGGTTTCCTCGAAAAACGTGCTTTAAGATTTGTTTGTGATTTTAATCCGTTTTAAGGATCCGTTTTCTTCGGGATTTGTTCCTTAATATTTATTTATACTTAATTAAGCTTCTAAATTATTTATTAGCCTAATTAATAACTATTTTTAATTACGGGGTATTTCAATTTACCCCCCTTAAGAAACTTTGGGCCCTCAAGTTGCTCAAGGGTTAATAGTTTAATAATATCTACTCATTAGGGCAAACCCAATGCCCATAATTTGTCTTTCTACCACTATGAGGTGTTTACTTCTTTCACATTGCAAACATACACAATTCAAGCAAGCACATACGAATTCACATACACATTCACCATTCCATACACATCATATCCACATTACACAATACACCACTGCAATCCACAATACACATTACACCAATACACCATACATTGCACATACACATCCATACACTACACATTACACATACATACATTCACATACCAAACACACTCCGCACTACATGTGCCATCAAAATTCTATTACAATACCTACACACTATGTAATGCTCACCCCGAAGCAATGCAAAAGCAAAAAGGCTCTACCCCCCTTAAAAGGGGTACGCCCCGTACCCGTATGTACTAAATACTAGACTGTCTAGTCTATGAATAACTGTGGGTACTTCACCTTCATGGCATCTTCTAACTCCCATGTCGCTTCTTCGATATCATGGTTTGACCATAGGACCTTCACCATTCGTATAGATTTATGGCGAGTGTCTCTGGTCTTCCTATCAAGGATTCTCACGGGGGTCTTGACATATCTCATTGTCGTCTCAATGGATAGTCTCTCGGGCTCTAGGACATGAGAAGGATCAGCAATGTACTTCTTGAGTTGTGACACATGAAATACATCATAGACACGTCCCAAGTCCTCAGGTAGTGCTAACCTGTAGGCTACAGCTCCAACTCTTTCGGTGATAGCATACGGCCCTACAAATTTTGGGCTCAGCTTGCCCTTCTGACCAAAACGGAATACACCCTTCATAGGTGAAACGCACAAGAACACTTGGTCGCCCACGGCGAACTCAAGGTCGCGTCGTCGCACATCCGCATAAGATTTCTGTCTATCTTGGGCTGCCTTCATATTGGCTCGGATTTGTTGCACTTCCGCTTGGACTTGTTCTAGATACTCCGGTCCTATGATGACCGCTTCGCTTGACTCATCCCAACACAAGGGTGTACGGCAAGGTCTACCGTATAGAGCTTGGAATGGCGACATCTTAATCGAGGCATGGTAGCTATTATTGTATGAAAATTCGATAAGATGAAGCTTGTCTAACCAACTCCCCTGAAAGTCTAAGGCACATGCCCTAAGCACATCCTCTAGTGTCTGGATGGTCCTTTCTATCTGACCGTCGGTCTGAGGATGGAAGACGGTACTCAGCTTCAATTCTGTACCCAGCGCTTCCCGTGTAGCTCTCCAGTATCTCAAAAGAAATCTGGTGTCGCGGTCAGATAATGGTTTTTGGGACTCCGTGATGTCTGATAATCTCCTTGTCGAATAGCTCTGCGAGCTTCACTACCTTCCAGGTGTCCTTCATCGGTATGAATCTGGCAACCTTGGTAAGGCGATCGACTACAACCCAGATCATGTTGAGTCCTCCCCTAGCAGGTGGGAGTCCTACAATGAAATCCATGGAGATATCGTGAAACTTCCACTCTGGAACTGGCATCGATTGTACCATTCCGCCTGGTCTACGATGTTCAAATTTCACCTTCTGGCATGTTAAGCATCTCAACACATACTCTGTCACATCCGATTTCATTCCAGACCACCAGAAGTACCTCTTCATGTCTTTGTACATCTTGGAGGCTCCTGGATGGACTGATAATGTAGAACTGTGTGACTCTCGCAGGATGCGATCCCTTAGCTCAGCATTGCTTCGGGGGACGCATAGCCTGCCATTCAGCCGAATCAGACCATCTTCATGTAGCTTGAAGTCATACTTCTTCTTCTCAAATGTACCATTCTCGATCTTCTGTCTGATTTCGGTTAGGTAAGGGTCGCTCAACTGAGCGTCTCGCACCTCGTCAACCAAGCTAGAAGAAGCGAGTAGCGAATGGAGCGAGTGTGCTCGACGACTTAGGGCGTCAGCTACGATGTTTGCCTTCCCTTCCTTATACTGCAGGTCGATGTCGTAGTCTGAGAGAAATTCCATCCACCTTCTATGTCTCAAATTCAGTTCTTTCTGTGTGAATACATACTGTAAGCTCTTGTGGTCGGAGTAGATGGTGATGCTTACCCCATAGAGATAGTGTCGCCATATCTTCAAGGCGAAGACAATGGCTCCTAACTCTAAGTCGTGTGTCGGGTAATTCTCCTCATGCTTTTTCAGCTGGCGGGAGGCATAAGCTACAACCTTGCCATGCTGCATGAGTACGCATCCCATTCCCTTGCCTGATGCATCACAATATACCTCAAATCCCTCTGTGCCCTCTGGAAGAGTAAGGATGGGCGCTGAGGTCAATGAGTCTTTTAGGCTCTGAAATGATAACTCGCACTCGTCTGTCCATACAAACGGTGCATCTTTCTTCATCAATGTAGTCATGGGGTTAGCGACTTTTGAGAAGTCCTTTACAAATCTCCGGTAATAACCGGTTAGACCAAGAAAGCTCCTAATGTCGGTAACAGTCTTGGGTCTAGGCCATGATCGTACAGCTTCTATCTTAGAAGGGTCAACTGAGATACCTGCGCTCGAGATGACATGACCGAGGAATGATACCTGATCTAGCCAGAACTCGCATTTGGAGAATTTCGCATACAGCTAGTTCTCGCGTAGTGTCTCAAGCACTTTCCTCAAATGGATTTCATGCTCTTCTGCTGATTTTGAGTATACAAGGATGTCGTCGATGAAGACAACAACCGAAGTGTCTAACTGCTCACTGAATAGTCGATTCATGAGATCCATGAATTTTGCTGGTGCATTTGACAAACCGAATGGCATGACGGTGAATTCGTAGTGGCCATATCTGGTACGAAATGCCGTTTTCTCGATGTCTTACTCTCTGATAGCAATCTGATGATACCCAGAACGGAGGTCGATCTTGGAGAAGACTGGGGCTCCTTTCAGCTTGTCGAACAAGTAGCCGATGCGTGGTAATGGGTATTTATTCTTGACTGTAACCGCATTCAACTCGCGATAGTCAATACAAAGTCGGAGGCTACCGTCCTTCTTCTTCACAAAGAGGACCGGTGCTCCTCAGGGTGATACGCTCGGGCGTATAAACCCTTTGTCAAGAAGGTCTCATAGTTGTTCTTTCAATTCTGTCATTTCAGCTGGTGCCATACGGTACGGTGCCCTAGCAATGGGACCGGTACCAGGCAAAAGATCAATCTCAAACTCTACCGCTCTCTGAGGTGGCATGCCGGGTAGCTCCTTAGGGAATACATCGGGAAATTCAGATACAATCGGTACATCATCACTGAACTCTGGATCTCTCTCCAGATCATGCACATAACATAAATACACTTCTTTGCCCTTTCTGAGCTCCCGGTACGTGGCCATAGTGGAGATGAGTGTGGTCGAAGGCTCTCTCGGTCTCTGGCGGTAAGATACGGTAACCTCAGAAGGACTCTTGAGCAGCAATCGATGCTCGGCGCAGAGGATTCTACCCTTGTGCCACTCCAACCAATTCATTCCGATTATCAAGTCGAATCCCAATCCATTAAACTCGATGAAGGAGATGGGAAACGCTTCGCCTTTGATTTCAATCGTGGCTGCTTTGTAATACTTGATGCACTGTACTCTCTCCTTCGATGGGAGAGTAACCAGGAAATTAGGTAGCTCATCCGCATCTAGCTTCAACCTCTTCACAAAAGATGGTGATACGAAGGTGTGAGAGGCGCCGGAGTCGAATAACACATTGGCTTCAATGCCGTTCACTGGGAACGTTCCTATTAAGATGGTGCCGCTTTTACCGGCTTACGCTTCGGTGAGGATACTCGGTTACCTTCGGTACCGAGTCCACAACCTATTGGATTTACAAGTGGTTAAGTAATGATGGTGGACACAAGTGGAATTCAAATCAACACTGCTCTTTATTGATAAACCAGCCATCATACATACCGTGTCTCTAATACACATTACTAATAGATTACATGATACTATGAATTTAATACTTCCTAAAGGTAAGGTTCAGGCGTCCTGGTTTCATGTGTGTGGCATTGATTATTGCCGGTGGTGCCGTATTCAGCTTGATCTTGTTGATCCCGTGATACAGCATCCTAGATTTTCCACCCATGATTAGGACATCTTCTGATCTCAATACCAATTTCTGTGCGAGGTCCACACGCTTCTGCTCGCTATACATAAATACATCAGCGTCACCAATGGACCAAGACACTACGGGCACTCCTTGTTCAAGAGATTCCGCTGTCTCGTCCTTGTCTTGGTGTAACCCAAGTTGTCCTTCTTTCTCATAGAAGTTGACGATACAAAGGTCCGCTTCAAGTGCAAGGACCGGATCATGTTCACATTGTTGTGCAAGTTCTACTACTTGTGTAACAAGTGTAAGAAATTCTGGAGGTATTGTCGGTGGCGTCGCTCCGTCTTGTGTTCATGTCTCTTGGTATGTCTTGGTATAAGGATTCCAATCCCTTCCCAAGCACATCATTTTCAGCTTCATCTTCGCTCCACCGGGGAATTCGGGTGTATAAAATCCTACTTGACCCGTTCCTAGTTCGTTGCATCGTCGAATGATTGAGATTTGTGCTTTAGGTGTCAGGTATTCCCTTAATAGAATCATACCTGGTCGGATGATGACACTGTTCGTTGGCGTAGTAGTGATTGGTGATGTCGGTCTCTTCTTGATTCAGTTTCAAAGGTATTGGATAGCAGATACTAAAGCTTCCTATGGTTATAAATTGCATCTACGGTGAGTACTAGTTTCAACTACTTCATTTCATGCTCAATACCCTCTTCAATTTATTTACTCTTGCATTCATTCAATCAAATACTCCAATACTTAGTCATGCTTCTTAAGGATTCAAGGTTAAGATAATTACCTGGGCCAGACTTAGAACCGGACCCATCACGGTCGACAACATGCAAGACAGGCTGCCTCTGGGGTGCGCCCCTTGGAGGACCCCGGGATCCCTGTCCCTGTGGTGCCTACTGGGTCGGTGCATCGCCAGATGCAACCTCCTTGCCTTCCCTTTGCTTGTAGCTTTGGAAGTTTCCTCTAGGTTTAGCATTTTTAGGGCATACATTGGCTCGGTGTCCGGGCTTCTGAAAATTGTAGCACCGGATTTCTCTCCCTTGGCAATCCTTGCCGGGATGGTCTTGGTTGCACTTTCGGTACACATAAGCGCGGCCGTCAGAGAAGTTTTTGGTGAAACCGGAGCCAGAACCTAAGGTTTAGAGAATTAGCACATTTGTGCAGGAATACAAGGTATGATACTTATGCAAATACGGATTTAGATTCGAAGTTTACCCTTAGGTGGGTGTGATCTCAGTGGCTTCGCAGCCACCGGCGCAGAAGAACCTAGTTGAAGTAGCTCGACTGGTTTGCCCTGCTCAGCATGGGCACTGCTCTCACTTGGGAAGTTCTTTGGGGTTTGATTGAAGAACTTTCCCTTCTTCTTTTTCCAGCTTTTCCCTTGGTTCTGCTCCTCAGAGCTCGTGTTCTTACTGTTAGCTTTGCGCTTCAGCGCGGTTTCTTCATCCCGTAATTGGCAAGTGATCTCAACACGGGAAGCCGCGTGATAACACTCCTGAAGTTTCAGGTGTTAGCCGGGATTCTTATTTAAAGAGATAGAGGTAAAGACAAAGTGTTTAAGGAATTACAGTGGTACTAAGGGTTAAACCGATATTTACCTGAAGGGAGGTAAATCGTGTGTAGCCCATACCGTACCGCAGGCGATGGCTCAAACCGCCATAGAAGCGATCGACCAACACCTGGCCGGTGTACCCAAGGTCGGGTAGTAGACGGAGGATAGAAGTGAAGGTTTTGTAGTATTCATCCACAGACATCTTGTCTGTCATTTTCAAGGCATCCAGCTGTAGCCTTTTCTTGGTCTTGACATGTTCCGGGTAGTATTTGGATCGGAGGAGGGATGCAAAGGATTCCCAATCGAAAGTAGGGTCATTGACATGCTCATGCTTGACTAGCTTCCACCAATCCATGGCTGCATCTTTTAAGTAATAAGCCACTACTCTAACTCGAACTCCAGCAGGAGCTTCGAGGGTTTCGAACGCCGTCTCCATCTCGGAGATATAGGCTTCTAGCTTAGCCGGATCACTCTCGCCCCTAAAGCAAGGAGGGCGGAGTTCCGCTACAGCTTTTACCTAGTTGGCTTCTCTGGGTGGAGGGGGCGGAATTGGTCCCGTTTAGGTCTGTTGGTTCTGCTGGTTTTGTTGCATTGCATTGATTACTTGCGGTAGCATCTGCGCTACCGTGGCGACGACGATCTCAGCTATCGTCTGCGCGCCAGGTCCTTCAGAGGTCTCACCTCTAGTTCGGCCTCGGCCTCTTCCTGACATCTGAACATTTAGCATTTACATTAGGCTTCGTACATGTGATATTGTGACACGTGTTATGTGACCCATTGGTCTTGAAATTTAAGCAAAGGTATCGCTCATAAGAACGTCCAGGGTATCCGTTATTAACAACGGTAGTTCCTAGTTAGGTTTCTAAGTATCCGTCTTAAGACGGTTGCAATCCTAACTCGGTAATCCCTATGCTCGGTAACTGTGGACATCAGAGAGTAACTATGCTCTGATACCACTTTTTATAACACCCCTACCGTTAATCCTATGCTTACCGTCCAATCATCCCTTAATTCTATAAGTTCGCAGCGGAAGACTACTACTACTACGGCGGGTGGTACAACACTGCTAACCGCCCGTACGGCTAGCTAGGCTTACATTACTTACAGTTACAGTCTGATGACTAAGTATACCGAGCTACTACATTCCATACCGATTACAAGGATAACATTCTTACATTACCGGATCACCGAGTATTAAAGTATTTAATTACATCCCCTTTCCAATCTTCCCAAAAGAATGAGTTTCTACCAACTACTCATCTACACCAATTCTCCATCCTTTCATTATCCAAAAGGGTGTACCCTATGGTACACCGGCTAACAAAAACCTACAGCCGTGTACAACATGGTACACCTTTCACAATTCATTGTTTGCAGACAAAAAGAAACAAACTTAATCTTCTTCATCATCTTCACCCGTCTCGAGGACCTGCGTGTAGTAAAAACATCGCCCCAAGGGGCTCAGCAAAAGCTGCGCATGAACTTCGCATATACCGCGTGCTAACAAGGGCACACCGACTAATTAAGGTCAGATAGGCATGCGGTTCATTTTTAACATACATACATGCTTTACATACAACATACACTCATTCACAATACCATTCGCAATCCATACAACAATACAATCGCATACACATTACTTACCTTCCCAAGGGTTAGCCAAATTGTGCATCCGGGTTAATCGGAATGCTTATTACTCTTTTACTCATTGCACATTACTTGCTCTTACTTTACTTACTTACTTTCATTTACTTACTTACTCATTCTTACTTACTTACTCATACTCATGTTAAGTCGGTATGACCTCCGGCCCGGGGACTACACCGTCCCACCACCGGGATTTACTTGACTCACCAATCCGGGATGCTACCCATTTAAGGGGTTTGGGCCGCGGACCAGTTTAAGAGTCAGGACTTGGATCCAACCTCTTGTGTCTCCGCATCCTCACGCGTGGCCGAAACTATAGCGGACTTCTACTCATTCCAATTTAATTACCAATTTAAGTTAGATTGGTTAGCTTGTTAGGAATCAGTTAGAAGTCCAATCACAAACACATTCGGTCACAGTACAATACATCATACATACACACACTCATATTCATCCATACATTTCATGAATTATACAAACTATGATTTAAAGATAATATACAATGAGATACAACACTACATATTCACAAGTAAGCATGACAACTCCGATTCGTGCATTTATCTTATTTGGTGATCAATTAGCACACAACACACAAATCATAGTAACCAAGGTAGCATACGGGGCATGAGAAATTCATACCGTTCACCGTTGTACTTGTATCCGACGTTCCTTCGGTGTTCATAATCCAAGTCCTATCATATACATACAAGTGGGTGGTTAATTACCCTTACTTAACCTTAATAATTACTTTACTAACATTTCCTGGTTTATACTTACTAATTCATTACTATCCAAATACATGTACTTAGGTTACTTACTTAAAATTATTTTCTAAGCTTGTTTATGGCCTTAATGACCTTTAAACATCATTAAGCATGTCTTAACTATCTTATACTATCATTACCCATCCTTACTTAAGCTTTAAAATAGTTTCTGTATGAATTTTGGGGTGGTCCGGGTTACTGTCCGAGTTTACAAACCCGGACCCCCACTTGGAAAAACTCTCGGGTAAGATTTGGGACTGGTCCGGGTTTGTGTCCTACTTTGCAAACTCGGACCACAAGGTTACAGAACTCTCGGGTGTCTTTGAGCATGGTCCGGGTTTGTGTGCTAGTTTACAAACCCGGACCACTCCTTTGATAAAACATTCTGCCGTGTTTTGATGCTTGTCCGGGTTTGTGTACCGGTTTGCAAACCCGGACCAGTTGCAGTTTTGCAATTTATGTAAGTTTTTCAACTTGTTTCAACTCCAAATTTCTACCAATCTCTTCCCTAATATTCCTACACATTCTCTAGCATGTTTTAACATTGATTAAGCAATTTAAACTAACCTAATACCACCCTATACAAATCTGTTACATTAATTCACTCAACTGTTAGTTTTTCTCCTCTGTTACATTTCTACTTCTTCAACTAGTGCTACAGACTCTTCCCTTCTTCTTCCCACTAGTTAAATTACTCTCAATCTATCCTAACTTAGTTAAACAACTTCCAATACACCATTTCCAACTTCACTCAACTACATCTCTCCTTCTCCTGTTGCAACCCAAAGTGAAACTCTCATTTTTCTTCTCTGTATACTTCTTTGTTCTCTCTTTACTAACAGCACACAAGACTCTAAATTCCTAACTAAATTTTGACAGAGGCTCCCTACATTTCTAAGTGTTCTCACCACATAATTTTGCACACTCAATATATTCACAACCTGTTCAACATATACATTATTCTCACATATATTTCTAATACCTCTTGCACACTCAACATTTACACTTAGCATATTATTTTCTTGTTTTCAAAAGCTTCAAACTACAAATTCAATTAACATTAACTTACTCCATTCCTTTCCCACGGTTACAGTGGCTTAGACATTGTTACAGTAATTGCAGACGTTATATAGTGAGTGGTTAGAACAGGTGTAATTAACATAGAAGAAAGAAATTAAAACCCAAAAATAACGTCGGGCTGCAAATAAATCCCGGTCGCAGTAGTATAGTGAAAATGTAAGCAACCGGATGTCGAACCGTGGGACTAATATAAATATAATAGTACCTAAGCGTGTCACGAGAGGGGGGATTAATTGACTTGTAAAATAAATAAAAAGAAAAGATAAAATAAACTAAGTTAACAGATAAATAAAATGGAACTCTGGGTCAGGTTAATATGATCTGATTAATTATGCTATCTCTACTGGTTTAATAATTTGGCAAGGTTCCTGTAATTATCTTAAGGACTAAGTCATAGCCTCATAAGAACTCGTTCACCTGTAATGCAAGGTTCTAATCAAGGTTCAAGCAAAAGCCTGCGAACGGCAGAGGAGTATTTGAGGAATTACATTTGCAACTGAATACTAACTCATTAAATCATAATAAAGCTTCCTCCAGTTTTACGCCTTAATTAACCTGTCTATTTATCACCTGGTCTGATCAAAAATAGACTTAGTAGAGCAATTTAATAAATTCGCGAGATCTATTAAAAAGGTGCATGATAACCTTTAAGCGTAACAAACTGTATATAAATAAACCAGTAGAAATATTGCATAATTAGTACAGATACATAATAACTATTCCCAGAGTAACGTAAACTAGCCTAACATATTAAATAGATAGATAGAGACGAGAGTAATAGAAATCATCCGTAATCACTCCGTCTCACTCTGCTATTTTGTGTACGTAGGGCTAGAGGTGAATTTGTGGAATGTAAAATAAATAAAATGGAGAAGGCGGGAGAAGAGAAATGAGATGGTGGTGAAGTGGTCGTGGATCGATTGGTGAATTCGTGTGTGTTTTATTGGGTGAAGCTCGTGGGTTTATATAGGGAAAGGAAGAAGAGGAAGCAGAGAAGATAGACAGACGCGTGAGGGTTTGATTGAGCTCGATGATTGCTCTCATTTATTGCAGGGGACAGACAGCTGAAGACAGGCGTGATTTAAGGTAGGCGCAGACAGTGGACGAGTTGCGCGAGTTGCAGACAGTCGGTGAAGGCAGACGATCGGGCGAAGAAGATAAGCTCGCGACGAGTTTTAGTCTGGTCCTGTGTCCGCTTTGGTACCGCCTCGCGGTTGTCTATCTCACGTCCGCCACATAGTGGGCGGTTACCACTCTCTTGTCCGCCAGCTTGAGAGGCGGTAGCCTCTCTTCTTGTCCGCCTCCTTAACCGCCAGATATGAGGCGGTTCTTCATCCCTTGTCCGCCTCCTTAACCGCCTATTAAGAGGCGGTACTCTCTCGTTCTGTCCGCGAGGCGGTTGCGCCTCTCTAGACCGCCCATTAAGAGGCGGTTGTCTCTCTGTTGACCGCGAGGCGGTTACGCCCCTCTAGTCCGCCCGTTATCTCGACGTCGTCGTGACTTATTTCTTCTAACTTCGACCGGCTCTAGATTGTTCGTTTGGGCTCCATTTTTCGAGCCGTTTGCGTCTATGTGTTCGTCTCTTTATCTACTTTAGTCCCAGCTTGGTTTTCCTCATGTTAAACCAATAATTTTGTGAGATAAATAATAAAACATAAACTAGAGGAAAACTAACCGAAGTGGAGAAATGAGCAAGAAAAGTGCTAATATTATATATGAAATACACCTAATAAACATGCTCATTTGGACACTTATCACACCCCCACACTTATCTTTTTGCTTGTCCTCAAGCAAAATCACGTACCCAAGTAGGGAATGCTCAATACTAACAAATATTATTATGAAGGGTAGGATAAACATGATCTTTAAACTTTATGAGGAGTGTGAAAAATTAACTGCTGGTGGCATAGGTGTGCTCAGGGTGAAAATAAAATATAGAGTTTCGGGGTATGATCCAAGGTACTTCAA
Organism: Limonium bicolor; assembly: GCA_023374045.1. NCBI lineage: Eukaryota > Viridiplantae > Streptophyta > Magnoliopsida > Caryophyllales > Plumbaginaceae > Limonium > Limonium bicolor. The sequence continues at coordinate 134,830,130 of CM041779.1, read as the reverse complement.
TGTTTCTTTTAGGTGACTCCGAGAACTTTTACCATGGCCAACTTCTCTCAAGAATGGGCATTGAGAAGAAAACAAAAGGAAAAATAGATTTATGCATTTGTTTCACTTTTGCATAAGGAATGAGAAAATGTAGGCATTACGCCTTTGTTTTTAAGAACACTCAACTCTCATTGTTGGTTACTAATGGTGTCTCGCTAGTCCCTTATTATATTTTTCTTATTTTTTTCCTTTTTTTTTAACAGAGAAGTACCCCTTAGCAATCCCTAAGAGAGAAGACAGAAAGAAACCCTGAGCAATAAAATCCAACCATATGCAGATTATTTGGTCACACCGCATATAAAATGCTCCTCAAAAGTAATCAAAATTTTTAAAATTTGTACCATTTATCCTACAATTCATAACAGTATTTATTCTTAAAGAGAACAACCCACATATAAAGGGTCCATAATATTTGAATTGGACAAACGAAAAATAAGGAGAGAGATTAAATATTTAAGCACAAAGTGTCACTGAAAAGGGCACACTCCCCCACACTTAAATTGAACAATGTCCTCATTGTTCACCAGAAAAACAAGGGAAGCTTCAGAAGACCTTTTCGGTTAGTAGATAAAATAGAGAAAACACAAAGTTCACAAATAAACATTTAAGCACTTAAACGCTCCTCTGCAATTTTTATTTAAATAAAAACATAATTAAAGAAACTGGTACTCCCCTGATTTTATTTTTGCTAGTTGTTAAAGGAGTTCCCCCACACTTGAGCTTCAGCCTCAAGTAGCGTAGCTTGGTTGCGGTGTCCATATGGAGGTGCACCTGCATAAGACACTAGAAGCAACCATACTATAAACGGGGTTAAAAGTTAGCAAAAATAAAATTTAAAGAGAACCTGGAAATTAAAAGAGCATAAAAACAAAATAAAAATAAAAGTACACCCGAGTTGCCTCCCGGGAAGCTGCCCTTCTTTAACGTCTTTGGCTAGACGCCCGCTTTGTTATCCTGGATCAAAACAAAACGTTACCTCGGCATATAAAATAATAAAATTAATACTCCTCAAAATCTGGTGTTTGAGGAGGTACTGCCGGGAACGTAGTTCTAACAGAAGACCCGGCGGTGATGCTTTGTCTTCCTCAAATTGGAGGATGTAAACATCCTCTTCTTGTAGGTGAGGCTTACAGAAAGAACGCTCGATATCATTTTCAGAGAAAGTTAATTCTTCGAAGGTGATAGTGGCGTTTTGTTTGGATATGGTGGCGGGAGGTGATGGCAATTCCTTCTCTTCTTTTTCGAGGATGTAAATATCCTCATTGTCTGGGTATATTATAGAGAAGGATGGAAAATAGTGGTAATTGATTTTAGAGGGAGGAGTCTCTATGGATGGCTCGTTTGTAGTGGGGTGTTCTACCTCTTGAACTGTTTCGCTCATTGATTGCTCTAGTAGTTGAGCGATTCTCTCCAGGTAGTCTGGTTGATCTTCTAACCAGAGTTGCTCTTGGACTATCAGACAATCCTCAAAATCATGAGCTCCCCCACATTCGGAGCAGTATAAATCCTGCCAATATTCAAATGCCTCTTCCATTGCCGTGTAAAATTTTTTTTTGTGTTTTTGTGTATAAAACAAAACTACAGAAAAAGATTAGAAAATAAAATGATTAGAAACAAACATAATAATAATATAAACAAAATATAAAAGAAAAATAATATAAACAACAAACAAAAATAATATAGACTAAATATTCTAATAAAACAAGTGAATAATCCGGGCTTAGGGACTAGAATAAACTAGTCCCCGGCAACGGCGCCATTTTGCAGACGTTATATAGTGAGTGGTTAGAACAGGTGTAATTAACATAGAAGAAAGAAATTAAAACCCAAAAATAACGTCGGGCTGCAAATAAATCCCGGTCGCAGTAGTATAGTGAAAATGTAAGCAACCGGATGTCGAACCGTGGGACTAATATAAATATAATAGTACCTAAGCGTGTCACAAGAGGGGGGATTAATTGACTTGTAAAATAAATAAAAAGAAAAGATAAAATAAACTAAGTTAACAGATAAATAAAATGGAACTCTGGGTCAGGTTAATATGATCTGATTAATTATGCTATCTCTACTGGTTTAATAATTTGGCAAGGTTCCTGTAATTATCTTAAGGACTAAGTCATAGCCTCATAAGAACTCGTTCACCTGTAATGCAAGGTTCTAATCAAGGTTCAAGCAAAAGCCTGCGAACGGCAGAGGAGTATTTGAGGAATTACATTTGCAACTGAATACTAACTCATTAAATCATAATAAAGCTTCCTCCAGTTTTACGCCTTAATTAACCTGTCTATTTATCACCTGGTCTGATCAAAAATAGACTTAGTAGAGCAATTTAATAAATTCGCGAGATCTATTAAAAAGGTGCATGATAACCTTTAAGCGTAACAAACTGTATATAAATAAACCAGTAGAAATATTGCATAATTAGTACAGATACATAATAACTATTCCCAGAGTAACGTAAACTAGCCTAACATATTAAATAGATAGATAGAGACGAGAGTAATAGAAATCATCCGTAATCACTCCGTCTCACTCTGCTATTTTGTGTACGTAGGGCTAGAGGTGAATTTGTGGAATGTAAAATAAATAAAATGGAGAAGGCGGGAGAAGAGAAATGAGATGGTGGTGAAGTGGTCGTGGATCGATTGGTGAATTCGTGTGTGTTTTATTGGGTGAAGCTCGTGGGTTTATATAGGGAAAGGAAGAAGAGGAAGCAGAGAAGATAGACAGACGCGTGAGGGTTTGATTGAGCTCGATGATTGCTCTCATTTATTGCAGGGGACAGACAGCTGAAGACAGGCGTGATTTAAGGTAGGCGCAGACAGTGGACGAGTTGCGCGAGTTGCAGACAGTCGGTGAAGGCAGACGACCGGGCGAAGAAGATAAGCTCGCGACGAGTTTTAGTCTGGTCCTGTGTCCGCTTTGGTACCGCCTCGCGGTTGTCTATCTCACGTCCGCCACATAGTGGGCGGTTACCACTCTCTTGTCCGCCAGCTTGAGAGGCGGTAGCCTCTCTTCTTGTCCGCCTCCTTAACCGCCAGATATGAGGCGGTTCTTCATCCCTTGTCCGCCTCTTAACCGCCTATTAAGAGGCGGTACTCTCTCGTTCTGTCCGCGAGGCGGTTTGCGCCTCTCTAGACCGCCCATTAAGAGGCGGTTGTCTCTCTGTTGACCCGAGGCGGTTACGCCCCTCTAGTCCGCCCGTTATCTCGACGTCGTCGTGACTTATTTCTTCTACTTCGACCGGCTCTAGATTGTTCGTTTGGGCTCCATTTTTCGAGCCGTTGCGTCTATGTGTTCGTCTCTTTATCTACTTTAGTCCCAGTTGGTTTTCCTCATGTTAAACCAATAATTTTGTGAGATAAATTAAAACATAAACTAGAGGAAAACTAACCGAAGTGGAGAAATGAGCAAGAAAAGTGCTAATATTATATATGAAATACACCTAATAAACATGCTCATTTGGACACTTATCAGTAATATACCTACACATACACAAACATTAAAATTGTACAGAGGCTTCTCATTACCTTGGTTTCCTTTTTTCTTTCTTTTTTTTTTCCTTTTCTCCCCTTCTCTTTTACAGCTCCCCTTTCTCTCTTTGTTTCCTTGATTTATTCAAGCCAAGCTACACCATGTAACAAGGCACACACATACACACCAAAACTAGTAAGTTTCCTACGTAGGTTTCAAACCCTAGATTATGAGAAACCATTTAAACTCTTAGGAACTCTTACCTTGAGATTCTAATGAAGTTTTTGAGTATAAAATGACAAGGCTTCAACTCCTCACAGTGGCATGCCAAAATCGGCTAACAATGGGATAATATTGCTCACGCGAGTTTTGGATTTTGCAAGGGAAAATGGAAAAGAGTGAAGCTTTGGTCTTTTTCTTACCTTAGAACATGAAGAAGATGATAGGTCTTCTAATGGTGCTCCTCAAGCTCCAAAACGATTATACCCTCAAAAATAAAGTTAGAGGTTTTAGATTTTTGAAGGGTGTAGGATGATCTTCTTGACGATACGAATTCAACGGTATGGTTTTTGTAGCATTTGGTGGTGATTTGAGGTTTCAAAGATGAAGAGGAAGTGGCTCTGTGTGAGGGGTTCTCAAATCGCCATCCCTGAACCAGAGAGGAAGAAGAAGAATGCAGTACGTGGGTTTGTGAGTGAGTGAGGAGAGAGGTTTTACTTTTTTTTTTACTTTTGCTTTATTTCCTTTGTCTGTAGCACATAAGGAAGAAATAAAGAAGAGGGGTATGGGTTCTAATGCAGCCGGCTACCCACACAGCACACACACAACTTTAAGTTTTTTTTATTTTTAAAAGTGGACACACTAGTTTGTTTTAATTACACTCTCACCCCACAACTTCCCGTTTTTGACAGTTTTTACTATTTTCTTGTTTTATTGATTTTATTGGTCCTAGACCTTCACTAATGTTTATTAATGACTAATTAGTTGACTAAAATTGTTACGAGTCTATTTTACCCGCTTAAAGTCACGTTTTCCTGGTTTCCTCGAAAAACGTGCTTTAAGATTCGTTTGTGATTTTAATCCGTTTTAAGGATCCGTTTTCTTCGGGATTTGTTCCCTAATATTTATTTATACTTAATTAAGCTTCTAAATTATTTATTAGCCTAATTAATCACTATTTTTAACTACGGGGTATTTCACTCTTTCTCAGAGATCTGAGATTTCAGCTTCTGGGACTTCTTGATTTTGATAGTCAAATCTTTTTTGGGATATCTCCACCCCTATAACAAATTTCTGCTTACCTTCTCTCTGACCAGTCTGGTTATCTTTACCACCTGAACCCTTACCACCTAGGCTTTTCATCAAATTTTTTATAGCCGCTTCCTCCATTATCTTGGTAATCAAATCTTTCACATTACAATACTTCTCTTCAGATTTTTTATTCTACTTAGCAGAAGAACTTTTGAAAATTATCCAAAGCTTGCACCCAATCCTTTATCTGATAGTAAGTCCTCTTCTCCCCAATATGACCTTCTATTATAGCCGTTCTTTAAAATCCAGAAGGAGATCTAGGTTCCTCTAACTCCTCATCTAACAGAGCCTGAGTATAAGACACATTAGTCACTAAGATCTCACCTGGGCTTTTCTCTTGAACCTCTGCAGGCTGAAGAAAGCTTCTATCGCTACCCACTTCCTGACAAAAACGAGCATCTATAGGCAACTTGAAGATTCCTACTACCCTGTTAAAGAAACCCTCATAAACTTGATTAGGGCTATTGACCTGCTGCTGACCCCCTTGACCCTTCCCTAGGAGATCATCTGCTAGAAGTTGAGACAAAATATGATTGGACTCATTTCCTCTCGCTAGACCTGTAGACATACCTTCCCCCTTTTAATGGATAGGCATAGCCTTGTTACTGTCTAAGATAGGGGAAGAATCTAAGAGGAAAGAGTCAGAGATGGTAGACGATGACCCAGTAAACTCAACTCTCATCCAAGAGTCGTACCTCTTCATATCATCCAACTTTTTCGTTTTGTACAGTTCCACTGTCGAGTGAGTCATTATACCACATTTGTAGCACAAAAGAGGTAGATTTTCACAAGCCACTCTACAGACTTGATCCTTTCCCCCACTATTAACCACCAACACTTTACATAAAGGATCCTCTACATTCTCCTTCACACACAGTTTTAGAGTTTTAGAAGCTAAAGGGTTTATCTTAGGACTACAGCCAACATACACTCCCACTTTATTTCCCAAACTAACCTCATATTGCTTATTGAAAAAGGGCTATATGAAGATTGTGAATGTGGAACCATATCTTAACCACACTTGGATTATGCTCCTCTAAGTTGATCGATTTATCTGTAGGCATCACCACTAATAGCATGTTGTGATAGTGCCAAGGGCCATTTAGGAGGATTCTTGATGTCTCCTTCTTGAGAGAACTAGAAGGTGAACTTGTTGTATCCCACTTCATTAACCTTTAAGAAAGCTTTTGGTTTCCAGACATTCATAAGGGAAGATTTCATAGCTTTTGCTGATATCTTGTTTTGGTGCCACAGTTTGCCATAGAGCGCTGTCTTTGCTTCCATTGTAGAGGAATCCGAAGCCAAGCTGTCTCTATCCATTTTCTCCATCTCGGCTGGATGGATCTCCAACTCTTCATACTTTTTCGCGAAAACTATCCATGAACTGCACTTTCTACTTAGTTTGAGTTCTCCACCAGACTAGAAGAAGGAATAACAGAGAAGACCACAAATATCCTTGGGGATCACCACTGACTTTTCTCGAGTTTGAGGTTGTGTTTTTACACCAGGAAGAACCGAGATTGCAGAAGTTGAGTTTATCAAGATTTTGACTATGCAAGGATGATCACCACTCCATTTTTTGACATAGAATAGTAGGAAATATCTGAGGGTATTACAGGGAAATAGAGGCAATGTCTTGCTATTCCCTCTCTTGATTACACTTCTGACTTTAATTTCTCTCCAACAGAAAGAATAATTACCTTGTACAAATGCTTGATTTAATAGAATTTGGACCGTTAACCACATAGTTATTGCTCCATTGCTCTTCTTTTCTCTAAAGAAGACTACACCACCCCTACAGGAGAGAAGGCTTGCTACCGAAAGTTCAGCAAGCCAACACCACTCTACTGTGGAGTTACTGAAATCGCCTACGGAATCACTTTTAGACGGGAGCATCTCTCCCCTTAGCTCTTGAAAATCCTAGATTTTTCTTTGGAGTATGCCGTTTGTTATTTTGTTAGTATCTCGGATTTGAGTTTAGCATACTTGCCAACGACATGTTGCTAGGTCTCCATCGTGACATTTTTGATGAACTTTTGTTTCATAAGTAGAGGTGGCAAAAGTGACCCAAACCTGAAAACCGAGTCGAATCAAACCGAATCAAAATCCAATTCTCAATCATATGGACAATTAAAAAATGACCCGAAACCCATAATGAACCGAATCGAGCCAAATTGAACTGAGATTTGATAGAACCAAAATTCAACCACTATCCACAATCATCCGAACCGAAAACATTCAAACCGAAGCTATCCAAACCTAGTCACCCGAAACCTGATAATCACCCAAAACCCAAAGCAACCCGAATCGAAAATAAACCGATAATAATCCAAACTAAACCAAACTATAAAATAATATTATTATTTTTGAAATACCCCAAACCTAGATAAGGTGTTTAGATGATAAAATAAGATGAAGAAGGAAAATAATGCCTTAGAAACATTAGGAAAACAATTTAAACCAAAGAAAAACACAAGGAAACACCATAAGAGCAATTTAGGCAAAAATGTGCTCTAAGCTTGGAGTAACTTGGGTGAGCACCAAATATCATTATTAGACCTTTATTAATATCCTAATGGTCATATTAAATCAATTACCAAAGAAAACCAAGCTCAAAAAAGGTTAAAACACAAATTGTGCTTAAGGACTATTAAAGCACATTTTTGAAAAAAATTGTCTTAGAAAGGGGTTTTTTAAGTGGCTAAATGCCCGTGATTACTCCTTAATCAACTTGTGTACTAACTTAGTATCATATTAGGAAGTCTAAATCAATGGGAATCAAAAATTTCACAAATATGTGCACTAGTTTGTGAATAGTAACCAAATAGTGCTTAGTTTAGTCTTTAGTCAATTAAGTTTAATTAAGTGGTCAAACAAGACCATGACTAGCCTAAATTAATAAGGGGGCCAGTTTTCTAAGGGATGAGTCACCACATGAGTAAGTTAGTTTACAAAATAAAGAGGGAAAAGTAAGTAGTTACTATTTACTTTTGGAAACAAATATCTCTTTTAGCTTCCCTCTCTCCTCCTTTCTTCATTCTTCATCTTCCTTACCGATTTTGGCTGCTCCTCTCTTCTTCCTTCACGTAAAACTCAACCTCCATGCTAGCTCCACCTTGCTTTGACCATAGCTCACTCATCTTAGCTCCAAAACCAAAACAAAATACATATTTTTTAGTTAGCTAAGCTCCTTCTTTCCTTTTCAAAACTTCAAGAGCTTCATTTTGGTGCCAATCCAAACTGCCATTAGAGGAGGAAACACAAGTGGAGAACTCCATTGAGTCACATTATTTTCTCCATTAAGGTAAAGAATATGTAAGAAAAACTAGGTTCCCACCATTTCTTCTTCATTACCGAAAATTTCTACTTATGGGGCTCCATTTTTATACCTTTTTTCTAGCTTGTTTTCTATTCTCCAAGGGATAGAGGAGGTTCTTGTTGATTCATATCCAAGCCTACCTTAAGACTTCAAGGTAAAATACTCATTTTAATACCTTAAAGCACATTTTAACCTAGGGTTTATTCCCTAAGGTTAGTGAAGTATCTAGCACTCATTGGAGTCATTGAATATTGATTAGAACATTGGCAAGGAGAGTTTGGTTGGTGACCGAGATTGTCAAGGAAAAAGGCTAAGGAGGAAAGTTTGTAAAGCTTGTAAAAGAGCAAGGTAAATGTCTTACCTTAAGGTGTTTTAATGCATTAAGGGATGGGGTTTGAATAGGTGATAAGTTTAGCTTAGATTTTATAATGTGAAAGGGTTATTAAACTTAGGAGAAAGAATATTATTATATTGAGAACTTGTGACTAAGGAGCAAATGGGAAATGAGATAGTTAAACAATGTTGAGATGAATTACAAGAGCATTATATTTCAATGGGAGCCTTGTTGTGTGTATTTGCAGGTCAAAGGCTAATATATGTGGAAATTCAGTGGTTAAGCTTATTGTCATTTAAGGGCCTAAGTTCCAAGCAATTTAAGATTATGCACTATATTGTAATGTAGTGTAGTTTGAGTGTAAATTGTGTGTTAAGATGGTGTAATGAAAATTTGAGTGTTGTGTAGTTTTTTCAGTAGTGTGTGAAAATCTAAGTGCTTGGGTGTAGTAAAATACTAGGGAAGCCATGTCAAAATTTGGTGGAGAAACATGATGTTTAAGATGTGCTAAGGAAATTTTATGACTAGGGAAGTACTAGGAAGCTTTAGGAGTTGTTTTGATGAAAAAGAGTGAGTTTAAGGTGTTCTTGAGAATTAGAATGACTTGGGCATTATCATGGAGGATTTAGGAACCAAATGAGTGTTTTGGGATACACTTGTGTATTTAGGACTTATGCAAATATTGGTAAACAAGTAGGAAAAAGATAATGAGTTGGAAGAAGGAGACATAAACTTGTGAAGGAACTTCAAGTAGTTGTGTAAAGGAATTTTAGATGGTGAAAGATGCTTGGGAGATGATGTTATAGTGGTGAGAAAAACACTTTGGCATAGTGGTTATTATAGGTATGAACCACCACTTAGAAGCCTAGTGAAAGACATTACAAGTGTTGGCATTATTACAAGAAAATGCATAATGGCTAAAGAGGATCTTGGTGAGTGATTTAAGGGGTTTAGTGGATAGCTAAAAGTGTGTTTGAAGTGCCCAAATAAGGTTAGTACATACTAGGTTGTATAAGGTGAAGTTTGGAGTGAAATGGGCAATTAAAGACAAGGGTCTAGAGCAGACCGACCTTGGGGACCGGACCTGCAAGGTCGGTCGAGCCCAGTTTACACTACCGGGAAACTTTCTGGAATGGACCGACCTTGGGGACCGGACTTACAAGGTCGGTCGGGCTTGAATTTTGTGTACGGATTGAGCCACTGGAATGGACCGACCTTGGGACCGGACTTGCAAGGTCGGTCATGCCTAAAATTTTGTACGTGAATTGGTCTCTGGAATCGACTGAACTTGGGACCGACCTTGACAAGGTCGGTCGGGCCTAAATTTTCAAAGGGGAAAACTCTCGGGAATAGACCGACCTTGGGGACCGGACTTGCAAGGTCGGTCGGGGTAAAATTCTCAAACGGTAATGTGTTCTGGAATGGACCGACCTTGGGTAAGGTCGGTCGGTAAGTTCGGTCGGCCCAAAACTTAAAAAAAAAACTTTAAAACCTAAGGATGTTAAGTGGTATTGGTAGTACCCCACTAAGAGGACAATGATGATTAAGAGGGTAAGCATATGAGGAAGTAAGGAGTTAGTTAAGGAAATAAGTTAAGTATTTAAGGTTAAGGTTGTAAGAACTTAAGAGGGTATTGAATGGGATCTTTAGGGACTAAGTGAGTTAAGTAAGGTGCAAATAACTAACGGCCTAAAAATGAATGAATGTTTTAGGTTTGTGAATTGGGACCCCGAAGGAGATTAAACAAACGACAGTCGACGGTGAACGGTATAGTCCTTCTTGTGACCTGCTTGCTAACGAGGTGTCCCTCGGCTTGTGTGCTATCTGTTTACTTGCTATGGCTAAGATAAGATAAAGCATGCAACCGGTTTATATTGCTCTCGTTGTGTGTGTGTTTTCTTTACACTAACCCACGAGGCTTGAGGATAGCTACCAACTAAGTTTGGTACCTATTTAATTAAGGAGAGGAATTATATATTGGTGACAGCTGGTTAATACCCGTTAAGGTTTAACCAACACATGGTTTATAAGATTTTCACTAACTGGAATTTAAGAGGGGAGTGAGGAACCCGGGACTGACTCCGGTCATGCATGCTAAGGAAAGGGGGTTTGGTATCTGAGTCAGATCCGACTTCCGCTTAAGGACTTGTCTTCGGACTTGTTGCCTAGGGTCGAATGTCGGCTCAGCTACGATGGATTTCCAGTCCAAAGTAGGAGGCATTAAGATGGTGCGGTAGGATCACTTAAATCCTAAATTATAAGATAAGTTGTTTATTCAACCAATGGAGTTGATAGCTCATTGGCTAGGGTTGCTTTTGACCCGACAAAATAAACATTGAGATATGATACGACCATTTCTATTTAAAGACCGGTTTGTATTCTAAGATTAAGATAAGGTTAAGACTGAGGTAATTTAAGATGGACTAAGGATGAGTGGATTCGGAACTTAAGGAGTTTACTTACTAACTCTCTTACTAAGAGAACGCTTAAAGTCGTTCGTTTGTGTGTGAACTATGTATGTTCAGTTGTGGATTGTTGTTTTATTGCACTTCATATTATGATTGTGGTTCTAATCAACTTCCATGCTATCGACAATTAGTCGTCGTAGCCCCGTTAGCTTGGGGGCCATGAGAGGGTCGTACCAGCATTCTTGTTGACCCCCTTTGGGGGCTGTTTTTACTTTTGTCGGTAAGCGGCCCATGAAGTCACACCATGAGAGTAGGAGCGGGTAGACTTAGGTGGGACTTTTATTTGGAATACGGGTTGCGCCTGTGCTCCCGTCTGTTGATATTAAAAACTGATAGTGGCTATGTTGTTAACGGAGATACAATGAACTCGGTTGGTGAATGTTTTGGATAGTTGGTATATTCCTTTTTGGGCAAGCATTTGTAAGTAAGTAAGTTCGGTATATTCTATTGATCAGACCGTGGCAAGGTCCCGGTGTTAGTTTATTCCGCTGCGATGTTTATGTTTCAGTTGTTAAGTTTGCGACAACCACGATTGGCTTAGGACGGGGTGTTACAATTTTTAATATCTACTTGTCTTTAAATATACTTTGATTCTTCAACAATACTTTTTTCACTAGAGAATATCTATCATCAAAGCACACTAACAAGAATGTTATGTTACCTATTTTATTATAAAGGGAAAATTCACGAGATACCCCTATTTTCTTTCGTAATTCACAATATACCCCTATGGTTTTAGTAATTCAACTTTAAACATGCTCAAATGTTGTCCAAAATTGATGAAACTTTACATGGACGATGCTAAAGTGTTATATTTTGGTCCAATATCAAATTTGAAGTTTTTTAAACTCACATGTGATCTGTGGGACCCAATGAGCAGTCACATGTTCATTGGGTCCCACAGGTCACATGTGAGCTTAAAAAACTTCAAATTTGATATTGGACCAAAATATAACACTTTAGCATCGTCCATGTAAAGTTTTATCAATTTTGGACAACATTTAAGTATGTTTAAAGTTGAATTACGAAAATCACAGGGGTATATTGAGAATTACAAAAGAAAACAGGGGTATATCGTGAATTTTCCCTATTATAAAAATAAAATAAAAAGTTTACCACTATTGAGTTGAGCAAAGAAAGGATAACAAAGTATGGGGCATAAACCTTCATTAATTAATGACATGATGACATGAAAAAGGTCGAAAGATAAAGATGAAGGGACAAGAGCGGTCGGATTTTGATGAAGACATTGTTGAAAACTTTGTTATAAGTTGTGAAGAAGATGAAAGTGAAGCTCATAATGAGGATGAAGAAATGATGATGAGCGATGGGGAAACCCCTTTGAAAAATGAAATTAACAAGGGTGGTAGACATTGGTTGTATTTTTTGCTACAACATAATAATTATAATACTAGTTTGAGGAGGGATTTTTTTTAGGGAAAATTCACGAGATACCCCTGTTTTCTTTCGTAATTCACAATATACCCCTGTGATTTTCGTAATTTAACTTTAAACATGCTTAAATGTTGTCTAAAATTGATGAAACTTTACATGGACGATGCTAAAGTGTTATATTTTGGTCCAATATCAAATTTGAAGTTTTTTAAGCTCACATGTGACCTGTGGGACCCAATGAACAGTCACATATTCATTGGGTCCCACAGGTCACATGTGAGCTTAAAAAGCTTCAAAATTGATATTGGACCAAAATATAACACTTTAGCATTGTCCATGTAAAGTTTCATCAATTTTGGACAACATTTAAGCATGTTTAAAGTTAAATTACTAAAATCACAGGGGTATATTGTGAATTACAAAAGAAAACAGGGGTATCTCGTGAATTTTCCCTTTTTTTTATAATGGAAATAGATTTACAAAATTATTTGAATTGGTGGATACAATTTTAAATTCTACAATCACACTACATACAAAATGTTCCTTCAATTTGACCCATGTCTACCGCATGAGTAGTCAACTTAGCCTAATTTTATTGAGATATATGTAGTCATAAGTGAAAAAATGATTATTTTAATATGACATTTACAAATTTGTATCGGTTTAGCCCAACTCAAATAATTCACCCGAATTAGACTCGTAGCCTGAAAAAACCGAATACACCATTGACTAACCCGAACCACAGGAAACCAAACCAAAACCACCCTAGCTGAAAATCACTCAAACCGAAATACAATCGAAACGATCCAAACCAGCCGTAACTTCATAAACCCGAAAAACCAAATTCACCCGATTCAGTCCGACCCGAACTGAATATTATATAGTTCAAAGCTGACCCGAACCAAACCTAACCAAACCGAACCTGAAAGATTAACTCGAATTGTCACCTGTGAGTTTTACTTATTCATTGCATATTTAAAATTTTCAGCTTGGAGTAAAAATTGTCCTCCCGATTGAATAAACGTTCTTATCAATCGCTATTGAAGCCAAAAGTCATAGATAAACCGATTCAACTATAACTTGAATACAAATGTATACCTGTTCCGCATGAAGTATATATATATATATATATATATATATAGATCCATAATTTCAGCGCATGGAGGGTGCAATATATTGCTTCAAATGGAAGGAATAGGCCAAATAAATAATTGACGTCAAAAATATATATGGTAAGGCGGGAGAAAGACAGCAGCATACGTATGATGTAAATGTCGTATGAATAGGCTCTAAACGAATAGATAAAAGAAAATATACAAAGTATTGTATTTAGGTCATTCATTTATGTCACATTTAAGCCTCAAACAAACGAGACCTAAGGCTAAGTTTGGGTCCGGAACCCTCAAGTTCCAGCTTGTAGTTGCAAACAGGTCCTCAGTGTCTGGCATTGATAATTTCTTAACCGGGGCGAATGTTCAGACGCAAGATTTTTTTTTTTTTTACTATAACGGGAATTGCCACTAAACTTACAATTATAGATGTCTGCGGTAAAGATAAGAATCATAACATTCTATCCCATCACAGCTCAGGCTGCTACAATCATACCCCATCATACGTGTCTATATTGACACAGATGATGAAAGTTCGAGACATGACAGAATACTCATAGTATCTAAATAATCTCTGTATTGAAACTGGAAAATCAGAAAAAAAATAACAACAAGAAGAGAAGAATCTTACCGAGAGCATGATGGTGGGATTCTTGTTGTTGTTTGGAAATGAATCCCTTTGCCGATGCAAGTGGATGTCGGCCAAATCATTTTCCCCACATCTGAACCTCCTCTCAGTCCCTTCTCTCACGTAAGTCCCAAGTGGTAAAAGAATTTAAAAGTTGGAAGATAGTTAACGCACAACAAAGAAGAAGAGTGCTACCGTAAACAAGGTGCTGTAATTGGCTGTTGTTTGCTGGTGCTGTTTGCATAAGTTTGAAGAGGGAATTCAAGGTCCTAGTGCTGGAAGAATTAGGGAGAAGGAAGGAGGACCATTTAGCTGCATAAAACTCAAAGAACTAGCAAGAAATAGCTAGAAGAAATCAGGTAACTACCTTGAACAATAAGCTTTTAAAATCTGATTTTCCATGGTGCTGTTTTGCGGTTTTAAATGGGATTGATTTCTTATTGTCTTTCCTTGGTTGAATGAACCTGTAACTCTCATGTACAACCAAGATGTCAAAAACTAGTTTTTCATAGTTGTTATGTACGGTTTCTAGTGTACTAGTTTACTACCATTATGTTGTTGAATGGAGCTGTGTTCATTTAGTTTGTTGGCTTAAATTCTTCTTTTAGTTAGTATAATTCACGGTTAGTAACAGCTGATGGGATAGATAAGTACAAGTACATATTAGAAGAAAAAAAGGTACCGTAAGACCATTTTACAATCGGTAGTTTATAATAGTTTGCTGAATGAATTTCTTGTTGTGTGGCTTATTTAGCTCATGAAAAGGATGTAGATAGAGTGGTCAATTGTTTAGGTTGTGTATGTAAGTTGGCTACTAAGTTTTTCATAACATAATAGTGATATAACATGGAAGACATTATTGTATAAAATCGGTACTCTTGTGTACCGGTTAGTGAAACTTGTAGGAAGTGGTATTAATTATGTTTAAGTGGTAAACTATAAGTTTATAGGAGTTAAGTGAATCTAGATGAAAACTTGGTTTAGGTTATCTTGATGAATTAACCTAAATGTGCAAAGGTGTATAATGAGTTGACGATGGGACATGTATTAGTTTACAATGAAAATCTATTTGTAGTAAAAATTGTATATGTTCAGTCTTGAATAGGTTTTGTCCAACGTGTTGTCCCATCAGATGATGAAAGTTCGAGACATGACAGAATACTAAATGAACACAATGAATTTACTGAATAGAAACATCATCATAACATTAAACTGATATCTTTAACAAGAACTGTACAGATCGATCCATAAGTTAAAACTAATACACAGCCAAAAGAATGGAGGTAATTGAGATAAAATCCCAATCTAAGTAAACAATTCATGAAAGAATCAAAATCTCACCACCCTATTTTCCAACAAACTCAAATCTACACAAAACACCACCTCATCACCAATTCACAAATATTACAACAACAGCAACAAAAACACTCATAACCAACCTCCATACACCTCCTGCAGCAGCAACACTACCCTTACTAGCTGGCAGAACACTGGGAAGCGCACACTCATCTCCATTGAAATACACTTTGAACGGATATCCATCTCCACCAGGCACATCAATCCCAGGAGTATTCTTCTTCTTAAACGAGAGCAACGACTGAACTTTCCCAGGAACCCTCGGATCCTTCACCGGATTCGACCCATTTGTCTCAGACAACAAATAACCATTAAACCCATCAAGGCCACGCATAAAAATCATACTACTATCATCCTCCAACCTACTCCCATTAAACGAATAGGCCGCTTCAAACCCAGGTCCCGCTTCCTTCATCTTCACAGTCAAGAACCAGTCTGTATAATTCGTATCATCACCCCAATTGAGAATCGAAACCCTAGAAGTCCACCCATCTGAGTAATCCGAATTCAAATGCCAGTTTATACTAATCCCACAATTATCCCCACATGGAAGTGGGTTGGGTGCATTCAAATGCTTGATACTAGCATACGCTTGATTATATTCGTCCTGTTCTCAAACGGTAGAAGCAACGCATAAGTCGGAACAGGAAGAGCTTGTGCAGTTGCATTACAGCTGGATTGCTTAGCCGCTTTACTACAACCACAAGCACATGTTTTACAAGGGATAGCAGATTCACTAGCGTATGACGAGAATGAGACACAACAAGCGGGTGGTTTCTTTTGGGTTTTATTACAACCGATTTGCCAGCTAGCTATAGCTTCGATTGGAGTTGGGATACTAGTGTCAGGATTGGGAAGAAGAGATGGAGTTACCCGAATTGGATTCCCACACTTGAAATTCTGACTATCAGATGACAAACTCCCAATTTTCCAATTCTGGGGTGGGTATAAGCTTGTTATGTTTAAATCAGGTGGCATCTTGTAGACTTGCACTTGAAAAGACGAATTCGACTGACTTGGATCCATTGTCTTCGGTAAAATCGTTCCGTTCCGACAACATCCCTGTACCTGACCTAATTTCTTATCGTTCGCTAATGAAGTTGGAAGATCGACGATGGTTGGGGTTGATTCGCAAGTTAAGACGGTGGATAATCCATTGCTTTGTAGTAGTCAGCTTGTGGACCGTAGATGCAAGAGGATGGGTTAATACGGTCTGGATGTGCACCTTTCATGGCGAAAATGAATTCTTGTCGCATCCATTGCCAGCTGAGTTTCCAGTTGTCGAGACGAGTGATTGGATCTTCGTTTGAAATTGTTACTTCAGCCCAGTAATTGGATCCGTATGCTTGAGTTATGTCGTATGTGATGGTTAGATCTCCGGTTGGTCGTGGAAAGAACTCGATTGTGTCGTTTTCTGCTGGTTTCGCTTTTGGATCCTTTACACAACAGAGTTCCAGCGTTCCCTTACCTGCACACGAGTGGAATCAGGAAAATAAATCAATCACCGCCGTTTGGGATCGATTAAAATTAATGAAATTAACTTTTTTTATATTGAGTGAAGTGAGTAGTGTTTTGGTTTTTACCTTTGGTAGGAGATGAAGGACATTTATACCCATTGTTAACCAGTAAGATTTTCTTTGGGAGAGGGGTGTCTTGAGGCTTGACACCGAATTCAGTACCAATAAGCTCGATTGTAGCGGTTGTCTGAGTAGTATCACCAGCAGTAGCGAGTGCAGTCTTTAGATCTGTGGAGGGGAACCCGGCGAAAACGGTGCCGTTTGTGACATTAGCGGGTAAGACACTGCCATCTGCAAGGACAGCGTTGGAGGCAGAGACGAGGTATTCACCATGTTGAAAATCAACTTGGACCTGCCAGTTCTTGAGCTCCTCCAAGCCGTTGTTGACGACTGTTAAGGTAGATTCGAAGCGATAGGGTTGACGGGTGGCGTCGGAGACGGTTGGGGTTAGCTTTTTACCGGTACTGTAAGTGTAGGTTAATTCAATGGCGTTGCAGACTGGTTTTGTCTGGGATTGAACTGTTGGAAGTGAAATGGAATAGAGTGAGATGAGAAGAGATATAGCGGTGAGGTAGGAGATGGAAGAGGAGGAGGAGGAGGAGGTTGCCATAACTCAGCTATGGCGGGGATTGATGAGCAGAGGGATGGAGATGGAAGATGAAGATTTTTGAAACCAGAACGGCATTCCAGTAAGAAAAGTGGAAAAGCTAGTGGAAACGGTAGTAGTATGATTAAAAGCAGGTGTGAGTTGATTTTTTCTTTTGAATTTTTCTTGGGTTTGTTTCCGGTATGTCGTCGTAATTTGCGCGTAGCGTGTGAAAGCACGGAAGAAGGAAGGCGGTCGGTGGTGCAGTGTGGAACTGGAAATACAGTAGTAGCCTTTTTTTTTCTTTCAAAAAATCTGTGTTAAATTTTTATTATATTGCTTGGTGTGGGATAATAGGATTGGATGGAGTGTTGGCTGAACCTGAAGGCAAGTGGCGATCTTGAAGTCGATTCACATGGTTTGACACATTTTGTCAGACGCGGTATATTCGGCAATGCGGCTGCCTGACTAGGTTCGAGCTGTATACATGTGTGCCTAAAGTTCTACTAGTATTTTATACTTGTTGAAAACAAACTTTTTAATGTATACCGAATCTTTCAGTTTTCAACCCTTTTCATTCTATCTGCTTCGATCAATCATGGTAATTACCTCTACTTTTACTGGATTCTGATTCAAATATAGAATCCTATAATCTCAGATTACAGTTATTTAAAAATCCTTAAGAGAATATCACTCATCTAGTTATACACAAGTCTTCATTTTCAATAGATAAGAGATAGAATTATGTTAACAATAACCGGATAATTTTCACTAAGAGATTATCCAATCACATGAAATGAGTATTGCTACCACTTGAAATATGGATTAATATGGGCTTCTCAATTAGCACAATGCCTAACAAATTAAATATCAAACTTCTTAAAATGATACTCTGAAATTCAATATGACTAACCTACCAAAAAGTTAGAGAAAGCCCAAAAACTATTATTTATGTCTCTCCTACCATAGGGTAAATCAAAAGACGTTGAAAAATTAGTACCAAACAGTTGACTACCCTCTTGTATCCCTTAAAACAAAACTAAGGCTTACCTTTATTATGAATGTTGCTACATTAATATTGAGCATCGTATGCGGGAAGAGTTTACTCAATAACATCAAATACTCCATAATATAGCTTTGACCAAACTTAGACAGTTTTCACAATGAATTTTTGATCTTCACAAATAACCCCATATGGCTATGGCCAGGCATGAGCTAAAAAATTAGACATTGATAAGTGCGGAAATGCCTCTACCAGATCATCAAGTCACTCCTTTATACTAGCACTTGCTCTCCATTGAAGGATGATATGAGCTAAGAAACAAATAAACATCGACGTGAAACAAATACTTTTCCAAAAGATCTGTACATCTTATGGCCCTCTTATCATCCCATTCATAACTTAGCCTCTATCATATTCTCACTGTCATATGCCACTAGAGTAAGAACAATGGATCCCACGATCACTTGACTTCATGCCCATATTAAACCCTCGTCAATAATCTTTGAGCACAACCTTATTCTTAATAAAATCAACACACAAACTATATTCTGCCAAGCAGTATTTGACTCCAGCAAGAAAGCATGAGTGTCAAATAAGTCATGATCAAGTATATACATGACCTTCAAAACTCTAGATATCAAGAACTCAAGCTGGTACAACTCTTATAATGCACACTAACCTTGTAGGCTAGCATAAGTTTTCAAACACACTCGATTTCTTGAACTCGTTACTCTAATAGATGTACTCTAACGTATTCCAGTTCAAATAAACCACGGGTAGGTCTCCACTTGAAGAACCAACTTTGCATTGGGGTGTAGATGATTATAGCAAGATTTGGGAAAGAAGAACTTAATTATTCTCTTTGTGACACAAATATATTGTTAAACTATGAGTTGGATTTGTACAAGTCTCTTGATTAACAGGTTCTAACAATTTGGTGGAAAAAATCAAGCCTACAAAAAAAAAAGAACAGGAAATTTTGATGCTTATTATTATGAGAACGTTACATAAAACACAACCATCACTCCCCTATTTGAATGTCCTAACTGTGACATCCATGTCCTTCACAATCTTATTTGCTCTTTTAACTACTATGAATACACCAAGTCTTAGTATAGTATAGTGTTAAGCACCATAGATTCCATATAGCACTCGTGACTATACAAATATCAGGTCATGACTACAAACCTTATAAAACAACATGAGGCTAAAAACTTGCTTTAATACTCACATACCATAACATCATTCATGTCTGGGTAATCGCAATATTGTTGCTTCCAATACAAGACCTCAATCCAGTTTTGCATGCTACAAACTTTTCGGAACAACATTAGTACCAAATATTGTGCTTTGAGGTGCATCATTTCATTGAACAAGATATACCTAGACAATATATAGACACATCTAAGGTCACAAAATAGGATCCACAAGAGGCGAACAATTATTTCCAAGTATGAGTTATTTCTAATCACTTGGGTCTAGTACGTCCATCTTGTACCTTTTCTGATTGGCAAAATCCAAATAGAAAATATCTTTTCATCTTTGGCCGGTAAATGTTTTTCATAAACTAAACTTCCATACATAAAATGATCACCACAAATAAAACAACCTATTTGTAGCAAATGTGTGACAAGTATAAAATGAGTGAAGTTTTTTTTTTCTTTCATAAAAGAAGAATAGTGAAGTTAATGGTCTAGCCACAGAATTTCTGTATCATGAAATGAGCGGAGCATGACTGACCAGGTTCTTAATTGAAAGAAAACTAAAAGCACAAGTTGGACAATGAGAGAGCCCAAGATACTCTATGCTAATGAAATAATTTCTTTCCCCTAAGTAAACTCAACAACATAGATCATGGTGAATACTATATGTCAATCATACAATTAACCTCCAAACGAACCCTAACTTGTTATTTTCTTTTCCTTCCCGTTATTGTATAGATTAATTATCTTGTTAAGCTAAATAAACCTCAAATCAATAACTTATATGACTAAATGTCATAGATCATATTGTGTCAGACAGGGGAGTTGTGTCTGGTTGTCCTTCGAGACCTACAAATTAAGGATACCACGAGGAAAAGAATATGATTATTTTATAATATGATAAAGGGTTTGTGTGAATATATTATCCAAGATGCATTTGTCTCTGATGTCTTCTTCTTTTGTCATACTTGTATCTAGTTTTGATATTGCTTCTTTTAGTAAGTCAGTTAATGTTTTTTTTTTCCAAACCACTAACCTCTTTTCATTAACTTAGCAAAGAACATAGAGGGTGAAATCACAACCATGGTGATTAAATAACTTAACCAGGGACAAGAGCAAAAAGAGTCCTACTACTATGCGCAACCTCGTCCTGAAGGAAGGTTGCATGAGTAGCGATGGGTGGACTTGCCAACAATTTGAGATGACCATAGAAGTTTGACAATCTTCTGCTTACCTACTTCAAAGCTTGTGCTATTCAGACCTCCAACTACATTTATTCTCACAGACATACTAAAACATAGATATAAACCAACTAAAAACATAAACCAAACCAAACCATAGCCGAATCAGCCTAACCAAGCCACCAAAAGGTACATTCTATCCACCAAAATGCTCCAAAAACATTTAATTGCATGAGTAGTGTTCATTCCCATGCAATTATGAACCTTGCACCTCATTCCCCTTGGCGACCCTGAGACAATCCCAGAGTCGCCTTTATACTAAACCTGTGTGTACGCTTGCTTTATTTAAACATCTTCCCAACTGCCACAATCATCTTCCAACCACCAAGGTTGAAATCGATCCCAACCAAACCGGAGTAGAGATGACTGATGAAACTCTTCACCTCATTCATCTTTATGGTGGCACTGCAGCCTTCCTTCAGCAATCCCACCAACTGCTTAAGATGAGGGTTTCCTGCTGCATCCCATTTGTTCTGTGAACTATTGCTTCCGTCAATCATATCTAAAAGCTCCAAGCTATAGGAGCAAACAAAATCTCCTTACCCTTACAATCTATATCTGGTAGTTTAACCGCATCAATTGACCGTTTCCTCTGATCGTAGCTTATTACTGACTTCTATTGACTGTGTCCACTCCTTTGTTTTTCCACCCCCTCTGAGAATTCATTTTCAGCAACTTCATAAAATAGCACCCGTTGAATAATCTCTTCTCTATTAGTCTTGCCTTGCAGTCAGACGCCGACAAAATTTCCACCCATCTTTACCAGTGAGACAACCGTAAGAAGCCTTGGTTCCTCATTCTTAACAACCGGCCTCTCAATCAGCTTCTTGTACTTTTCACTCAGAGATTAGCATCCAAATTTTTCAAAAGGTGATGGAAGTTGAAGGAATGAAACCTAGGACTTGAAGGACTCCCACACAAAGAGTATTGTGATCTTAGACATTGGGAATACAACCCTTGAGGTTCTCAGGAAAGCACCAACAAACTAGAAGGTAGAAATGGATTTGATCTCGTAGTTGAAATCCAATTAACTCATGTTAGATCAATGGTTGTTCCGATTGAGAGCACAAGCACAGTTCCAATAAAACCTTAATAGAACTGAGCCACCATCATAGATATCTCCGACAACAGGGATAATGAGGCAACATGTGGTCACGATGAATACATCAACAACCATCCAATGACTTGCATGTAAAATTACCTCCACCTCTTCAACAGTAAGTTGAAGAAGTACCCCGCATAAGATGAAATTGACAGCAAGGATGAAACAAAGTTCATCCAAACTCAGTTGACATGTTTCTTTTGGAAAGAGAAGGTTAACGTACCTTTTTTCCAATTCCTTTTCATCGTCCCATTGGTCCTTCATGGGTAGGGATGTCAACGGGTCGGATTCGGGTCGGGTGACGCTCCACCCGACCCGTCACCCGCATCACCCTACCTGACCTGTCACCCGAAAAATCATCACCCGTCACCCGTTTCACCCGTCACCCGCGGGTGAACCCGTTCACCCATTTTTTTCTATCATGTATTTTTCACCCGTGTTTCACCCGCATTTCACCCGTTTCACACGCGTTTCACCCACATTTCACCCACGTTTCACCCGTGTGTCACCCGTCATCCGCGGGTGAAACGGGTGAACCCGTCACCCGTTTTTTTTCTAGCTTATATTTTTATTTTGTAACACCTATATAAGCTTATTGTTTTGCTAAAAAAACATCCATATTTGTTAATAAGACATACCATATCAACTAATGTCAACAACATACTCAAAACATAGAGAATTGACCATGAAATAAGTATTTTTTAAAAAATATATATGTATGCGGGTGACGGGTCGGGTGACCGGGTGAAAATTTTTCACCCGACCCGTCACCCGAACCCGTTTCACCTGTCACCATTTTCACCCATTTTTTCCGGGTTTTTCACCCATTTTAACGGGTCGGATGATTGGGTGAAACGGGCACCCGTCACCCATTGCCATCTCTATTCATGGGGAATGAATAGCCAAACATGCAAGATAGAAGTAATGAAGGAATATGGAAGTCGTTGCTAGGCTAGGCGAAGAAATCAAACGACATACTAATGGTTCAAAAAAGAGAAAAAAAATAAAGAAACTTCACTCCCGTCAAAGGGAGTAAGAAAATTGACATTATATTCCAAGTTAGTTTAATGCTTTAAAGTCTATAAAAGTGCTTTTATTTTCTTCCACTACCTCGTGAATGAAAACCACGTAACAAATTGTTAAATGACGCCTAATAGCATGTAGTTGCCCTCGATACCAATCCAATAATAACCACAAATTGAGATTCCAAACACTACATAAGCTACAATAGAAGTGGAGAATATAGCAATTTGTTGATAAGTACTCGTCGATGAAGTGGAAGCAGAGATGGAGGCGAAAAGAACACTTGATATGGCTTAAAAACTAAGATGCTAAGATCTTAAAAAATTATAAGGTTATGTGCCTAGAATTAAGCAATGAATACTTCAAATGATGCATAGCTGAAAGGGAGAAAGAGAGAGATGCAAGTATAACCCGACATTATGTGTGCGCTGGTTTTGAACTCTTAAGTATTAAGTTTAAGGCTTCAAGGTTTGATTTTCAATTAGCATAATTAAACTGGAACTTTAAAATTGAAGCTTAATTATTCTTACTGGTCGAACTTGAATAGAGTCGCTACCTATGTTTGACCATCATGATGGAGTTAAGAATAACACTTGTTTGGAATACAATGAAGTTGTAGATCTTTACACGTTTTTAAAGAATTATAATTTACCCATAAGCATGTGTCCTGATGGAACTGCCTTAGTTTCATGCGTGAAAATGATTTTTCATGATTTAAAAATCATAGGATAAGGTCAATAAGCTCCAAAAGAGCAGTTACAATACCACATATAGTGAAATTTTGTATTAAGAAAGCTTTGTATATAACAAATTTCCTCAAAATTGGTATTGATATACCTGAAGTGGATATCTCATTGAGACTATAAATAAGAGAATATTGATGTATAATCTAAAAAGATATAAGTCATTATTATAGCTGCTTATTTTCACCTCTTATTTGTATACATGCATGTTAGTACAACTGAGAATAAAGAATACGATAAGTTTTCCAAATTTTTTTGGCATGACCGGTTAGAATATTGATAATTGTGAAATATAGAGACTTTGAAGGGTTTAATTTTCCTACTCTCACTTGTCACATGCTTTTCCTATGATTTTTGTTTAGAAAAAATTGATACATTGTATATGTCAAATGTCGATAAAAGTCATGTAAATTCATTCTTCACTTCAAAAGCTTCACAACACAACAAACGGGGAGCAAACCGGAGTCCAAACGAAGAATCTAGGCCCAAAACAAGTTTTACTCGCCAGGTTACGGACATGTCTATACATATGTCCGGACTTGTATGTCCGAAATGAGGCCGTAACTTCCTAAAAATGTATCCAGACTTGCACCACGTACATAAAAATATACGTTTTTAAGAGATAAAAATGCTTATTTTTTTTTATATAAAAGGTCACATAGGGTTGGGAGAGCATTACCTATTCACGCCAGATGCCTCAGACGAGGCTTGCGCCTTTCAATCTCACCACACCATCGTCACCTCTCTATCATCCTCAACCTCCAGCCGGCGAGTCTCCAAATCTGACAAGCACAGCAAGAGCAGGAGTCTTCTATACCAAATGATCTATCTTCTACCTCTGTTTGTTATTTCTTGCTACATGTTAGGCTATGAAGGATTTACTCTAGGAGATGGTTATTTGTAGCTAGTTGATTTTGCAATTACTTATATTGATTTGACAAGAGATTTTATTTTTGGATTGTTCAAATTAAAGTTTAAGTTGTGTTTTTTAAAAAATTTCATGGATTTGTAAATTAGCTTTCGAATCTTGTTATGATCAGATCAATGATTAACAAGATGATCCGATTAATATGTTGTCTATGGAACTAGACCGGATTGATTATGTTGTCCTTCTGGTGCTTTAATTCTTGTGGATAATCGAACTGGATTAGTTAGGTTTTCCTTCAAGTTTCAATAATTCTTTACGCTTAATCCATCTAAGTGTTTTTCGCTAAAATCTTGATTAGATCTTGCGTGTTCTGCTAGATGAGCTTCCTGCGATTAGGATTTAATGCAGGTAAGATATTAAAGAATTAAGCCAATCCATATCTCTTGTTAAATTATAAAAGTTTGCATAATCTAACTAGCAAAGAATGGCCTGAACCCAGGGTTCCGCTCACCCATATCATTTTATCAGTTTTATTTTATCTGTTAGTTTTTTTATTGTTTATTTAATTTGCATAACGTGAACAACCCCCTGATTTCTAGTTTTCTTAAGATTAGGCTTACTTTCTTCATGTCCCACGGATTGATACCTGGTTGCTTCTATTTGATATACTGCTGCAACAGAATTTTTGCAACCCGACAAGCTTTTTGATTTATTAATTTCTAGATTAATTTTGTAGTTTTTAGTGTATTAGTTATCCAATTTGCAACTATTCCGATTCAACAATGATGCAAATTTATATCCATTGTACATGTGCACACTTGTTTAAGGATTAGATTCTTCAGCCAATGATATGTTGCTTCTTGGAAAAAACCTTTTACAAGGCTATCACTAGTTGGTATTATGAGTAAACCTGAATCTTTATATGATTGAGTTTCAGGTGAGATATGAGGACCATTTGAGGGACCATACCTAGACCATTTTGCAACATTAAGATTCGGTTTAAATTGATGCAACTATCAAATGGTCATATGTATACATTAAAGCTAAATGTTGTAAGATTGAGTGATAAAGTCCATAAAATTGGACAATGTTGGTGAAATTTATATTAACACCTTATGAACTTTGCATGTTCATTGGGATAAATTAATGGTTAAGAAGAACCCTCGATCGAAGATCGATAATGAATTATAAGATCTTTTCGTTTGAGAATCCCTATATGTATTTGGAGACATGATATCTACTTGAAGCAACATTGACTTGTATCAAGCAAAATAGTGATGATGAACTCTCACTTTTACAAATGGCTTGTGTCAAAAGCTAAATATCTCCCACCTACAAATTTTGGTTTGAAAGATATGTATATTTTTCTTCAGTGGATCATTTAAGTCCTTGAAGATGTTAGGACTGTATGTTGAGTTCAAATTTTAATGTCTTGAACTAACGGCTGGGGATACCTCTATGACTCAATTGTCATTTAGACGAGTAATTTTTCCCAACATCAGAGGGAGAAAAGAAGCAATTGAAGAGTGAAATTATATGATATGAAATATAATTGTGGCATCCTTGTCATGTATAGTAGGAACCTGTAAGTTCAAAATACTACTCATCTTCAATGTCAAAGCCCTTAAAGGGAGCATAGAATAAATATGGTCATATTAAAAAGGGTATAGATCTAGGTAAGCCATTAGACATGACAAATTACCGGTGTATAAGGTAATCAGGTATCTGATGATGATAGAGAATCGAGATATTATGTCATGTCAATAATATAGCGGAACTGATATGAAGTCCTTCATACAATGTTGATCATATTTATATATATGCACGCACATGTATGTAGCGCTACATGTCATAATGATGACAAGGATATTGAATTGATTTGTCAAATCAAAAGTACTTGAAAGACGCAAATAGGAAGTAGAATTTCAACACATTTGAGTTGCAAATGTTGCGGGCTTGAAGTTCTGACAATGATGTGATCCAGCTAGATACAAAAGAGTGTTTGTGTGGACATGGAAATGAGTGCTTCAAAATATCTTAATATACAACATGTGTCGGTGTATATAGATTTATCAAAAGTCCTACCAATGATTATAAAAAGGTTTGATTCCCAAACAGTTGATTATTTTGAAGATATAAGTATGGTTAAAGTTATGACTACTTTGTACGGTTACACCTTATATATACAGATCACTTTGACATTGATGTTTATATAAGATTCAAAAGAGTTTATCTTCTGGAGGAGTTTGATGAATTCTTAAAGGGAATGCCATTATGAATGTGTTGCTAAATCCTTTCATGAATCTAAACAATAAAGTTGATTGTAACATTATTGTCGTAGTTATATTATTGAAAAGGTACCACTAAAATGAGTCCAATCTAATTGGATAATTTGTGTCGCTATAATAGCAGTGTAAGAGTATAATTGAAAGTTCCTAAGAGTCTCCCATTGGCTGTAGAATCAATGATCATGAAGTATCAATCTTAATGCTATTATAGCATAATGGGGTTATGGTATCCATAGATACATAAATACCAAAAACCCCCACAACCCAAGAGATTGATTGAGGGTATGCATGATTAAATCTATGACTTAATACCCATTTGATAGATGATTACATCTATACTGATAATACAATACATGCTCTAAAAGTTTTACTTAGAAGTGATGTCGATGTTAATATAGAGCAAATATGCTAAAGTGTAAAATTGGTGGTTTTATTCAACCAGGTGCTTCCCAAATAACTAGGTGTAGGACCAATTTAAAGATTGAGGATGCATAAAATTGAAGGAATAAAAAAAAATGATATTCTCATTAGGAGGAGCAATGATGATTGTACTCTTTTTCCTCACCATGAAGTTTTTGCCCCTAGGATTTTTCTGGTAAGGGTTTAACGAGAAAATCGATGAAAAGCATCCAATGGGTTCATTGTATGTGGATATCAAATGAAAATATTTATGGTTGATTATTATAACTATGTGAAGTTATCGTAAGCTATACTCTTGTTTTTCTTTGACTGAAGTTTTTACCCCCACGGGATTTTTCCAAACAAGGTTTCTAAAGAGGCAACATATAACAAGATGGTTACGTCTAAGAAGGGATGTTATAAATATATATATATATATATATATATATATATATATATATATATATATATATATGGTGGACTTTACATCTTATGCAGTAACTTACAACTTCTTCTCCCATGTACATGCTCTCTATAAATAAAGGTTCTGTATACTCATACTTGAATAAGAATGTCAATTGTCTATTTGTCCTGTCTCTTTGCGATCTCTCTACAATCTCTCTTAATCTATGTGCTCATATACAAGTGATCGCATAGCTCTAAATGAAGTTTATGCCATCAAATAAACCCATCAATGTTTCAAATGTTGTTGAGAGCTGCTATGTTTAACCACAAAATGAAAATGGTCTAAACCCAAAGAAATTTTCAAAGCGGAAAGAATAAAAGATAAGTAGGCTAGTTATTTTGCAATCCATTAGTGTTTTTACGGTATGATATTCGACAAAGTTGCAAAAGGAAGGATGGGAAATCTTGTATGACAATTAATTCTGTAATTTATATTACTATCCACATGGGGTCGGCTTACTTTGAAAAGTAGGTGTTTAATATACTAGTTGAAAGAGTTTAAAATTTTCTAACTAATTAACCGAATCCACTAACACCAAACGACTGAAATTATAGTCAATCCTTCCCAATTTACTACTACTTTGGTGCAAGAGACAAATGGAAACAGCGGAACATGTTTTATTTTTATGCCCAAAAATTAGTGGAGTTTGGGAAGCGATTCTGAAGTGGTGGGATATACAATTTGATTTTAGAGAGACGGTGGCCGAGGTCTATCATGATTGGTTTGCCGTTCCCCTACCACCCAAAGCCAGAAGGATTTGGCGTTTCAGCTTGTGTTATGGAATTTATTACGTTTGGATGCATCAGAATGAGGTTGTTTTCCGGGGTGATACCCTCTACGTTCCCCGCGTTGGACTGCAAGTCAAGCTTGGAGTGTGGCGATGGACAAAAGTATGGTGGAAGGATCTCCCGTTATCCTGTAACGTCTTTATCAGTATTACTTCACTTAAAGACTTTGTGTAAGATCGTCTTGCTTTGTAATTTGTTGTAATCCCCGTGTACTCGTTGTGGATCCCTTCTTTGGATTCCTAGTTGGTTATGTAGGTTTGTATTTGGACATGGTGGGTACTCTTTTTCCTCATATGCCTTTTCCCACCGGATTTTACTTGTGAAGGTTTTAATGAGGCCCGTTATACCAGTCCGCCTGCGTTGCAGAAGAATCCTTTATTTTAATAAATGGCTACTAGCCCAAATTATCAAAAAAAAAATCAAACAGGGTTGATATATACTATCACCATTTTTAAATTAATTGCATCATAATTATAATATGACATCTGTTAACTATAATTAAAGTATGTAACTTTTTTATACATGTACTTACATAAAAAAATCCACTAACAAACAAACGGACCAAAAAGTAAATTCCAAAATATGACTATGACATGAGTGACTGGCTGGCTTTAGATCTTGGAAGATAGAGCCTGGCTGCCTGGGCCCGAAAGATTGATTACCCAACACGAACACTTCCAGACAGGTGAACAAAATGCTGGATCATAAAGGTCAGTCTGCCAATGATATGGATCTACTCCTTGTCCTTGGGTTATAGCCAGCTAACAGGCCGGGCACGGTATTGATGCAAAGTAGGCCACATGAGTAATAGAGTTATGCTCCAACTTTTTTTACAATCTCTATTCAACTAAACTTGATAAAATAGAATCCATGTGCCTCAATTCCACAGTTATGATTATAAAATATCTGAATATGATAAGCATCCAACTCAATAAAAATTCATACCCAATTTAATATGAGAAATTATCAAATAAAATTTGCCTTCGACAAGTTTCAACACTCCCTTAACTTTAAATATATTGGTTATAAGCATTATTAAAATATAATAGTCTAACTTTAATATTAAAATGATCTAATTATTAATATCATTATATTTTAATTAAATTAAGTGAAACGTAATTTTAACCTATCTCGATATAGATTGAACATGAAATGAAGAATCTAAAATAATAATTTGATAATAGCTACACCAAAAAGACTTGACTTAATTCCAAGTCTACTAAAATGATAAAACATAACAACTTACTCAAAAAGATTAACATATTATGACCGTCACTATTTTGACATATATTCGGCGCAACTCACTTATTAGCTATATCAGTGAATATGCTCTCGTCTTCATTAAATGTCAAATTCACCATAGAGGGTAAGAGTTTCGGTTGGATTTGACAATAATTCTTAATATTGTAAGACACAAAGAAATAAGGGATGAGGAAAACCACTCCAAAAGTGTTGTTTAGTCATAGTTTTCACTACTAAGCTAGCATAATAATGTCATTTAGGCTCATAAGGGGTATTTGATTGATATGAGAGCACTATTAAAAAGATGTTACCAAGGAACTTTTTTTTTTCTTAAAGCAAATACTATCATTCATATCTCTTTTAAATGGTCAACACGAATTTCACCTGATGTAAAGCGCATTAGAAAACTAACAGTCCCCTCCCCCATTGTCAAAGACCCAAACAACTAAACTTTCTTTACCTTTTGGCACTTGGCAAATGTTATCATTATACATAATCTTAAGACTTTACAGACAACTATGTTTGAGTAAACAGTCAGTCAGTCACACGTGTCAAGTCATTTTGACCCCATGTGTCAGGTGGCATCATACAAAAAATGGGGTTTCAAGTGCCGATGATTGTGACGAGAAGTAGTAGTTCAGGTGGTGGGTGAGACTTGAGAGGGGAATTCAAATTAGAAATGGAATCTCATTCCTTAATAGTATTAAGATAGAGTGTTTTAGGATAATCTTATTCTCTGTCTTAAAAATAAGAAAAATTGTCAAAACAAATGACATGAAAGCTGATTACCCAAAACAAACGCCCCCTAAATAGAACATATTGGTGAGAAATGATTGCTGTCGCGCGGATAACTTGAGTGATCATGAGCTCTACAAAAAGATGCTAGCCATCTTTTGGCTAATTAACCTCGTTCGTCTGTTGGTATCAACAAATGGTACTAAAAAATATTCACCTTTTACATATTCATTAAGAAAGTAAAAAATTAAGACATATACCCTATTTTTTATTTTTTTCCCTTGTGCAATAGTTTCTTTTATATTAAGTACTAGGATTAAATATGGAGAATAATATACTAAAAAGCTAAAATGAAATATATTTTAGAATAAAACTTGAATGCTAAAACGACCTATATTTTTGAACATAAGGAGTATTTCTTCTGCCATAAAAGTGAAGATGACTATTTTTCGGTTAGGTATAATGAACTAGACTTGCATGATTCATATAGGAATATAAAGATTAGATTAGTAAGATACTCCTAGATTGGATGACATGTACACTTTTGTTATATAGGAAAAATTACATCCAACACTCATGACGTCTGGCGAAATTACACACCCCATCCACGAGCACTAGTAAAAATCATATTTTTAGTTACAAAGGTCTGGTAACTATTTAATTTCGTTATCATAGTTGTTATTAGTGACAAGTATTTTGTTACCAAAAATAGCATTAAAGATTTAAAAAAATTTGAGACTATAGTAACGATATACTTGTTACAAAATCATATTTTTAGTAACGATGTAATTTTTAGTAACGAATAAAAGTCGATACAATAAATAAATTGATCTTTGGTTACGCCATCACGTGTAATAATATGTAACGACTTTTGTCATTACAATAAATTAAATTAGTAACAATTTATATTTTTGGTAACAATTGTTTTGATGTTACAAAAATCTATATTCTACTAGTGGAGGTTTTAAAAATTACTTTCTCCACCCATGTGGTTTTCCCCGTTTTACATCCGATAACTTTTCTATTTTTGGTTCAACTTAGAAGATGCATAAATGTTGTCCAAAATTAATGAAACTTTACATGAATGATACTAAAATGTTATATTTTGGTTCAGTGGAAATTCAAAGTTTTTAAAGCCCAAATGTTATATTTTGCGCTTTCTGACGTAAGTTGGTTTTTTCTAATTTTTGGAATATTTAGGAGATGCTTAAACGTTATCTGTAGTTGACGAAACTTTAAATAGACGATGCTTTTAAAAAAAAATTAAATACACAATGTCAAAGTGTTATTTTTTGAACCTATGCGAAATCCCAAGTTTTTTTAGTTCACGTTTGACCTGTGAAACCTAATGAAATCATATTAGAAAAAAGGGGAAATTACATCCCCACCCGTTAGGTTTGGCGTATTTTCAAAAACCACCCACATAGTTTTCAGAATTAAATTCCCCACCCATGTACTTTCTACCGTCTTATTCTCGTCATCCTTTTTATTGCTGCCGTTAGTTACTGCCACATGTCACACTTTTAGTGGCCTGGAGAAGAGCTGACATGGCATGGAAGAGGTGACATCCACATCAGGTTCATTTGTACATGTCATACCCTCTTATAGTTGAAAGGGGTAAGCAAAGAAAAGTCACCCCATTCTCTATCAGGTTGCACTTGCTAGGGTTCTTCCTCTCCCCTTTCCTCTTCTTCTTCGACGAATCCGACTCCACTGCCTGGAATCGATTTCGCCCTGTTTTCGTCGATCCTGTTTGAACCCTAGCGGGTCTCTGGTACGCTTCTTTGTTCGACCCAGATGGCACGATTTATCTGTGTGCTTCTTGCTGCTCTCATTGGCGGACTCCATCGTTCGATCCATCTGTGCATTCTTGTCTTTCTATGTCGACTGAGCAACATGTTTACTGCTTGCCTGTGCCATTTGCTGCTTGCCTGTGTCATTCGGTTTGCCCAACATAGTATCCACTTATTACAATAGAGAGTTTGCTGCTTGCCTGTGTGGTTTGAATGTCGTCGAATCCAGCCATTGTTTAGTCATTTGTTGTTGTTTGTCTGTGTGGTTTGACTTAGTTTGCTGCTTGTCTGTGTGGTTTGACTTAGGTCGAACCCGGCCATTTGGAGTGTATCTGTTAGTCATTTGCTATTGTTTTATTAAGAAATGTGGTATCTGTATGGTTTTTTCTAATCCGCTGGATGATCAAGAAACGTGGTATCTATTTACATTGATTAGTATGCTTGCCTTTTGGTTTGTTTTTTGTGAAAACTGTTTTAGCATAAATAGAACAATGTATTGAAGTACTATACAGGAGTGGACCTCACAAGTTTATGCGCCATTTGATCCAGACAGATACTCAACGATAGAGATGGTTAATGATTGTCTAAACATGATTAAGAATACCGTAGGATTGCTAGAACCAAGATGTCCTATTTTCTTTTACAATCACCCTAAAAGCAAGAAAAAAATTGAAATTTGGTGTGACAGACAACTGATGACAATGCTATCTTCGTTTGAGGGGAAAGCTCATTGAGATTATAGTGGAATAGGGGTCAATGGACACTGAGCTCATGTCAACTTAAAAAAACTGGTTGAAAGATGCAGACAAAAGGGATGGAACAGAGAGAGACAACCCAGATGATGGTGATTCACTTGATATTGGTATCGACTCGGAAGAGTTGGAGATGGATGGCCAAGCATTTATATGTCCCAATTTGCCACCATAAACACAACCCTCTCAGACACAACCCTTTTAGACACAACCCTCTCAGACACAACCCTTTTAGACACTACCCTCTCAGACACAACCCACTGTCCCACCTGAATCACAGTCGCCTCTTTCATAACCAACCGGTCCTCCAACGCAGCCATCTCCTTCACAATTAGCCCCACCTCAAACACAAGCGAAGAAGAAGAAAAGGCCAAGAGGTCTCAATCTCATTTAAGGAGGTGCCCCATTGGTTCCTCCTTGTACGGAGCAACCACCACATCAAAATAATGGAGCATTTAGTGGCTCCACAGCCACTAAGAGGACAGTTCCAACCACTTCAGTAGCACAAACCTTCTCTAGTCCTAGAGTTGCATCAAATCACAATAGTGTAACTGACAACATCATGGTGGGCACAAGGGTTTCTGGAAATTATGATTTATAGATTGTCCCAGTTAACAACAAAAAACATCAAACCTGCAAAGTGAAGGAAACAATGAAGAATTCACTGAGGAACAAAATCCTCACTTCTCTGACGACTCCTGGGGCATTAAATCTGACAAAGATATCATTAACTCTAACGAATATATAAATTTCAGCTTAAGAGAAGGGGATGAGTTAGATTCTGTTTTGAATGCTGAGGGTGTTGATGTTGAAGACGATGACCTAGATGCTTTACGTTAGGGTGAGTACTTTTCTAGCGATGAGGATGAACGTGTCACAAGAGATGAATCGTACTTGAGAAATGGGAAGCCTTTTGAGATGCAGCCAAATGGCACCACCAAGTTAGAACCTCGCCAAATGTTCCTAAACAAGAACATGTTTATAGAAGTAATGCAGGACTACGCTGTCCAAGAAGGTATTGACTTGTACAGAGTGACAAATGACCCGTGGAAGTATACTGTTAGGTGTAACAACCTTAACACATGTGAGTGACGGCTTCATGCTTCTCTGTTGGCAGACAATGTCACCTTTATGATCAAGACAATCAAAGGAGAACATACATGTTCAAGCTTGTTAGAAAACCCTGCAGCAACTTCGAGTTGGATTATGAGAAAGGTCTTGCCTGAGCTGAGGGAAAACTTGACCATGTCCCCAAATACCATTCAACATTTCATTCTGACAAAGTATGACGTGCAAGCAAATTACATGAAATGCTTCAGAGTGAAGATAGAGGCGATGAAGTTGTTACAGGGATATCATGTTGAATCTTACACCAATCTTCACCAATACACCAAAGTAGTCCTTGAAAGGAACCCCGGGCCTATCATAGACTTAAAATATCAAGAATACCTCAACGGTCCTCTAACATTCAGCAAGCTATTCATTTGCTTTAGAGCGTTAAAGGAGGGCTTTCTCAATGGTTGTAAGCCATTCATTGGTGTTGATGGTTGCCATCTGAAGGGGCCATATGAAGGTGTTCTACTAAGCGCTGTTTCTCTTAATGGAAACAACAACATTTTTCCCATAGCTTTTGCTATCATCGCTAGTGAGACAACAGAGAGTTGGACCTACTTCTTCAGTAACTTGCAATTGATTACAGATGAAGATGTGAGGAGAAATTTGATCATCATTTCTGATCGACAAAAGGTAAGAATTCATTTTGCATTATAAGGTTCTCAGTCTATTGATTCATAGTGTTGCTTTCTGATTTTTTTACAACACATTCATGTCTTGTAATAGGGTGTTGAACCCGCACTGGATGCTTTCATGCCAGAGGTTACCCGAAGGATATGTTGTAGATACTTATATGCCAATTTTAAAAAGGATCATCCTGGTATTTACTCATAGTCAACTATTGATTTTGCGTTCTTGTATTTATTTTCCTTATATTTAGCACTTGTATAACAGAATTGGCAATTGTTGTCAGGTCCTCAACTGAGAAATTTGTTTTGGGAGGCGGCACAATGTTACACAAATGTGGCGCTTAAGGATATCCTTAAAAGGATTGAGGAGACATCCTTAGGCACGTTTCATTACCTAAGAGAAGTTGACTACAACATGTGGGTAAGGCTGCATATGCCGAAGGATGTCAAAGTCATAGAGACAACTTCCAACTTTGTGGAATCTTTCAGCAGCAAGTTGTCTAGAATAAGATGCAGTCCCATATTTGCTCTTCTAGAGTCCCTTAGGCGTACATTGATGAAGAAGATCAATGAGAGAAGAGAATCTGTTAAAAATCTGAGTGGGAGGATCACACCTTACGTAAAAAAGGTGTTATACAAGAACACAAAAGCTAGTTGTCGATGTGGGCATACGTCAAGCAGTGATTTCGAGTTTGAAGTCACAGATGCTAACTGCTGTGCAAAAACTAACAAAGTAAATAAATAAATGGAAGGAATAGGCAAGTGCACCTAATCGATGTAGTACAACAAGTGTCGTATCCACAAGGAAGTTGGTCCAAACTTCCTAGTCTCGGTAATTAGTAATTGGAATAAAATGACAAATGGGGGTTTAGCCGGCAGTAAGCTTGATTGTGTTGTTTAAGCAATTGAAAGAACACCAAATAAACGAAAGATGATAGTTTGTCGAATTCGGTGGAGGAGTACTTTTGGACTTTGGCATTCACCTAAACCTCATCAACATACTTGTGATTCTTTTACATCATATCTGTCTTTTTAGAACAAAAATAATAACCCTCTAAACCAAAGATGGGCTAAATCTTACTTAGTTAATTTTAACCTTCAAAACCAATTAGGGTTAAACTCACTAAGTAGCATTAAGCACAAGTTCTAGATAAAAGCCCCAAATTATATCCACTAACCCTAAAGGGATAAATTAAGGGTTCTTTCCCAAATTGGTCACAAACCCTAACTGAAAACCAAATTGTAGAAAGGGTTAACCACAAATGGAGTTTACTCAAACATAAAGAAAAAAAAGCAACAAAAGAGTAAAGAGAAACCATTAATGGAGGTTGGGAGCTTTGGTGAAGGTGAGCTCTTCCTTCTTCTCTTCTTCCTCTTTTTTCTCCTCTTTTTCGCTGTTTCTCCCTCTATTCTCGAGTGTGGAATGAATAATGAGTAAGTGTGTCCTTTCCCGTTTTTAA
This sequence comes from Limonium bicolor, assembly GCA_023374045.1. Classification (NCBI taxonomy): domain Eukaryota; kingdom Viridiplantae; phylum Streptophyta; class Magnoliopsida; order Caryophyllales; family Plumbaginaceae; genus Limonium; species Limonium bicolor. The sequence continues at coordinate 134,793,747 of CM041779.1, read as the reverse complement.
AACTGACTTCTGGGCAAAATTCCGTTCCGACCGGCCCACGGGGGCGGTCAGCCTGGGGCGGTCCGGACCAGAAGAGATAACATGTAAGCGAACTTAACCCGACCGCCCACATGGGCGGTCGGCTGGGGTGGTCCGGACTAGAGGCGAAACTGCAACTTTCGACCAACCTACAGGGGCGGTCAGCTGGGTAGGTCTTCACCAGAAACGGTTTTGCTCGCCGAAATCATCTCCCCATTTAACCTATTGTTCTTAGCACACTCCTCATGGCGATAGCCACAATGTCTTGAGAGTCTTTAACATCATGCTCAAGTGAGCTTTTTTACCTATATTATATCCAAAATTGTATAAGTTCACCTATACTAACGAAATACTCTATAAAGGGTGAAGTAGGTCAATAATTGCATGAGATGAAGGTAAGTAAAGACCCTATAATTACATTATTTCTCCAATTATCACTAACAGACATTATATAGTGAATCTTAGAGACATGCATTGTGACTGCATGGCTTGGGACCTGTCAGGAATCCCTTGCAAGCACGTTTGTGCTATCCTCAACTGGAAGAGAATGGACATGGACCAGTTTGTTGATCCTCACTTCTCTATTTCAAAGTATGCAGCCCCATACGAATTTACAATCTCCCCTATCTCGGATCCATCTCTGTGGCCAGAACCTGTTAGCTTGAAGATTTTGTCCCCCCTTCATTCCTTAAAAATCTACCAGGCATGCCAAAGAAAAATAGACGAAGAGAAGAAGGTGAACCTGGTCCAGCCACGAAAAGATCTACCGATGTGACTTGTGGGAAATGCAAGCAGCGTGGTCACAACTCTAGGACATGTTCAGGTCAAACAACAGAGGGCAAGGTCAAGGTATGGGTCTTTTACTTGCTGCTGAAGTGGTGATGGGAATGGTGCCACACAAGATATCCCACCAGCTAGGAAAAGAAAAGCTAATGAAGTTGGCTCCTCTTCCAGGCCAAATCGATGAAAAATATTGTTTCTATATTTTGTTTTTAAAATCCTATTGTTTGTCATTTGTAGCATAAATTGACCAACTGTTATTCTATTTCAGGTATTTGAGGAGCTAGGCGCCATTTGAAAACAACGAAGAACAAGACACAGACCAACAACAAAGCTTAGGTGTATTCTGATTGACTATGGTAGACTAGTGAATGAACTGGAAAATTGATGACTGCTGTTGTATTTTGATGTTCTCCGTCATCCAGAGAACCTACATGTGGTTGTATTATGACTTCGCTTGATAGATTTTTTTCTTGTGTTATGGGCTGGGAATATGGTACATTACAAGTCTGTTGCTTATGTTTGCTACCCAGATAATGCAGAGTTCCAGTGGTTTTAAATATGTGAAATAACAATGCAGAATTGCAAATTGTAGTTGCTTCTGAAATCTGCTTGCTTCAGATTTTTGTTGCTGTCCAGAAGTTTGCTTTTTAAACATGACTAAACCTCTTTGAAATTGTGTTTTGAAGCATGAATTATGAGCAATTATGCTGCTATGCTAAGTTCAGAATAGGAACGTGTCGCTGCTGTGATGAGTTCAGATTCTTATAGGTTGTTTGAATTCACAACTCTGAAGCATTAGTTATATAGAATGTTTTTGGTTTGCAATTTCTTCACTGTTTTTCATGGTCCACTAAAAGTGCTTCATACTTCTGTCTGAAAGAAGTTGCTGCAGTGGTAAGTTCTTCCACTTTGCTTACATATTTGAATTGGAGAATCTTTAAGGTGGACCATAGAGTGGAGAGATTTGATCAATAAGGTGGGCCAGTTCTATTTGAAGCTTTTTAGCTTCAAGGGCCTTTTCCGAGTACATCTGATTCAAGCAGCTCTCTTGAGCAATTAGTTTTTTTTTGTGCTCCTTGTTCTCGTAGGCAAGCAATCCGAGTTCTGCATTTGATTTCTGAATCGAGTTCAGATAATTGCATGTTCTCTCCTGCATACTTATAAATATTGTACTCCAAGTCTTGTTTCCTTTTCTCCAGGTCTGCTATTCTCCTCTAGAGAATCTCGTTGGCTCCTACCTTGGACTCCATGTTGCACTTTGTGGAATCTTTCAGCTCATTTTTCAACTCATCTAACAGCTGATTAGTGTCACTTCTCTCTCTTTCTAAATGTTCAATTCATTCGATGATCAGTCTTCAGGGCTTCCACCTTGCTCTATTGATTTGATGCTATCAAATAAAGAGTCTTCAGGGCTTCCAGAGGACTCTCACAAGTAAGATATACATACAACCGAGTATTCTTATTACAGTTGCATTTCACATTGTAGAATGTGAAGCGACTTTCACTCTTTCTATTGCTGGATGAAGACATTGAGTATAAAGCTACCTGCTTAAAAGGCATCATTTACTTATCAATGAAACACATATATATATATATATATATATGCAAAGTTGGATAAAAGTAACATCTTTGAGCTCAGATTAGGGATTTGCCCCATCATCACAGCTACAACTTTTGGTATTAGCAAATCAATGACTAATAGAATCTATGGAGCAATTCCAGATATAGTTCACAGGGGTACGAGCAAGGATGGTTTGAAAATTTGCTTGAGCACAATAATGGCCCAACAAAATTGCAACCATTATCGCTTTAACAACCCAAATAGTACACAATCTGGTACCGCTTGAACACAAATTCAATTCAAAGATCATGCCAATACCAAAAAGAGGGGGCACACCATCCAGAACCGCTCCAACACAAATTTAGTTCAAAGATCATTGAAGTAAAAAACCCACCAGATACATCATTTCTCAATAGACCAGTGGATTCAAACAACAGTAAATGACTAACAATACACTCACAATGGCATCTATTTTTTATCAATGAAACATGTATATTGCAAAGTTGGATAAAAGTAACATCTTTGAGCTCAAATTAGGGAATTGCCCCATCATCACAGCTATAGCTTTTGGTATTAGCGAATCAATGACTATCAGAATCTATGGAGCATTCTAGATATAGTTCACAGGGGTAGGAGCAATGATGGTTTGAAAATTCGCTTGAACACAAAATGGCCCAACAAAATTACAACCATTATCGCTTCAACAACCCAAATAGTGCACAATATGGTACCGCTTCAACACAAATTCAATTCAAAGATCATGCCAATATCAAAAAAAGGGGGGCATACAATCTAGAACCGCTTCAACACAAATTCAGTTCAAAGATCATCGAAGAAACAAACCAGCAGATGCCACATTTCTCAATCGACCAGTTGATTCAAACAACAAGAAATGACTAACAGATACACTCACAATGGCTGGATATGAGGTTAGTCAAATCACACTGGCAAGCATCGAACTAACCAACATAAGTGGATACCACGTTTCTCGAACAACCACTAGATTAAAAAAACCCGACAGATACAACACAACAATTAGGATTCGAAGCCACAGACCCGCTAGGGTTCGAACGGCATCGACAACAACAGGGGCTAGTTGATTCCAGACAGTGGAGTCACAACCGTCGAATAAGATGACACAAGCAAGCAGCAACCGGGTTGCTCAGTCGACATAGAAAAATAAGAATGCACAGATGGATCGAACGATGGACTCCGACAATGAGAGCAGCAAGAAGCAAACAAATAAATTGTGCCATCTGGGTTGAACAAAGAAGCGTACCAAAGACCCACTAGGGTTCAAATGGGATCGACAAAAACAGGGTGATCGATTCCAGGCAGTGGAGTCGGATTCGTCGAAGAAGGAAAAAGGGGAGAGGAAGAACCCTACCAAGTGCAACCCGATAGATAATGGGGTGAAGCTTACCCCTTTCAGCAATAAGAGGGTATGACATGTACAAATGAAGCTGATGTGGATGCCTCCTCTCCCACGGCATGTCCGCCCTTCTCTAGGCCACTTAAAGTGTGACATGTGGCAGTAACTAACGACAACAATAGAAAAGATGACGGATATAAGATGATAGAAAGTACATGGATGGAGAATTTAATTCTGAAAACTACGTGGGTGGTTTTTGAAAATACGTCAAAATTGATGGGTGGGGGATATAATTTTCCCAAAGAATTTACAGTTTCAACCGGACATGAACAACGAATATGTCCCCAGAAGACAACCCATCAGTCCATCACCATAAAAGACTCAGAAGTGTTGAAGGTTTTCATCCTTCCATACTTGAATATGTGTAGTGTTGGTATCCGATGAAAATAAGAACAAACAAATTTTCCTCATCTGAAGAACCAAACAATCCCGTCCTAAACAATCTTGTACAACACAAATCAAAACTAGAAACATCCTACACCAAAGCGAATTATATTTTGCTGTATTTTTTCTGGATTTTTACAATAGGTGGGAGTCTTTATAAATTTAATAGTTTTGTAAGAAAACATAATTTTTGTTATTTTTTCATCTCTCATGATATAGTATCATATTTGTACTATTTTCAATATTTTTATATAATTTATTATGATTTCATATGATTTTAAACAATTTTTTTTTATTTTTTTTATTTTTAATAAGAACATACTTTTTTAGCTTTCTTTTTACTAAATTTGATACTTTCTATATTTTGTACATCAATTATGAAATTGAATTTTTTAATACTTTAGTAATATTTGGGTTAAGCAACGTTCCTATTTTAAATATAAGTCGTTTTGGAGATGAATCTGGACTAAAAAATAATCCAGATTCATCTCTAAAACGACTTACATTAAAAATAGGAGTGAATAGTATTTTGAGAAAGAGATTCCTAGTAAAAGATAAAATAAATTTTGGAACAGTGATTGAGAAAAGGGAAGGTAACTTAATATATATACATATTTGATAAAGTATTAATTTGATAGATTGCTTGAGTGCTTTATATCTTTTCAATCATTATTTAGGGTTTAGATTGTCCATTTAATTTTGAAGACCTTAAAAAAACGGTTAATTTGTGTTTGTGTATGTGTATGTAGTTATGGTAAGATTGTCCTTTTAAGTGTATCTGACATGAACATGTTGTCTAATATTTTTTTTAGGCTTCTTTAATTAAATATAATTATATATTAGTTCATTAAGAACCATATTTTATTAATTTAGATCATGTAGTTAAGTAAAATGTTTAGTTGTTATCTATTAAAAGACACGAGAGAAAACACTGCAAAACAACAAAAAACTATGTCAAACTAATAACACAAATTTATCTAAAAGAAAACCATAAAGTAATAGATTTTTGGAGTCCCTCAAACGTCAAGATTAACCGCTGATAGCTTCTGATTAAATTTCCAACAATAACTTTCAACAGTAGTCCCTAACAATTGTTCCACCACGATGATCCAAATACAATCGGTCTTAACTACAGGTTAATGTAGCCAACTAGCTACATCCATCACCCACGCGCATCCGTTTTTGTTTTTGTTTTTTTTAACGCCGGCGCTTCTTTTTTTAATTTTTTTTTATCATAAAAACTTTAAATTGTTGTAACTTTTAATATAAAGTCTAAAATAAAAAAATATATATCATTGTTCACCTAAATTCGAGCTCTTCAAAACAAGACCAGACATGGATATATTTTGACAACTTTAAAAAAAATTATTTTTATATGTATGGAGAATAGAATATAAAAGAAAACTTGTACAGATGGTCATACAAACCTGTACAAATGTTCACTAAAACATGTACATCCTCATGTAAAGACATGTACATCCTCGCATTAAAAACATATATATAGTCATATAAACCTGTACGAATCATTAAATATGTACATCTTTAGATTTAAACCTGTACATATAAGGAAGAACACTTGTACAGACGGTCATACAAACATGTACAGATGGCTATACAAATATGTAGAGATGTTCATTAAAGAACATGTACATTCTCACATTAGAACATGTACATTCTCACATTTAAACATGTACATTGTCACATTAAAACATGTACTTAAAATATGTACATCATCACATTAAAGTATAAAAACATATAATTCACCAATTATTACTTAATGAATCATAATATCAATTTTAATAAATCATAATACAAAATTAATTAATTATATTATCATTTTAGTATACTATCATATACATGTAAAAATAAATTTTTGAAAAGTTGTCAAAACATATCCATGACTGATCTTGTTTTGAAAAACTTGAATTTATATGAACAATGATATAATTTATTTTAATTTTAGACCTATATAATTAAAATTACAATAATTTAAAGGTTTTATGATGAAAAAAGGAAAAAAAACACAATAAAAAAACCAAAAAAGCGCGGGATGTAGCCAAGAAAATGCGATCCAAATATTCCATATGGTTCTATTAGAAGGTTGCCACGCCATCAAAGCCTCTCTTTCTAGCGTGATGTGTTCGACTGAGAATTTGCGACCCATTCTAAAGTGAGATGAAGGGAGATGCAATTTATTTGGGAACTTCCCAATAATCAAATAGTTACTTTCCATTTGAGTTATAGCGGGAGATTAATATAATCTCCATTAGGGGTGAGCAAACGGGGCGGTTAGAACAGATAATCGAAATAACCGTTTTTTTTTTCTGGATTTGCTCACCGTTTTTTTAACCGTTTTACAAAAGTTTGGTTATTTCGGTTAAAACGGATATCCGTACTTTAAAACGGGACGGTTAACGGATATTAAACCTCAAACTTCGGTTATCCGTAATAACCAAAGTTGTTTTATAAAAAAAATATTTTTTTATCCTTATTTTTAACCAGTAAGTTTTAGTTTGATTATTTCATTTATGTTATAAAATACGGTTATTTCGGTTATGATAGAAAATACGGTTATTTCGGTTATGATAGAAAAACAGTTATTTAGGTTATGTTCAAATGTTCCGTTATTTCGATTAATTTTAAAAGTTTAGTTACGGGGCGGTTAACGGATATCAGTATAATTTGTAAAACGGTTAACGGTTAAAACGGTTATCGGTTAAAACGGATATTATTACTAATTTCGGTTAAAACGGTACAGCCGAAATAACCGAACACCATATTTTTTTCCAAACTTCGGTTAACGGATATCCGTTCTAACCGTTTGCACACCCCTAATCTCCATCCCCGATTTTGAGAAAAGAGCCTTGGTCAGGCAAGTTGCTATTGCTACCCGCCTCGATGGACCTCTTCCGATAACAACTTCGAAACCTACTGATAGAATGTCACGAGATACCTCTGAGATTTGAGCGAAATTTACAAGATACCTTTGAGGTTCAATTTTCATTACGAGATACTCTCGATGTTTCATTTTTTTATGATATATCCCTGAGATTTTGTTTTCATTACGATATACCCCTGAGGTTTCAATTTTATTACGAGATGCCCCTCAGTTCAGATTCTGATATATTATATTTTTTAGGGAAAATTCACAAAATACCACTGTTTGAGTTTATAATTCACAAAATACTACTGTTTTTTTCGTAATTCAACTTTAAACATGCTTAAATGTTGTCCAAAATTGATGAAACTTTACATGGACGATTCTAAAGTGTTATATTTTGGTCCAATATCAAATTTGAAGTTTTTAAGCTCATATGTGACATGTGGGACCCAATGAACATGTGAGATGTTAAAAGCAACCGTTTCATATAGAACATGTGAGATGTTAAAAGCAACCGTTTCATATAGAATATTGTTGAAGATCAGCATTTTTAGGTTTAGATACTCGTGCCTAAGGATCTTCCTTAACCTCCACTTCCCGGTTATGTGTACTTCACCTCCATTTTAAAGGTAGTTACTTTGTAATTTGAATTACATATGACAATATTCCTCGCCCTTCCCCCTTGTGCTACTAGTGGGCTGTTTATGCTCGCATCTGTTGCTTGCCCAGTCATGCATGCTGAGGATGAGGATGATGCCTCATATGGTCCCTGGGTGTGCACTATACTTTCTCTGGTTGGCTCCCCGGTAAGTGAGGAGGCCTCTTCGGTTCATGCATCCATGATGGAGCTGGAGAACCTTCACCTAGACCAACCGGATTCCTCACAAAGTGCTAACAAGCGCAGACGAGCCCAACTTCTGGGGAATGCTTCTAGGGAGGAGGTGTGGGATCTCTGACTTGCTGAAAAGGAATGGCATAATGACCGAGGCCAAGAAAATCCTAAGGCAGATAAAGTAGATGGCTCTGATGCTGGGTCGAAGTGACAAGGCAGAATGATCTGTTTCCTCCCTAATTGCTTAAGGATGGGAACCTCTCAAGTAGTTAGGTTTTTTTGGAACCTCTCAAGTAGTTCGGCCGACTCTTGTCATGTAAATAAGACGTATAGGTTCGTCGTGGATGCTTGCTTGTCTTACTTTTTTGATCGCGCTGCTACTGCACTTACATACTTTGATTATTGTAGTTCTTTGAGGCATTGGAAGCTTCTAGGATCAACCAGTTATCTTGATTGCTTTAGCTCACATCAGCCAATTCAACCACCCTCTGGGCTTTGGTTGATCAAGCCGATGCAAGTGTTGAATTTCGGTTTCGATATACATCCTCATGTAGTGGCCTTTCAAGTTGGTTATGTTGGCACCATCCCTAGTTCATACTCTAGCTTGTTTACCTTTGACTCTCTTAATGTGTTCGGACACAAGTTCGAACGCCACCACGAATTTGTTTTTCAGAACTTGTCCGAACTTCGATGTCCGGACACACGTCCGGGCATCTGTTGGCTTTGACTCTCGGCATGTGTCGAACAATGATGTTCGAACATTTGGTTTTCTGCACCTTCTGAGTCTCGAACATACTCGTTTGGGCTCCACTTTGACTTCAGTTTGCGGGGTTGTATTCCCCTAATGACGACTAAGTTTTCTAATCGCTTTGTGGTGCGAATTGTGCACATATGCTTATTATTATTTAGGCCTCTGTTTTGGGACCTAGTTATCTCTGTGTCTAAGCCGTGGATGGCTGGGTCTAGCTATCCCGTAGCGCGCTGCGTAGGACGTCCTTCTGTTATTTGCCACGGGTGTCTCCCCCGTTCTGTTTACGAGTGAGGTTTCCTCGTTCTGTTCACGGATTGTATCCGTTATGTCTGTATGCTTTGATATCTAGTGTCCCGCTCTGTTGGTGAATTTGTTTGCTCTGAACTCTGTTTTAGTCCCAATATGTGGGACTTCTACTTCTGGTATTTGCAATGGAAAGCTTCTTTCCCATCTGTTTAACGTCTAGATTTATTATCTTACCTGCAAATGTTTTGAGCATGCTGGTTGATGAAGTTAGTCATCTATTGAGCATAGTTGTGTGCTCACTCCCCTACTTTTACTAACCTTGTAGATTGATCATCGAGATCGCCTTTGATTCTGGAGCTTAGCTTGTTAGATCGTATTTGTTATTTGATGCATTTACGTTTCGGACTTTGTAGCCTTCGGGCCTTTAATATTATACTTCTGTTTCCTAATATATGTTTGGGATTTGTATTGAATTTCGGTTTACCTTTGATACACCTTGATACTATATATTTATATAAGTATTTCTCTGGGCCTTTATTTTGAACGTTAGCTTAGAGCCTTGCGTTATTAGGTAGTAATACGCGGCGTGTAACGTCCCTAACTCTTAGGCCAGTGTTAGGGTCGTTACATTATCTTTCTTGGATTTTGCATCATTGAGTGCCTCAAAGCTTCCTTCCAGTCTTCCATCTAATAGGAATATCTTTTCTTGATAGGAACAAGATTAGTAGCATTGGCAGAATCCAATCCCAAAGGATAAAAAAGACTAAAGGCAGATTTGTTCTTTTCCAACTCCGGTTTCTTACTTGTAGTGAAAGTCAACTTAGAGGGGTATTTCAGAGAGCTCTCAACCCCTTTCTTTCTAGTAGCTGTTCATGTGGATCAGACTGAGAGCTGTCTACAACCATCTTTCCTTCCTCACTCTCGTTCTCTTGTGACAATTTAGTAACTACCTTCATCAACGACAGAAATCCTACTAGTCTCTTCCACTATCCTGATAGCCTCCTCTTTATCCCTTCCCAAGTGAATAGACTCGAGATTCTGATAACTGACTCTACCTTCATTCTTGTCTTCAACTTCCTCTTTTATCAGGATTTCTGTAACACCCCTACCGCTAATCTCATCTGAAATATCCCAAACTTATTAAACATGGATTAAATATCTAATCACATTAATTAAGGCCTAAACATGCCTTAAAAGTCAACTGAGAACAACAGTGGTCAACACAAAAAGATGTTGCACCCTTTGACTGTCTAGGGTAAATAAATACCCAAATGAACTACTTAGGACCTAAAAATTTGTCCTAAGCTTATTAACACATTACTAAACATATTACAATTGTTGTACAACACTCCAACACAAAGAACAAGCATTTACATGCTTCAAGGTCAAAAAGGGCAAAAATGTGCTCTAAGAATACCTTAAAGGTCTAATGACCTCTAAATGATATAAAATTGGATACCATGATCAAATATCATGTAAGGAACACAACACAACCATTGTCAAAGAAAACCAAGCTCAGAAACACCTTGCGACACAAAATGTGCACTAAAACTCCTTAAAGCACATTTTTGTGTAATTGCCTTCTAAATTGGTTTTAAATGGGCTAAAAGGTTATAATTACCTTTAAATATGATAATATATCATATTAGGAATTTAATTCCAGAAATTTACGAATTTTTACAAATTTAATATTAAAATATTAATAAAACCCTAGAGTGGGGCCCGTTTGGGTCAACATTGACTAAGTTGACCAATGTTGACCATTGACCACGAATTGGACCTTATAAAATCAGATTATTAAGGCTCCTAACAGACCATGTGACAAAACCCATGTGACAATTAAATATACCCCATTACTTTTTCATAAAATAAGGAAAAGTATACTTTAACTTATTAAAACAAAAAGTGAGCTTACCACTTGCTTACCCATGTGAGTGCTGCCGATTTGGAGCCTCCATTTCCCTTGTTATACGGTTGCTTTCCAAGGCTAGCAAGACAAGGAGTGATGAGTCACCTTACACTATAGATTAAAATGACATTTAAACTCCATTATTGAATCAAATAGGCACCAATTATTCACCACCTTTCTCAATCATGTCCGGCTGCCTATGCTTCTTGTCTCCACCGATTATGCATCACCAATCAACCCTTGGTGAGTCATCAAGTCATTAAAATCATAAAATATGCAAAAAATGTGTTTTAAGACAATTTAGGTTACTTTCTTTCATTAGTCTCCATTCCAGCCGTAAGAATACTGCCTTGAGCTCTCTTTGGCTCCTCCTTAACCGTAGGTAAGCTGACAAGCTCCATTGATGAGAGCTCATGCTCTAGGTAAGCTTCTAAGGCATAAAAATGCCCATTTTCTTCATCTTTCTTTCCTTTTTCCATTGATCTAGACTCCAACCATTTCTATACATTTATGTAGAGTGTTTTTGAGGTTAAAGGAAGGGTTATTCTCGGCCATAACAAGATCTAAGGAGTAAAGTTCAAGTCTTGACCATTTAAGGTAAAAATGTGCTCTAAGCACATATCTCTTCTTCCTTGTGAATTTCGGTTGTAAAACTTGGTTCCCTAGCCTTATTTTCTTCTCCTTTTCATGTGGATTCAGTTGGTATACCAAGATCTACAAGGAGTAGCTAGATCCAAGCCAAAACACCATTTTTGGCATCTTAAACAAGGTAAAACTTAGCTATCTTCCAAGCTAATTACCCACAGTTTTGTGCCTTGTTTTGAAGAGAGTTTTGATACTCTTTCTCTACTGGAAAAATAGGGCCGAGGTAGATCTCCAACAAACTTGAAGATCTAAGGTAAATCTTACCTCGAAATATACATTAAAACACTTCTTATGGTTAGATCTTGCTTGGAGACTAACTATGCCTTGGTTTCTGTTTGAAAACATGTAAAAGAAGCTGTGGAGAAATTCTCCTTAAGGTGGCCGAATCCAAACAAGGATTTATCTAAGCTAAATCAAGGTATAAATCACTTAAATCTACACTTGGTATATTAATATGTGTTTATACATATTTATACATATATTTCGTGAGTGAAGAGTACATTAAGGTCTTATTTTGACCTTAGGTGATTAAGGAATGGTTTAATAAATTTTATAACTAATTAAACAAGCATAATTGTCAAATTTAAGACATTATGTGGAAAATTGGTAATTAAATGAAAGATATATGGTGAGGCCGAGATTTATATGTATTTTTGGGACATTTATGTGTAATTTATTTTGTGAGCAAATGTTTGTAATAAGGCCATGTACTTTAGGCCATTTTATTTATTTATATTTAGTTTAAAGTTGGTTTTAGGTGATATTTATATATTATCGAAATGAATAGGTGGTTATAGTGTAATTAAATTAAATTTGGGGGCTTTAGAATAATAAGGCCGAAAATTAGAGGTTAAAAGGGTTTAAAATAAAGTTTATAAGATTTTATAAAGTTTTGGTGGTTAAATGGTAATTTCTGAAAAGTATGGGTGCAAACCGTAATTATAAGGAATTAATGGTCAAGGAAATATTAAGGAGATCAACCTTGACCATATGGTAGGTTTTGACCAAATTAGATAAGTTAGATAACTTATTTAAGGTTTTATAAGAAGATAAGTACTTAATGGTAATATTTTTATAACATATGTGGTAAATATGTTATTACCGAAAATTAAGGGTGTATAATGGTATTATAAACACCCATGGGCTATTAGGAATTTTTAGGAATTTATTGGGTTGATTTCGGAATTAAAATAAACTATATATGCATAATATATAGTTATTATGTCATTATGACACTTTGGAGAAATATAGAAGGTGGAATGGTAAATACCGTAAGTATATGGGTTAATAAGGATATTTATAACCCTTTGGAGAAATTTGGTCATTTTTAGAACTATATAAGGGTATTTTATAAGATATGTGTATAATATATAGTTTTAATGATATTGTAAAACTATATGTTATAAATAGGGCCAAATGACAATTATAGAATAGCACAAGGGCTGTTCGGAATTTACAAAAAATAACCATAGGTTATACTCTTTTATAAGTTAGAAATGTTATATTAAATGGTATATATAACATGGTATAAATAAAGGGGTGATTTTGTAAATAAAGGAAACTTTGGTATATGAAAAAGAATATGGTTTTTATATGGTGCCCATGCGGCAATAATAAATAGTTTTGTATAAAAACTATAGGTTATAAGTTAAAGGGAATAAAAATATCATATCAAATGATATTAGTATATGGAATAACATTACATAATGTTATGTGGTCAAAAGGGAATTTAAATAAACTATAGTGCTGTACCGAAAATAATAGGGTTGGGAAATGAATTTTAGACTAAGGTCTATAATGTTATAAATGTTATAACAATTACAAGGTTTAGATGGGAATAACATAAGGAAGGATACTCACCTTAAATAATGTGACAAACTATGAATAAATAGGAATTATAAACTAAGGTGTTTTTGGAATAAACCTTAGGAGTTGTAATTATACAACATAAAATGTTACTCATGTTAGGATAACAATCTTAATATAAGTTGTACAATATAATACAACTAATGGGAATAATCATCCAACATAAGATGATAAAATGTAACATATGATATAAGAGTTTATTAAACTCACAAAGTTTACCTACGTGGTAAATATACATACACAAGAAAAATGAATATAAAGGATGGATATATATTATGGTTAGAAACCATATAGTATAATGGTGGTGATTATTACAAAAAATAGTTACGAACTATAAGTTATGGGTTTTGGATGCAAATATTATTTGCTAAAGGTAAATGGGTTATGTAATACATTGTATTATAATGGATGGTGGGAGAATGATACAATACAAAAAAGAATATAATATAATCATGCATGCATACATGCAACTATGGGTTACGTACCTAAACTAGATGGTGGATAAGATTAAAAAGAAATACAACGAATTAAACTTAACAGTTGAAATATTATGACGTATGAGTTTTAAGTAACAAAGCCGACTATTTTAGAGAAACCCGTAACAATAACTGTAGAAAACAAGGGTGAACTGTCGGGGTTACTTGTTATTCGGAAATACCGGATGTAGTTAGTCATGGAGACTGATTTATAGTTTCAATACCGTTTAGATTACACTTATGACAAGACGCTTGACGAGCTAGTGGACTACACGGAGCATAGGATCTTGCTGATTCATACTCCACCGTAATACGATCAGGGTGAACGGTATGTAAAGGGGTTTGATCCGGGTTGTCCTAAGGATATTCCTTGGGCTCGGATTTGGTTGATATAACTTGTGTGTTATGTGTGTGGATACATGTATGTGATTAAGTGTTACTGCATTATTTATTTATGCACGAGCGTCCTACGGGACTAACACTACGTCGACTATAGATCGACTTATATAAACATACATATACGTTATTGTGATGACATGACGGTTACTTGATATAATACCATAGTATTAATATTAAGTATATGGGAACCTAAGTAAAACACTTAGGTATGAGTCACGACATTGTCGGTCTCTAGAGCTTGGATCTCGAACATGAATATAACCTAGATTACTTCTAGGTATGCGTGAGACCCATTGGGCAGCTAACTAATAAATATTCTCCATAAGACTAAGAGCAGATCTTAAACATTATGAGAGAGAGATGGTATGAGTTGAGGTGAGGAATCCCGGTAGTTTACGAACTACTTGGTTGCGCATTTGTGATCACTGAGGGGTACCCGATTGGGTTCCGCTCCAGGTTATATCCAACGAGCCCAAACTGGATAGTGGATCAGGTGGCTACGGCCTTTATATGGACGTCTTACGAGACATAAGTGAGTCAGGGGCCTCCAGACCTCTGGCGAAATGAGCACCTTTGTGTGTTCGGGAGGACTACTGTCCATGGTGAGGTTATCGGGTTGTCCTAACATGACGCCCAACTGGTATTAATTAAACATGGTTGGATGGAGCCTACAAGGCTAAGGTAAATTTAATATGAAAACTGTACGCTACGGCGAATGTAAATTGTACATATGGATGGGGCCTTGAAGGCCAAACTAAATTAAAATTAAAAAGGATGGTTTACGCTACGGCGATTGTACATTGTACATGATATTATTGTCACTCGATACGTTCGATATATAAGTGTTGTTTGAAATATTATATGAATATTTGGATGGATGGTTAAGTGTTTATGAATATTTGGATGGATGATTATGTATATTATACATTTATGTTACAGTATTGTTTATAACTGTAAAATGGTAAAGCATGAAACCAATCTAATAAAAAGATGGTTAAAATGACAAGTGACCATTAGGGTCCAGGCCCGGCATACTCAGCGTCTATCGCTGATACTACACCATTACAGGTTGTTGATCATTGTCGAAGCCGAAGAGTGGGAGCAGGGTAATTGGAGTTTTACTTTTGTTACCACACATGAAGATGTTGTATAGCAATGAGAATGGTGAATTGTATTATGGTAAGGTTGTGTATATTCAGGTTTGGGTAGACGCTCACTTGTCGATGTTTATGATTTATGGACTTAGTATGATGTATTGGAGCTTCTCGTTATCACGGCGGTTAGCAGTTTATTTTGTTGGAAGTTGGATGTAGTTTGGCTTCGTTGCTCGCATGGGCGAGTAATGGCCGGTGACACCCGAGTGAGTGTTGTAATTGTTATTTACTTTCCGATGCGAGACGTTTTATTTATTGCTACGTGAGGGATTATTACATGATTGTGGAGTGGGGTGTTACATCATCATTAACACTTAATCGCCTCAATCATAATTACAATCGCAGCGGATAATCCTAACACAACGGTGGGTGAAACAATGCCGTTAGCCACCCACGTGACTAACAAGGCCTAACTCAAATACAGTAACGGTCTGATGGACCGGAATACCCGAGTACTTAAACAAATACAAACTTCATTCATTTCTAACCGAGTCACACAATACAATCCTCAATTCAATTCTATGCCGAGTCTATACAATCCTCAACTTGCCGATAAACGTTTCGGTTTTATTATACAATAATTACAAATGTAAATAAATAAATCTGCCCATGCATAAGCAACCCCGTCCTACTCTCAAATGGTATTCGTCTCCATTGTACCTGAAATAGAATGGGTGGCCCCAAAGGGGCTTAGCACCTTTGCTGGTATGGTAGTCGTGCAACCCGCTACTACCGGGCCACACTCAACTAATTCTCGTCTTAACATGCGATTGTTTTTAATTAAATCAAACATGAAGTGCATTAAACATCCAACATGCTCGCATTAAACACAAGTACTCAAACATAGGAATACAATCACAAAACTAACACCTTAAGTTTGTTAGTTTATCTTGTTCTTTAGGCCTTGAGGGCTTCTACCTCACTAATGTCTCATTCTCATCATTCACTATCTTACCTATTCTCTTCGGATAACTTCACTTGTTCTCTTAGATCCATAGACACTACAGGTCTCAATCCTTTTCTCAATTATTCCTCTCTTGAATAATCCTTAAGTCAATACACGTGACCTCCGGGCAGAGACATTCACAAGTCTCACCACCGGGCTTTCAAGTTCTAGTCTTACTTCCCCGGTTTCGACCCTACACCGGGTCTATCATAGTGGGAAGGTTCAACTAGCAACCGGAACTACTCTCTTAGTTCCTCTTTCATTCAAATACGTCTGAATCTCTCTCTCAGACTTCTCACATTCCCAATCACTCCTCTCATTGGAGTCATAACATACTTATGTATATTAGCCTAGAAGCATCACTCTCGATGTCATATAATGACTTAGGGAATTTTTCTCGGATTCTTGTATTCTCAGATTTAAGGGTTGCCCCAACATTTTGAATACTTATACGTTCGGGTCGTTTTCTCGTACTGGGTCGAATCCTCATATAGGAGGTCGACTATTGTTAAGGGGGAGTTCTATAGTCCCTTACATTTCTCTCACATTCTAGTGAGTTCATAAAGGGAGTTTACTAATCTCGTATATCTCTTTTTACTTTTCTCATGAGTTCATAATGTTGAGCTACAGTTATTCTCTAGTTGAGATTTCTTATGTGTTTCTTCATGTTTTAGTTAATTTGTGTATCGAATCTTTCTACGAGTCACTAACCAAACGTTATCGTTTACTAGTCAGTCTACAACATTCAGTTAGACCACGCATTCAAGCAAGGATGTTTAGTACACTCAACATGCATCAAGATATATATATATATATCAAATGCAGTAAACATTTTCGTGCTTTTATCTTATTAGGTCGGCACACATAACAAGCAGCACACAAAAGCCGAGCGTAACTCGGCAGGACACAAGTTGCAAGAAAACCATACCGTTTACCAAGGGTTTACTCTCGCGTGTCGTCTCACGCTCCCCAGGTAATTCTCGCACAACTGATATCATTTCAAATGTTTCCGTTAACATCAAGACCATATGGTACGTAAACGACTAATACTCCTGTAGTTAACCCCGTTGTCCCGTTAATCTTATTTTTACTCATGTGATCTTGAGTTCTCACTTTCACATTCAATCTAGCACTTGCTTATGCTCCCAAGGACCTTCACATGTCACCAAACAAGTCCTAAACATCTTCTAATACCATTACCAATCAATTCCCCATCATTTAGTACCATTAAAACACTTTTGTAAGTATTTTGGGGGTGGTTCGGGACTTGGTCCGGCCCCTAAGTCCCGGACCAATACATGGCATAACTCTCGGGTGAAATTTTACTTTGGTCCAGGACTTTGTACCTAGCTTAAGTCCCGGACCAAGCTACTAGTTTACTCTTGGGACTTATTTTAGGGTGGTCCGGGACTTGATCCTGGTCCTAAGTCCCGGACCATAGTAGTAATCTGTCAAATTTGACAGTTTTCAATCTCTATTCAACACCAATTCTTACCCAATCCTTTCCTAATCTTTCCACATGTTTCCAAACATGTTATAACACCTTAAACACTTGTTAAACCTTCCTAAATCATTGGCCAACTCTTTACTCAATCCTTGTTCAATTCTACAAGTTTCCACTCAAAAATTCTGCACTTTTGCAACTTAGGTCCTAAATGCCTAAGTTGCACTTTTGCTCACCAATTCTTTAACTCCATTGTTTCTCCTACAATCATTTTGACCATGTCACATTCTTCCTAGGCATTTAAATCTCTATTACCCAAGCTCATTCATTATTTCCCAAGTTAAACACTCTAGTTCTTTCCTAGAATTTCTAAGACATTCCAACTCCATTTTTTGCTACAGATTTTTGCCCAAATCTGTTCAATTCTTATACTCTAGTTTTGGTGAGTCTAATTCACTCATTTACACTATATTTCCTCCTAATCAACCTTAGGCTCTTCAAGCTCATGACCACACCTAAAACACTTATTTCTATAGAAATTTTGCCATAGTCTCCCTACAATCTTAGCATGCCCAAATGCACCATTTTTCATTTCCTAATCAATCCAACTAACCAAATCCATAATGCACTAATCATAAATTGCTTGGCTCTTAGGCCCTTAAATCACACATCAATCCACAATTCTCTCTTCCAACTACCAAATACATTCTTAACTCAATTTAGGTTCATTCTCTTAATTTCCCCATCCCAAAATTTCTAAAGCATTAAAGATAGATATTAGGGTAGCTTAATTACCTTAAGCTTTCAAGTGCTTCTTTTTCACTTCTCTTCTCCCCTTCTCTTTTCTCTTTCCATTTTCGGTCAAGGGGCAATGCCAATGCCACAACACTAGACCAATACTTAAGGGAATACAATGAGCACTAATTAAACTCTTAAACACTTGAAATAACCCTAGAATACATTGGAATTGCTTAAAGCACAAAAAATTAGGGCTTACCTTTGGAAGCTCTAGGATAGGCTTTCAATCATGAACCAAAGGAGGGATTCCAACCACCATTTGAGGCTTAGACAATTGCTCAAACAAAGAAGAAACAAGGCATTTGAGAGGTCAAAAATCAGTTGAACAAGAGAATGGAGAGAAGATTGAGTTTTCTTGGATTTTACTTACCTCAAAGAGGAGACAATCTAGCTCCATAAAATATGATTTCTCCTCAAATGAAGCTATACCCATGGTGGGGGACTTCAAGCTTTTGAGATTTTGAAAATAGGGAAGAAAGCTCTTGACGAGTGGAACACAAATATGTAATTTGTTTGAATTTGGAGCAATAATGTGGCTTGAGCCAAGTCAAGAAAGGTGGGAAGCCATGGAGGGAGCTTCAAAAACGTGAGAAAAGAAGGAGAGGGGAGAAACCAGCTGGGAGAGAGGGAGGAATCAGCTGAGTGGGGAGAGAATAGAGTGAGAGGAGAGAGAGGGTACGTAAGGGGTTTTATTTACTTGTCCCCTTTTTACTTTATTACTTTTTCTCTTCTCACAAATAAGCTAGTTTCCTAATTGAGACGGGAGTGCTGAAACTAATAAAAACCGGCCCCTTGTAGTTAATTAAGCAGGGGCGTTTTTGTCTTTTCACAAGAACGCTCGTTAAATTCCCGATTTGGCACTATTCACTAACAGGGCCCGTTTTCTGAATTATTCTCGTTTCTTCAATTTTAATGGTTCTTAAACCTTCATTAATGTTTAATTATAGTTATATGACCAACTATAATTTTTTACAAGTCCATTTAACTGCTCAAAGTTACGTTTTCGGATTTTCTCGAAAAACGTGCTTTAGGACTTTGTTTGCGTTTTTAACCCACTATATGGATCCGTTTTCTTCAGGATTTGTTCCCACATATTATTTAGGCACAATTAAGCCCTAGGAATCCATATAGGACCCTAGTCGAGGTCATATACCTCCTATGGTAATAACGCACGTTTTTACGTTTTATGCTTTTTACGTGTTTTCTCTTTCCTTTTGGTTTTACTCTCTTCAGCAAAGTCCTTTAGGCATCATTAGGCCTGCAAATGTCATACTAGAATAATTTAATCACCATATTTAAGTCCGGGGTATTTCAATTTCATTTCCCAATCTTCTTAGCGTCCCACTGGTATGATCAGTAAGGATATCATCGTTGATGATAGCCAGAGAGCCAGCGAATTCAAACGGCACCCAAGGACCATATTTTTCTTGCTTAACTGGTTTATCTCCTTTAAAAGGGCACTCAGAGATCACATGATTGAGTCTACCACATCTAAATCATAGATGTACGACCCCAAAACCGGCCTAGGAGCTAGGGACGTTACACGCCGTGTGTCTATTACTTAACAATGCAAGGCTCTAACGCAACCGATTCCAAAACCGAATAAACGTACTTGCATGAATTAGAACAGAGTGTACAATATCCTTTAAACCATAGTGAAATGTAAATACAAGATATAGGCCAGAAGGCTACATAATCCGAAAGAGCGTCTAACATGCAAAACCAAATACAGAGTCTAGAGGTAGTCTTAAACATGAATCACAACTCCATAAAGAAAGAAGGAAGAAGGAGCTCTCCATGTGCTCAATCTGCATAAGTGAATAAAGGGGTGAGCTCAACATCCCAGTAAGCAGAAGACTTCCTCAAGGAAGCCTACTCAAAACAGAAGTTAGAAAATGCACAAAACAGAAGGAAACATAAGTTACTTCGCAACAGACAAATCAGAAGCAGAACGGATCACAAAACTGAATAGAATGCCATATCAAAACATTAGTCGTACGTGCAGAAACAAATTCACAAGGTGGGACACTAGAAACCCGCTAACACATCAGAATGACTCACACAACGTCCTATGGATCTGAAGATCCCACATCAGAAGCCGTAGAGTCAGCTAACGGACCAGTCGGTCACTAAACGTCCTAAGGGAAACCCTAAGGAACTTATACAGAAGGAATTCCTGCGCAGCATGCTACGGGACAGCCCGACCCGACCATCCAAGGCTCAGAAGCGCAGTAACTAGGTCCCAAATCGTTTAGCCAAGATTTCATATCAAACGTGCTTAAATAAGCATAACACATGTATAAAAATCTTATTCACACTTTGGAGATTCATACCCTGCAAACAGAAGTCAAAACGGAGCTCAAACAAGCAAAATAGGCAAAACAGAAGGGGTGTCCGGACATGCGTCCGACCTTGCATGTCCGGACACAATGCGAACTGAAAACATCAACATGTACGGAATGTGTCTGGACTTACATGTTCGGACACATGTCAAATTGAAAACCTAGAGATGTCCGGACATGTGTCCGAACTAACAAGTTCAGACACATGCCGAGAGTAAAATCAGAAAACTTCCTCGCATGCTGTCCGGACACTTCAAAAACTCGGAAATCAGAGGCGCGCCAGACAACACGTTCGGACATACAAGTTCGGACGGAAGTCCGGACGTTGCAAAGTCACCAGTTTACAAAACAGCGACAAAGAACAAAAACCCACACAAATCAACACCAACATCAGCAAATCATTCAAAAATGTAAAATAGTGCCCACGGGGGTTTTAATCACTCGAATACCAACGCAGAACAATGAGGAATTCATCCAAAATAACACCAATTGTAACTAGAAACGTAAATCAAATCTGCACCCCGAGGGTGAGCAAACAACCCCGATTCCATCCTCCACTTGCATGGATTCAAATAGCAGATTTTGTCCAGGCGATGCCAACTATGATACGCACAAACCATTGGCAGAAGAGGGGACAAACCACGCTGAATTCAGCAACACAGAAGCAGCAAAATCAGAAAATCAATCCTTCAAAACCAAGAGCAATGACCACCGAAATATAACGAATCAAACCTGATTAACCGCAGAAACAATCCCAAGCAGCAGCAGCGAGGAACCGATCAGAACGTAGACAGAAATCCCAGCAGAAATTGGAAGCGCACAAGAGAGTTGAAGGGGAGGAGCAAAACGCTAAAGAGAAAACTGTCAAAGGGGAAGGCGCGATGTTGGAACTGACCAGGAAAAGAAGTAAGACTTCTAAAATACCAATTACCACTTACCAATTATAAAAGAGGGGAAATTTCCACCTTGTCCCTCTCTTTTAAACAAATGCCCTGGACGTCCCAAAACCTAGAAGACACATATAAATAAATGGCAAACGAAACAATGTTAGGAAATTCTGAAATAAAACCGGGTTATTACATCACTCCCCCCTTTAAGGAATTTCGTCCTCGAAATTCAACATACCTCACTGCTCAAAGAGCGCAGGGAACTTAGCACGCAATTCCTCCTCGAGTTCCCAAGTCGCCTCGTGCTCGGACTGATCAGACCACTGAACCTTTACCATAGGCAGTGTCTTGCTGCGTAAACGACGAACATCACGAACTAAAATCCGGACCAGAGCTGCCTCATAAGTAAAATCCTCGCGAAGTCGAAGCTGTCCATAATCAATCAAATGAGTAGGGTCATGAAGATAATTCCTGAGCATCGTTACATGAAGCACATTGTGGACTCCTGCCAAAGCTGGTGGCAACGCCAACCTATAGGCCACAGGGCCAACCCTCTCAAGCACCTCAAACGGACCCACAAACCGAGGACTTAGCTTGCCTCTCTTGCCAAACCAGACTACACCACGGAAAGGAGATATCTTCAGGTAGACCTGATCCCCAATCTGAAACTCAAGCGAACAACGTCTCTGATATGCATAACTCTTCTGTCGGCTCTGGGCAACCAACATAAGTTCCCGGGTAGTCCTGACCTTATCCACAGCTCCCTGCACTAATTCCGGACCCACAACAGCCCTCTCCTTCAGATCATCCTAACAGATGGGAGATCTACAGCGCCTAGCATAAAGAGTCTCAAATAGAGCCATTCCAATACTCAACTGAAAGCTATTATTATAAGGAAATTCGATCAGAGTAACATGTTGATCCCAGCTCCCATCAAAATCCAACACGCACGCCTTCAACATATCCTCCAGAATCTGATTCGTCCTCTCAGTCTGACCGTTGGTCTGAGGATGATACGTGGAATTGAACGCTAACTTCGTCCCCAAAGCCTTATGCATGCTACGCCAGAAGTGGGACACAAACTTCGGATCTTTATCTGAGACAATCGTCGCTGGCACACCATGCAACCTCACAATCTCGTCCACATATAGCCGAGCAAGACGCTCCAGGCTAAAAGTCTTCTTCACTAGCAGAAAATGGGCTGATTTCTTCAATCGATCCACAATCACCCATGGAGCATCGCAACCAGAAGATGTCCTAGGAAGTCCCACAATGAAGTCCATACCTACGCTCTCCCACTTCCACTCCGAAACGGGAAGGGGCTGCAGAAGGCCAGCAGGCCGCTGGTGTCCAGCCTTCACCCGCTGACAGGTCTTGCAATGAGCTACAAAGTCTGAAATCTCATGCTTCATATTCGACCACCAGAAGGACTCTCTAAGGTCCCGATACATCTTCACACCTCCTGGGTGTACCAAATAAGCTGCTCCATGAGCCTCCTGCATAATCTCCCGACGAAGCACTCCATTACTGGGCACGCAGACTCTGCCTTTGTAGCGCAGACATCCATCATCAGACACTGAGAAATCTAACTTCTGGTCATCTGAAAGTCTCTCACGAATCCTGCACAACTCAGCATCTGCCAATTGACCAGCCCTGATCCGATCTATTAGAGCAGACTGAACCTGAAGGGCAGCTATCATCCCGGCACTGTCAGATGAAACCACCCAGACACCCAAATGCTGAAGCTCTAATACAGACCTCTGAACACCATACAACGAACAAGCAAGCCCTGGAGCACCCCTACGACTCAACACATATGCCACCACATTCGCCCTACCAGGATGGTAGAGGATCTCCAAATCATAATCGTGTCGAAGCTCCAACCATCTCCTATGTCTCAAGTTCAGTTCTTTCTGCGTGAACAGATACTTGAGACTCTTATGATCAGTGTAGACCTTACACGTCACCCCATACAAATAATGTCGCCAGATCTTCAAAGCGAAGACCACAACAGCCAACTCCAAATCATGGGTAGGGTAATTCTTCTCGTACGACTTCAGCTGACGTGAACCATACGTCACCACCTTACCCTGCTGCATCAGAACACACCCCAAACCCCTATGCGAAGCGTCACATAACACCTTGAAGCAGTCTGTCCCAGAAGGCAACGCCAAAATCGGAGCGGAAGTCAACATCCTCTTCAACTCCTAAAAGCTCTCCTCACACACCTCGCTCCACTCAAACTTGACATCCTTCCTAAGAAGGTGAGTCAAGGGAGACACTATCTTGGAGAAACCCTCCACAAACTTCCTATAGTAGCCTGCAAGCCCTAAGAAACGATGCACCTTCGAAACACTAGTGGCCTTCGCCCACTCCATAATCGCCCTGATATTCTCAGGGTCCACCGAATTACCGTCATTCGAAACCGCATGACCAAGGAACACAACTCTGTCAAGCCAGAACTCACACTTCTTCAGCTTGGCGTATAACTCCTCTCTCAAAGTCCGTAGAACAATCCTCAGATGCTCCTCATGCTCCTCAGCACTCTTGGAATACACCAAGATATCATCAATAAACACAACCACAAAAGAATCTAGAAAGGGTTTGAAGACTCTGTTCATCATATCCATGAAGAACGAAGGGGCATTGGTCAAACCAAAAGGCATGACCAAGAACTCATAGTGCCTATAACGGGTCCTGAAAGCGGATTTAGGCACATCTTCGGCCTTAATCCTTAGCTGATGATACCCAGAACACAAGTCAATCTTTGAAAACACAGTCGCTCCTGCTAGCTTGTCGAAGAGATCATCAATGCGGCGAAGAGGATACCTATTCTTAATGGTAACCTTATTCAATTCCCTATAGTCGATACACAATCTGAAGGTGCCATCCTTCTTCTTCACAAACAGAACTGGTGCTCCCCATGGAGACACATTAAAGCGTATCAAGCCCTTATCAAGAAGATCCTGTAGCTGCACTTTCAACTCCTTAAGCTCTGCCGGACTCATGCGACAGGGAGCCTTAGAAATAGGCTGAGTCTCTAGCGCTAACTCTATCGAGAACTCCACCTCACGATCTGGTGGTAGTCCTGGCACATCATCCTGGAAAACCTCAAGGAACTCACGCACAACAGGGATGTCCTCCAGACGGGATCCCTCTCGAACCTCAGACACAAAACAAAGAAACCCTTGGCAGCACTTCCACAGGAAGCTAACTCCCTGCATAGCAGACACTAGCACCGGCGCACACGGGACTGAATTCCTCATAAAAGAAAAACGGGTCTCACTCGGCCTATCAAAAATGACTCTCTAGCCGCACAATCTATATGGGCATGGTGCTCTACCAGCCATTCCATGCCCAGGATGACATCAAAACATGACATGCTCATAGGAATCAAATCAGCAGGCACATTCCTATCCATAATCACTACAGGACAAGACTTGCACACATAACCAAGTACACAAGCAGGCACACCACTCAATGGGCTAGATATACACAGATCAACATCATGAGGCACATCAGAAAACCCGAGACTACCCACTAAATCACCAGACAGAAAGAAGTGGGTAGCTCCTGAATCAAATAGACAGAAACCTGGCTGAGAAGAGATCCGAAGAATACCTGAAACAACACGATCTGAGCCACGATCACACTCGCCAGCCAACGTATACACTCGCGCCTGAGTCTGAGGCTTCTTCTGGTCGGTCTTCTACCCAGAACCAGTGCCTCTACCCTCTGAACCGCCACTGTCACCTCTAGCCTGTGGACACTGGACGATGCGATGATCCAAGGAGCCGCACTTGAAGCACGCTCCTGTCTTCCTATAGCACTCTCATCTAGGATGAAATCTATCACAGTCGGGACACTTCACCGCTGCAGGCGATGAAGAAGATGAAGCTCCACGGTCCGCTCTGAACTTCTTCTTCAAAGGAGAAGTCTGGTCTCGCCTCTCAGGCTCCTCTACTCGACCCTTCTCCTTCTGGTCCTTCCCTTATCAGGCCTCTGGTCTCTCCTCTCAAACCGCTACCTATCCTACAGCTTAGTCTCCACCACCAAGGCAACATCAGCCACGTCTCGGAACATCTTGTGGCGAAAGGGTGCCACAGCTGCTCTAATCTCGGCCCTCAACCCAGCCTCAAACTTCCTCGCCTTCCGATTATCATCTGGCTCAGGCATAAACTTAGACAACAAAATAAACTTATGCATGTAGTCATCAACAAACATCTCCTTAGTCTGGCGGAGTCTTCCATACTCCACTATCTTCTAGTCTCTGAATACGTCAGGATAGAACTGCTGATTGAAGTAGGCTCTGAACAGGTCTCATGTCCACGGATGGGGGTACTTCCCCTCTACCGTCTTCCACCACTCCTTAGCCTCTGCCTGGAATATAAAGGTGGCAAAAACCCACCTTTAATCCTCCTCACAGCCCATCACCTTCAGAAACCTCGATGGCTGTGGACCCAGTGGCATGCCTCCTGCGGATCACCACTGGCATCAAAGAGAGGCAGCTTCAACTTCAAGAACTCCTAAAGCGCCTTCACATTGCTGCCCCACGCGCCAGCTCTGCTGCTGGTGTGGTGGTACCCACGGTTGGAGCACCTGGGTCACCACCTGCTGGACAATGGCATCGAGGTCTCCCTGTGGAGCCTCACCCTCAGTAGCGCTTCTCACTGAGCATTGGGGTGGCATACAAAAGAACAAAACACCAAAACTCATCAGAACCCATCAAACACTCACATAACAGATATCATAATCATTCAGGCATGCAGACGGACCCCACAATCACCAAAGAAAGCCAACCTGGCTCAGATACCACTAAATGTAATGACCCTAAAACCGGCCTAGGAGCTAGGGATGTTACACGCCGCGTGTCTATTACCTAACAACGCAAGGCTCTAACGCAAACCGATTCCAAAACGAATAAACATACTTGCATAATTAGAAAAGAGTTTACAATATCCTTTAAATCAGAGTGAAATGTAAATACAGATATAGGCCCGAAGTGTAACACCCTCTCCATAATCACGATATAATCCCTCACGTAGCAATAAATAAAAAACGTCTCGCAGCGGAAATAATAACTATTACAAACTCACTCGGGTGTCACCGGCCATTACTCGCCCATGCGAGCAACGTAGCCAAACACATCCAACTTCCAAATAAATAAACTGCTAACCGCAGTGATAACGAGAAATTCCTATACATCACACAATCATAAATCACAAACATCGACAAGTGAGCGTCTACCCAATCCTGAAATACAAACCTTACCATAAGACCATACACCATCTTCATTCTATACAACGTCTCCAATTACCTGTTCCTGCTCTTCAGCTCCGACAATGATCAACAACCTGAAATGGTGTAGTATCAGCGATAGACGCTGAGTATGCCGGGCCTGGACCTAATGGTCACTTGTCATTTTAACCATCTTTTTATTAGATTGGTTTCATGCTCTTCCATTTTACAGTTATAACAATTGTAGCATAAATGTAATAAACAAACCATCCAATATTCATAGACACTAATCATCCATCCAAACCAAACAATCATTTAGATATCACAAACCACAAATATATATCGAACGTATCGAATAACAACATATATTGTACAATGTACAATCGCCGTAGCGTACAGTTTTCATATTTGATTTACCTTAGCCTTGTAGGCTCCATCCAACCATCAACACACAATAAATAACCACAAGTATAACCAATGAACAACAAAGCGAAACAACGAGAATAATAAACAAGTATTAAGTCTCGTCCATGGTATTGTTCGCCACTGTATAAGTCTCAATTGTTTTAGTTGTTCAGTTATACCTAGTGACAATGTCTCGTTAAAACGACATGTCTCTAGTTACCCATATATTATGGCGGGTCACCCACGGCAGTAGCCACTCCAACGGTAGAGTCTCCGACCAACGAGCCATTCTAGCTCACGGGAAATTTTCTTGATACTTACGGACCCGTACGCGGACATCCTGGTATCGTTTTTGTGATCACAGCGCGCACCAAGAGCCACATCCTCTTGGCTTTACTTCCATTCCATTAATTAATTAATTATACCATCGCATCGCATTACCAAATTTTCTAACACAGCAGACTAAGGTCATTAGTCCAATCCGGAGTTGTAAACTCGGGATCCAGTGTTAGATACGAGAGCGGCGTATAGAAAAGGCCAATGCTCCGTATAAAAGTCTCAGATAATATGTATATGTTATTATCATAGTGCTACAACGTTTTACTTACGTTCCTTATATTTCATATAAGATAGCACCATAGCCGCTAGTTCGTTTTATATATATGGTTCATATATACGAACCAATACTGTTAACTCAACAACAGTAAATAATAAGCAGCTATAAATATACAGTTCATGCATATTAATTAACACATTCAGGCAAACAATCTTATCACAGATCACACAGAAGCTGAACTGAGGAAGCCCTCAGAGACAACCAGAGACACATAACAACATACAAGTTATATCAACCAAATCCGAGCCCAAGGAGCAACCTTAGGTCAACTCGGCAAACCCCTTTACATACCGTTCACCCTGACTGTATTACGGTGGAGTATGAATCAGCAAGATCCTATGCTCCGTGCAGTCCGCTAGCTCGTCAAGCGTCCTTGTCAGAAATATACTCTAAACGGTAATAAAACTATAAGTCAGTCTCCATGACTAACTACATCCGGTATTTCCGAATAATAAGTAACCCCGACAGTTCACCCCTGTTTCTACAGTTGGGTTACGGGTTTCTCTAAAACAGTCGGCTTTGTTACTTAAAACGCGTACGTCAAAACTATTTCAACTGTTAAGTTTAATTCCTTATATTTCTTTTAATCTTATCCACATCTAGTTTAGGTACGTAACCTATAGTTGCATGTATGCATGCATTCTTGTATTATATTGCATTCTAAAATTCATAACTTATAGCTCGTAATTTTTTTTTTAAATAACCACCACCATTAAATCATATGGTTTTCAACCAAAATATATATCCACATTATATACATTATTCTGTGTATGTATATATTTTTACCACGTAGGTAATTCTCATGAGTTTCATAAACTCTTATATTTATGTTACATTTTATCATCTTTTATTAGATGATTATTCCCATTAGTTGTATTATATTATACAACTTATATTAAGATTATTATCCTAATACCATGTAACATCTTATGTTGTATAATTACAACTCCTAAGGTTTATTCCATAAACACCTTAGTTTATAAATCCAATTTATTATAGTTTGTCACATTATTTTATGTGAGTACCCTTCCTTATATTAACTCCATCTAAACCATATCATTGTCATAACATTTATAACATTATAGACCTTAGTCTAAAATTCATCTTTCAACTCTTATTAACTCGGTATAGCCCTTAACTCAATTTAAATTCCGTTTTGACCACATAACATTATGAAATGTTATACCACATTCTAATATCATTTGATATGATATTTTATTTCCTTTAACTTAAACCTATAGTTTTTATACAAACTATTATATATTCCTCATAGGCATATATCAAACCTTATACTTTTCCTTAAACCATAATTTCCTTTATTTACAAATCACCCCTTTCTTTTACCATGTTATATATACCATTCAATATAACATTTCTAACTTAAAAGAAGTATAACCCATGGTTATTTTTTGTAAATTCCGAACAGCCCTTGTGCTATTCTATAATTGCCATTTGGCCCTATTTATAACATATAGTTTTTCCATATCATTAACACCATACATTATACACATATCTTAATAAATTCTCTTAATAATTCTAAAAATCTCCAAATTTTACCAAAGGGTTATAAATATCCTTATTAACCCATATACTCTTGGTATTTTACCATTCCACCATCTATATTTCTCCAAAGTGTCATAATGACATAATAACTATATATTATACATATATAGTTTATTTTAATTCCAAAAACATTCCAATAAATTCCTAAAAATTCCTAATAGCCCATGGGTGTTTAAAATACCATTTTACACCCTTAATTTTCGGTAATAACATATTCACCATATATGTCATAAAAATAATACCATAAGATACTTATCTTATTATACAACCTTAAATAAGTTATCTAACTTATTTATTTTGGTCAAAACCTAGCATATGGTCAAGGTTGACCTCCTTAATATTTCCTTGACCACCAATTCCTTATAATTACGGTTTTAACCCCTAAGTTTCCAAAATTCACCATTTAACCCCAAAACTTTATAAAATCTTATAAACTTTATTTTAACTCCTTTTTAACTCTAATTTTCGGCCTTATTATTCTAAAGCCCCCAAATTTAATTTAATTACACCTAATACCCCATTTATTTTCGGTAATGCATTTATACTACTTAAACTTAATTAAAAGCTTGTAAATGCATAAATAAAATGGCCTAAAATACATGGCCTTATTACAAACATTGGCTTGCAAAATAAATTACACATAAATGTCCCAAAACACTTATAAATTTCGGCCTCACCATATAATTTTCATTTATTTACCAAACTTCCACATAATGTCTTAAATTTGACATTTATGCTTGTTTAATTAGTTATAAAATTTATTAAACCATTCCTTAAACATTTTAAGGTCAAATAAGACCTTATTATTCTTCTTCACTCACGGCAATAGTATTAGAATTAGCTTAGAACATTTTTAACTTAGCAAAGTTAATGTTTAAGTGATTTATACCTTGATTTAGCTTAGGTAATCCTTGTTTGGTTCGGCCACCTTAAGTAGAAATTATCCACAGCTTGTTTTACATGTTTTCAAACAGAAAACAAGGCCTAGTTAGTCTCCAAGCAAGATCTAACCATAAGAAGTAATTTAATGTAAGATTTAAGGCAAAAATCACCTTAAGAAGCAAGGAGAGTTCAAGATGGTTTCGACCTGAATCAAGCACACCACAAGGTGTTAGATCTACCATATTGACATAGGAAATAGCTAGATCTCAACAAGCTACCTTGTTATTAGGTTTTACCTTGGAAAAATGCCTTAAAAGAGGGTATTTCCTTTGGATCTCGGCCATCCTTGCTCCAAATGGCTAACCAACAGATTCCACATGAAAAGGAGAAGAAGATGAGGCTATGACAAAGTTTCACAGCCGAACTTGAAGGAATCAAAAGTTATGAGCTTAAAGCATTTTTACCTTAAATGGTCAAGACTTGAACTTTCCTCCTTAGATCTGGTTATGTACGAAACCAACACTTCCTCTAACCTCCAAATCACTCTACATAGATGTATAGAAAAGGTTGGAGTGTAGATCAATCGAAAAAGGAAGAAAGATGAAGAAAATGGGCATTTTTATGCCTTAAGAGCTTACCTAGAGCTTGAAACCTCATCAATGGTGCTTGGAACTCTACTACGATGGAGGGGAGCCTGAGAGACTCAAGGAGTGAGCCATCTCGGCTAAGAGAAGAAATGAAGGAGGATGACCTATTATTGCCTTAAAGCACTTTTTGAATTTTTTTGATTATTGGTTTGATGACTCATCAATGCTTGATTGGAGTTGATAATTGAAGCAATTCGGTGGAGATAAGGCAAGAGGCAGGCGTGTATGATTGGAGAAGGTAGGGCTTGATTGATTCAAATTTGAATAAAAAATGAGTAATAATGTGACTTTTAGCAAAAGTGAAAGGTGACTCATCTTGCCTTGTCTTGTACTGCTTGGGAGCCACGAAATACAAGGGAAAGGAGGAGCAATTTGAGGCTCCAAAACCGGCTGGCATCACATGGGGTGAGGTAAGTGGAACCCACCTTTTTGTTTTATAAGGTAAAGTTTGTTTTTTTGTTATTTTATGCAAAAGTAAAGTAGCTTATTTAATTGTCACATGTCTCTTGTCTCTTGGTCTGTTAAGAGACTTAATTATCTGATTTTATGTAGTCCATTTCGTGGTCAATGGTCAACATTGACCAACTTAGTCAATGTTGACCCAAACGGGCCCCACTTTAGGGTTTTATTAATATTTTAATATTAAATTTGTAAAAATTCGTAAATTTCTGGAATTAAATTCCTAATATCATATAATATGATATTTTATTATATTTAAAGGTATTTATAACCTTTTAGCCCATTTAAAACCAATTTAAAAGACAATTTCACAAAAACGTGCTTTAAGGAGTTTTAGCGCACATTTTGTGTTGCCTGGTGTTTCTGAGCTATGTTTTCTTTGACAACGGTCTTGTTGTGTTTCTTACATGATATTTGATCATGTAATTCAATTTTATATCATTTAGAGGTCATTAGACCTTTAGGGTTTTCCTAGAGCACCTTTTTGCCCTTTTTGACCTTGAAGCATGTAAATGCTTTTTCTTTGTGTTGGAGTGTTGTCCAACGGTTATAATATGTTTAATATTATGTTAATATACTTAGGACAAATTTTTAGGTCCTAAGAAGTTCATTTGGGTATTTATTTACCCTTAACAGTCAAAGGTGCAACATCTTGTTTTATGTTGACCACTGTTGTTCTCAGTTGACTTTTAAGGCGTGTTTAGGCCTTAATTAATGTGATTAGATATTTAATCCATGTTTTATTAATTTGGGGTATTTCAATCTACCCCCCTTAAAAAGACTTCGTCCCGAAGTCTCTTAATCAAGTAGGTAAGTATATATAAATGTATAACTACCCATTATTCCCATAATGTATATCTATGTGATATATCATTTACATACATCGTATTGCGCTTATACAGCACATAGCCATCACGTTGTGGCGTTATTTCAATCATATATGGATATAGGTGATCCATCAGCATCATTATTTCCTATCAGTTCTACAAGTCCTGGCAACCTCTCTGAGGTGTCCATAACATACCATCGTTCCACATTCCATATCTAATGATTCATTTCGTATCTAGACGATACCATATGTAATCATTCTATAAAGCAATATGAATACATATCACAAATAGCATAAGAAAAGTGTTACACACATGGTGTAGACACAACATTCATACATGTATCTCGTAAGATACATACATACAAGTGTACATCACACACAAACAAACCAAACAACGCACGCCCCGCGTACCAACCAACCAACAAAACCAATTCACTGTATGCTATGCATACTAAATAATTCACATACTAACCATACAAACCTCGTATGCCCCGCACACCACCAATTCTTTGTATGCAATGCATACTAAACAAACAAAACTTAGTGCACACATGTGCACAGCCAAGAGGCTCTACCCCCCTTAAAAAGGGTTACGCCCCCGTACCCCACAAGTATACAACAACCGCTCAACAAGGAGCGCTGGATACTTGGCTCTCAAAGAGTTTACCAACTCGTGGATTATCCTCATATCAGAGAGACGGGTATGACTCTAGCCCTTCTGGGCTCCACAATACAAAGGATGTGGCACTAAACAATTTGTGCTCTCTCCCAAATTCATTCTAATGGGCCCACTCGCTCCGTATGAGGTGCAGACCCATGAACACAGGCTGAATTTGCCTTTCTTTTTTTTTTCCATTGCTGTGAATCCACTTGTTTGGATCACTAGCATATATGCGTGTGCCTTTTCTCACTGATATTCAGTTGAGGTATACTATGACATTGGCCATTGTTAGTACTTAGTGCTTTTTGCACTTGTCTTTGTAATACTAAGACATACCAGCCTAAATGTCCACAAAGATGATGTTTGTCATCCATGTCTCCTGGTATTTGTTCCGGAGTGACACACTGTTGTAGTTCCTCTTCTCCTTTTTTTTACACACTCGTGTTGATATCCACTTTATCTTTCTGCGTTCCCACTAGATTAATAACTGCACGAGTGCAATACCAAAACACTCAGTCATACAGAGTGCAGAGGCGTAAACGCTCAACAGCTAATATCTCATGAGTCAAACAGATAAGATGTGCGAATTATCCTATGAGTGGTACATTCCAAATCCATTGTTCTTTGCTTAAGGTATCTGCTATCATATAGCTTTATCTTTTCTCCTTGCGTAGTCACGCGTTTATGTCCATATCACCTGGTAGATTTCCTCTGGATTGCAAGCATTTGCTTGATCCTTATGAGGGTTCTACATATTTTTCGTCCATAATGGGTTTTCCTATATTTTTTTTGGGTTCTTGTCCTTGAATTGTTTCCCTGTCTTTACTGTATACTGTCTATTGTTCTCTGTTGAAGGTTCTCTTCCCTTTTTTTTCTAGCCCGTTGTTTGAACTGCGGCTCTTCTCGTCCATCTTCGAGGTAATCCTTCTTACTGTCCGTAGAATGGAGTTGACTACTTCTCACGTTCCTAACACTACTTGTCTACTTGCATGGGGTACCGTACTGATACATTACTACTTACCCGACTAACTCATAGATAAGTCTGTCAGGCCCACATGCTCCTAACGGAGTGCGGACGTCCCATGACTCATTTAGTAAACTGGTAATGTCTGTCACACGGTTATAGTGAAGTATTCTGTTGTCAATCTCCCTTTGATGGATATCCCCTTTTTTTTCTCTCTTTTTTTTTGTCCTTCTCTTCTTCTCTACTGTTTTTTTTATCTCATTGAGTACAACACATATTCCTTTTCTCCCTGTTTTTTTTTATCATTTCTCATCCATAGTTCATATTCGTCCCCTCATCCATGTAATTGGATGCATTGCAGATTGCATAATAGTTTGGGCAGCTTGGCTCTTCACTTCCCAACCATCCTCACTGACGGTGGTGCATCTACAAAGGGTATGCTTGTCCATAAGGACTAAACATGTATCACTGGTAGTGATTAGCATTAAATGCAAGTATACTCTGATGGTATTTGGCTAATAGCCCTGTCTGAAACTTCCTCGAACGTTTAAACTTGTGTTTTTTTTTACAGTCATAGTGGCTGTATAATGTGTCCAGTTGCAGTGGTTGGACTACGGTCCTTCCAAATTGCATAGGTTTCTAATCTCAGGTTTGAATGAAAAGTTTGAAAAACAGTTTTTTTTTATAAAAGGTTAAAAGTAGTAGTTGTTGCATTTGCAGCAGCTGTTACTGTTGCTGTCGCTGCACTTGCTGTAGCAAGTGCGCAAGGCAGATGGAAATTTCAGTGGTTTACTGTCATAGCGCTTGCAATAGCAAGTGCGCCATGCAGGTGGAAATTCTGGTTCAGTAATTCCCGGTCTCATTGACTCTGTGTCATTTAGAGTAGGCTACATGTAATGTAAGCATTAACATCCTGTTCATATATATATCCGTCAAGGTTTAAAGCTTTTGGTACTGAGTACACACAACTAATCCCAAAGTCTTACACAAAAGGCGAGTGGTCAATGACACACTCCCACATACTTATAACATATCTCCTTCTAACATTCAAAGTAAGCACACAACATAGTAAGTAAAAGTCTTCCACCAGCGGTCTCATGGAGTTAGGGTACTCATGCCCTATCTACTCCCTTGCCCTTCTGGGCTCCAGCATCCGTAGATGTCTAGCCATCCTGACCGCCTCGTGGTACTCCAGATCCTTCAGCTGAGGTCTTCTGAGTATTCTTTGGTGGCCTGTAATTACGGCTCTCTGGGTTCATCCAGCATTCAAATTTCCTATGGCCCTCTTTGTGGCAGCACCGACACTCGACTTTGCGGCCTTCGCAGTCGACCCCTGGATGGTCCTTCCCACAACGCTTACAGTAAAAATGGCGCTGGGGCTGTCCGGTGCCTGATGATAGTATTTAAGTTTAAGTTAAAATCTGATGGTATAAAGGTTAAGATTATATTTGTACTTAAGAGGTAGGTGTTCTCACCCTTAGGAGGTGCAGATCTCAGAGGCTTAGCATCAATAGCTGGGCCGGTCAACTGAAGGACGGGCTCTTTTCCTTTCTTTCCCTTGTGACCCTGTTGCCCTTTCTTTTGGAAAAACTTCCTGTTTAATTGTTTCGGGTCAGTATTTATAAGATATTTAGCATGGTAAACAATCTAGAGTGGGATAAGCCCTTACTTTCCCTTTCTCTGGCCCCCTCCTGGAGATGCTCCTCCACCCTCAGACTCTCTTTCAGGGTTCTTCCTTTTCTTTGCCCCTAGAGTCTCTTCCCGAGTCTGGAGCATTAGCTCAGTCCTCGAGGCTGCATCATAACACTCCTGGAATCTCCTTGGTAAGTTCTCACAAAGCTAATTGGTAATGTAGTAAGTAAAGAATTTTATGGCTTCCATGTTAATATCTGGATGGTAGTGTAGAGGTTAGCACCCATCGCCATCTGAATGCGAAATAATAGTCCTCCCCGGAACTTCTCGACCATCACGGTCTTTGAGTAATCCACACCGGGAATGAAGTCCAGCTGACCAATGAATCGAGCGTAATACTCATCCACGGTCAGACCTCCTTGGGTCAGTGTCTCGGACTCCTGGCGCTTCTTCTGTTTGAGATGTGCTGGGTAGTACTTCCCTCTCAGCAATTCTACAAAGGCAGCCCACGAAAAGTCGGGTGTAGCCAGGTGATGGTCCTTGACCAACCTCCACCAAGTGCTAGCTGCATCCTTCAGATGGAAAGCAGCAATGGCGACCTTCTCGTCGTCTGGTACTTGTAAAGCTTCAAATGCTTTCTCATGTTCAACAATGTAACGCTCTAACGCTACGGGGTCTGGTTCCCCAGGATATGTAGGTGGTCGGGTCTCGCTAACTGACTTCAACCAGTTCGTTTCCCTGGGCTGTGGCGGGTGGGCTGGTGCTCTTCCTATCTGAGTACCCAGCTGTGCAAGAACGGCTGCAACCGTCTCAGCAACTCCTGGAATGCCGGGGTCACCGCCTCCACCTCTTCCAGTACCACGCCCCCTAGTTCCACCAGACATCTGTAGTACAGTATGTCACATAATTACTCGGTAAAATTACCGTACACAACCAATAGATATTAAGTTGCCTTAAAGGCTAACCTGTCACGCAATTTGCGTTTCTAGACACAATATCTTTTGAGACGAATCGTCTCGTACTTCCCAAACGTTTCCCAATATTTCCCAAGTCCTAAGCTCACTGTCTTAACCTATTGTCCTCGTCATCAGAGCGGACTCCGCTCTGATACCACTTTTGTAACACCCTCTCCATAATCACGATATAATCCCTCACGTAGCAATAAATAAAAAACGTCTCGCAGCGGTAAAATAAATAACTATTACAAACTCACTTGGGTGTCACCGGCCATTACTCGCCCATGCGAGCAACGTAGCCAAACCACATCCAACTTCCAAAATAAATAAACTGCTAACCGTAGTGATAACGAGAAATTCCTATACATCACACTAAATCCATAAATCACAAACATCGACAAGTGAGCATCTACCCAATCCTGAAATACACAACCTTACCATAAGACCATACACCATCTTCATTTCTATACAACGTCTCCAATTACCTTGTTCCTGCTCTTCAGCTCCGACAATGATCAACAACCTGAAATGGTGTAGTATCAGCGATAAACGCTGAGTATGTCGGGCCTGGACCCTAATGGTCACTTGTCATTTTAACCATCTTTTTATTAGATTGGTTTCATGCTTTTCCATTTTACAGTTATAACAATGTTGTAGCATAAGTGTATAATACACACAACCATCCATCCAATTATTCATAAACATTAATCATCCATCCAAACCAAACAATCATTTAGATATCACAAACCACAATTATATATCGAACGTATCGAATAACAACTATATATTGTACAATGTACAATCGCCGTAGCGTACAGTTTTCATATTTGATTTACCTTAGCCTTGTAGGCTCCATCCAACCATCAACACACAATAACATAACCACAAGTATAACCAATGAACAACAAAGCGAAACAACGAGAATAATAAACAAGTATTAAGTCTCGTCCATGGTATTGTTCGCCACTGTATAAGTCTCAATTGTTTTAGTTGTTCAGTTATACCTAGTGACAATGTCTCGTTAAAACGACATGTCTCTAGTTACCCATATATTATGACGGGTCACCCACGGCAGTAGCCACTCCAACGGTAGAGTCTCCGACCAACGAGCCATTCTAGCTCACGGGAAATTTTCTTGATACTTACGGACCCGTACGCGGACATCCTGGTATCGTTTTTGTGATCACAGCGCGCACCAAGAGCCACATCCTCTTGGCTTTCCTTCCATTCCATTAATTAATTAATTATACCATCGCATCGCATTACCAAATTTTCTAACACAACAGACTAAGGTCATTAGTCCAATCCGGAGTCTGTAAACTCGGGATCCAGTGCTAGATACAAGAGCGGCGTATAGAAAGGCCAATGCTCCGTATAAAAGTCTCAGATAATATGTATATGTTATTATCATAGTGCTACAACGTTTTACTTACGTTCCTTATATTTCATATAAGATAGCACCATAGCCGCTAGTTCGTTTTATATATATAGGTTCATATATACGAACCAATACTGTTAACTCAACAACAGTAAATAATAAGCAGCTATAAATATACAGTTCATGCATATTAATTAACACATTCAGGCAAACAATCTTATCACAGATCACACAGAAGCCTGAACTGAGGAAGCCCTCAGAGACAACCAGAGACACATAACAACATACAAGTTATATCAACCAAATCCGAGCCCAAGGAGCAACCTTAGGTCAACTCGGCAAACCCCTTTACATACCGTTCACCCTGACTGTATTACGGTGGAGTATGAATCAGCAAGATCCTATGCTCCGTGCAGTCCGCTAGCTCGTCAAGCGTCCTTGTCAGAAATATACTCTAAACGGTAATAAAACTATAAGTCAGTCTCCATGACTAACTACATCCGGTATTTCCGAATAATAAGTAACCCCGATAGTTCACCCCTGTTTTCTACAGTTGGGTTACGGGTTTCTCTAAAACAGTCGGCTTTGTTACTTAAAACGCGTACGTCAAAACTATTTCAACTGTTAAGTTTAATTCCTTATATTTCTTTTAATCTTATCCACATCTAGTTTAGGTACGTAACCTATAGTTGCATGTATGCATGCATTCTTGTATTATATTGCATTCTAAAATTCATAACTTATAGCTCGTAATTATTTTTTTTAAATAACCACCACCATTAAATCATATGGTTTTCAACCAAAATATATATATCCACATTATATACATTATTCTCGTGTATGTATATATATTTTTACCACGTAGGTGATTCTCATGAGTTTCATAAACTCTTATATTTTATGTTACATTTTATCATTTATTAGATGATTATTCCCATTAGTTGTATTATATTATACAACTTATATTAAGATTATTATCCTAATACCATGTAACATCTTATGTTGTATAATTACAACTCCTAAGGTTTATTCCATAAACACCTTAGTTTATAAATCCAATTTATTATAGTTTGTCACATTATTTTATGTGAGTACCCTTCCTTATATTAACTCCATCTAAACCATATCATTGTCATAACATTTATAACATTATAGACCTTAGTCTAAAATTCATCTTTCAACTCTTATTAACTCGGTATACCCTTAACTCATTTAAATTCCGTTTTGACCACATAACATTATGAAATGTTATATCACATTCTAATATCATTTGATATGATATTCTTATTTCCTTTAACTTATAACCTATAGTTT
This sequence comes from Limonium bicolor, assembly GCA_023374045.1. Lineage (NCBI taxonomy): Eukaryota > Viridiplantae > Streptophyta > Magnoliopsida > Caryophyllales > Plumbaginaceae > Limonium > Limonium bicolor. Next base: position 134,754,449 of record CM041779.1, on the reverse strand, counting down.
TTATACAAACTATATATATTTCCTCATAGGCATATATCAAACCTTATACTTTCCTTAAACCATAATTTCCTTTATTTACAAATCACCCCTTTCTTTTACCATGTTATATATACCATTCAATATAACATTTCTAACTTAAAAGAAGTATAACCCATGGTTATTTTTTGTAAATTCCGAACAGCCCTTGTGCTATTCTATAATTGCCATTTGGCCCTATTTATAACATATAGTTTTTCCATATCATTAACACCATACATTATACACATATCTTAATAATTTCTCTTAATAATTCTAAAAATCTCCAAATTTTACCAAAGGGTTATAAATATCCTTATTAACCCATATACTCTTGGTATTTTACCATTCCACCATCTATATTTCTCCAAAGTGTCATAATGACATAATAACTATATATTATACATATATAGTTTATTTTAATTCCAAAAACATTCCAATAAATTCCTAAAAATTCCTAATAGCCCATGGGTGTTTAAAATACCATTTACACCCTTAATTTTCGGTAATAACATATTCACCATATATGTCATAAAAATAATACCATAAGATACTTATCTTATTATACAACCTTAAATAAGTTATCTAACTTATTTATTTTGGTCAAAACCTAGCATATGGTCAAGGTTGACCTCCTTAATATTTCCTTGACCACCAATTCCTTATAATTACGGTTTTAACCCCTAAGTTTCCAAAATTCACCATTTAACCCCAAAACTTTATAAAATCTTATAAACTTTATTTTAACTCCTTTTTAACTCTAATTTTCGGCCTTATTATTCTAAAGCCCCCAAATTTAATTTAATTACACCTAATACCCCATTTATTTTCGGTAATGCATTTATACTACTTAAACTTAATTAAAAGCTTGTAAATGCATAAATAAAATGGCCTAAAATACATGGCCTTATTACAAACATTGGCTTGCAAAATAAATTACACATAAATGTCCCAAAACACTTATAAGATTTCGGCCTCACCATATAATTTTCATTTATTTACCAAACTTCCACATAATGTCTTAAATTTGACATTTATGCTTGTTTAATTAGTTATAAAATTTATTAAACCATTCCTTAAACATTTTAAGGTCAAATAAGACCTTATTATTCTTCTTCACTCACGGCAATAGTATTAGAATTAGCTTAGAACATTTTTAACTTAGCAAAGTTAATGTTTAAGTGATTTATACCTTGATTTAGCTTAGGTAATCCTTGTTTGGTTCGGCCACCTTAAGTAGAAATTATCCACAGCTTGTTTTACATGTTTTCAAACAGAAAACAAGGCCTAGTTAGTCTCCAAGCAAGATCTAACCATAAGAAGTAATTTATTGTAAGATTTAAGGCAAAAATCACCTTAAGAATGCAAGGAGAGTTCAAGATGGTTTCGACCTGAATCAAGCACACCACAAGGTGTTAGATCTACCATATTGACATAGGAAATAGCTAGATCTCAACAAGCTACCTTGTTATTAGGTTTTACCTTGGAAAAATGCCTTAAAAGAGGGTATTTCCTTTGGATCTCGGCCATCCTTGCTCCAAATGGCTAACCAACAGATTCTACATTAAAAGGAGAATAAGATGAGGCTATGAACAAAGTTTCACAGCCGAAATTGAAAGGAATCAAAAGTTATGAGCTTAAAGCATGTTTTTACCTTAAACGGTCAAGACTTGAACTTTCCTCCTTAGATCTGGTTATGTATGAAACCAACACTTCCTCTAACCTCCAAATCACTCTACATAGATGTATAGAAAAGGTTGGAGTGTAGATCAATCGAAAAGGAAGGAAAGATGAAGAAAATGGGCATTTTTATGCCTTAAGAGCTTACCTAGAGCTTGAAACCTCATCAATGGTGCTTGGAACTCTTACCTACGATGGAGGGGAGCCTGAGAGAGCTCAAGGAGTGAGCCATCTCGGCTTAAGAGAAGAATGAAGGAGGATGACCTATTATTGCCTTAAAGCACTTTTTTGAATTTTTTTGGTCATTATTGGTTTGATGACTCATCAATGCTTGATTGGAGTTGATAATTGAAGGGCAATTCGGTGGAGATAAGGCAAGGAGGCAGGCGTGTATGATTGGAGAAGGTAGGGCTTGATTGATTCAAATTTGAATCAAAAATGAGATAATAATGTGACTTTTAGCAAAAGTGAAAGGTGACTCATCTTGCCTTGTCTTGTACTGCTTGGGAGCCACGAAATACAAGGGAAAGGAGGAGCAATTTGAGGCTCCAAAACGGCTGGCATCACATGGGGTGAGGTAAGTGGAACCCACCTTTTTGTTTTATAAGGTAAAGTTTGTTTTTTTGTTATTTTATGCAAAAGTAAAGTAGCTTATTTAATTGTCACATGTCTCTTGTCTCTTGGTCTGTTAAGAGACTTAATTATCTGATTTTATGTAGTCCATTTCGTGGTCAATGGTCAACATTGACCAACTTAGTCAATGTTGACCCAAACGGGCCCCACTTTAGGGTTTTATTAATATTTTAATATTAAATTTGTAAAAATTCGTAAATTTCTGGAATTAAATCCCTAATATCATATAATGATATTTTATTATATTTAAAGGTATTTATAACCTTTTAGCCCATTTAAAACCAATTTAAAAGACAATTTCACAAAAACGTGCTTTAAGGAGTTTTAGCGCACATTTTGTGTTGCCTGGTGTTTCTGAGCTCTGTTTTCTTTGAAAACGGTCTTGTTGTGTTCCTTACATGATATTTGATCATGTAATTCAATTTTATCATTTAGAGGTCATTAGACCTTTAGGGTTTTCCTAGAGCACCTTTTTGCCCTTTTTGACCTTGAAGCATGTAAATGCTTTTTCTTTGTGTTGGAGTGTTGTCCAACGGTTATAATATGTTTAATATTATGTTAATATACTTAGGACAAATTTTTAGGTCCTAAGAAGTTCATTTGGGTATTTATTTACCCTTAACAGTCAAAGGGTGCAACATCTTGTTTTATGTTGACCACTGTTTTTCTCAGTTGACTTTTAAGGCGTGTTTAGGCCTTAATTAATGTGATTAGATATTTAATCCATGTTTTATTAATTTGGGGTATTTCACGAAGGCTACATAATTCATAAGAGCGTCTAATGCGCAAAACCAAATACAAAGTCCAGAGGTAGTCTTAAACATGAATCACAACTCTATAAAGAAAGAAGGAAGAAGAAACTCTCCATGTGCTCAATCTACATATGTGAATAAAGGGGTGAGCTCAACAGCCCAGTAAGTAGAAGACTTCCTCAAGGAAGCCTACTCAAAACAGAAGTTAGAAAATGCACAAAACAGAAAGAAACATAAGTTACTTCGCAATAGACAAATCAAAAGTAGAACGGATCCCAATACTGAACACAATGCCATATCAAAACATTAGTCGGACTTGTAGAAACAGATTCACAAGGTGGGACACTAGAAACCAGTTAACACATCAGAAGGACTCACACAATGTCCGATGGATCCGAAGATCCCACAACAGAAGCCGTAGAGACAGCCAACGGACCCGTCGGTCACTAAACGTCCTAAGGGAAACCCTAAGGAACTTATACAGAAGGAATTCCTGTGCAGCATGCTACGGGACAACCCGACTCTACCATCAAAGGGTTAGAAGCATAGTAACTAGGTCCCAAATCGTTTAGCCAAAATATCATATCAAACGTGCTTAAATAAGCATAACACATGTATAAAACTCTTATTCACACTTAGGAGATCTATACCCCGCATACAGAAGTCAAAACGGAGCTCAAACGAGCAAAATAGGCAAAACAGAATGGGTGTCCGAACATGCGTCCGACCTTGCATGTCCGAACATAATGCGAACTTGAAAACATCAACACGTTCCGTCGAGTGTCCGACTTACATGTCCGACACATGTCGAATGAAAACACTAGAGATGTCCGACATGTGTCCGAACTTACAAGTCGGACACATGCTGAGAGTAAATAAGAAAATGTCATCGCATGCTGTCCGGACATACATGTCCGGACAGATGTCCAAACACTTCAAAATCTCAGAAATCAGAGGCGCTCCAGACAACACGTCCAGACATACAAGTCCGGATGGAAGTCCGGACGTCGCAAATTACCAGTTTACAGAACAATGACAGAGAACAAAAACCCACACAAATCAACACCAACATCAGCAAATCATCCAGAATTGTAAAACAGTGCCCACGGGGGTTTTAATCACTCGAATACTAATGTAAAAAAACAAGGAATTCATCCAAAATAACACCAATTGTAACCAGAAACGTAAATCAAATCTGCACCCCGAGGGTGAGCAAACAACTCCGATTCCATCCCCTACTTACATGGATTCGAAAAGCAGATTATGTCCAGGCGATGCCAACTACAAGACGTACAAACCACAGGCAGAAGAGGGGACAAACCACGCTGAATTCAACAACACACAAGCAGTAAAATCAGAAAATCAATCCTTCAAAGCTAAGAACAATGACCACCAAAATACAACGAATCGAACCCGATTAACCGCAGAATCAATCCCAAGCAGCAGCAACGAGGAACCGATCAGAACGCAGACAGAAATCCCAGCAGAAATTGGAAGCGCACAAGAGAGTTGAAGGGGATGAGCAAAGCGCTAAATAGAAAACTGTCGAAGGGGAAGACGCGATGTTGGAACTGATCAGGAAATGAAATAAGACTTCTAAAATACCAGTTACCACTTACCAATTATAAAAGAGGGGAAATGTTGACCTTGTCCCTCTCTTTTGAACAAATGCCCCGGACGTCCCAAAAGCTAGAAGACACATAGAAATAAGATGGCAAACGAAACAATGTTAGGAAATTCTGAAATAAATCGGGTTATTACAATAGAAATGGTAGGTTATCATATTAGACCCAACAACATCTGTCTTTCCCAGCTAAGGACAAGACATCAATCTACATAGTGGGTCTGAAATTGTATCTTCGACACAGATTTTTAGAGCCTTGGAAGCTAGAGTTTCAGCCGATCAGAGCATGTAACAAACTTTCCTATCTTATTACTAAGACCCACAACCGAAGCTTTGTTATAAAAGGAGATAGGAAGATTGTGAATAACAGACCACAACTTAATCGTAGTAGGATCATGTTCTTCTATAGTTATTGTGGGATCTATAACAGGAACTACCAATAGTCTGTTTTGAAAATGCCATGGGCCATTTGCAAGAACAAACTTAGAGTTAGCTTCATTAGTAAACTGGAAAGTGAACCGGTTGTTACCTATTTTGTTCACCTTAAACTGGGACTTCGGTTTCCAGATGTGGCCTAAAAATTTATGCAGAGCCTTGCAATTAATTTGATTTGGGTGCCATAGTCTCCCGAATAGAGCCTTGTTCAGTTCTTTGGGAGTGCTGTCGTCCAGAAGAGAATATCCATCAATCTTTTCTGATTCTACTGGATGCAAGCGGAGGAGCTCACAGCTCGAAGTGAGAAGATCCATCTTAGTAACTTTCTTTTTGAATTTTGTTTTCCAGGAGCCTACTCCAAGAGGAAGACGAGATGGCAATTTCCAAAGCCACGTAATCTGGAACTGGAAAGTTTTCTCACTATTCTCGCTACTAGGGATAGAAAGGGGAAGAAAGTATCGAAATATCTTCGAGATATATTATGGATGATTAGATAGCTGCTTAATGCGGTAGTTGGCCAACTCAGGAACAGAGAAAGAGGAGTCATAACTACTGGAAATGATGTTGATTAGATGGGATATGGGGCTACTATAATACCATGCTGGGGCAAATAATCACCGGCAGTCAACTGGTTGAAGATGAAAGTAGTGTGAGATAGAATATATCGTGTATAACTCGTAAAAAAAATGAAGAGATTAATGGTTATATAGCTTACATGTGGTTTACGGTATTGAGAAGTTTCCATGGTTCCTCATCATCCAATTCCGTCGATTTATCCATCGATGCCAGTAGCGAATTTTCTGGACCGATTTGAGTTTAATTTGAACTGACAGAGAGTTGAGAAGAAAAAAAAAAGATAAGAAGAACGATGATAATTGCGACAAGAATGAGGACAAAAAAAAAAGAGAAGAAGAACGGTGATAATCACGGCAAGAACGTTTTTGGGGATATTTGAGAGAGATGAATCTTTTAAAATCGTAAATTGTTGAAATAATTTCTAAATTAGTGGAGAAGTTAAAATGATTTGTTTTATATAATTTTAAAAAACAAAATATGAAAACAAAAACCATCATATAATTAGAGATGCCACGTCAGCTACCGGAAACACACACTACCCCAAGGGAGCAAAAGGATATCAATTCCTATAGCAGGAAATGAAACAACCGACAAAATCGCGTGGGACAGTCTCTGAGATAATTCATTTTTTTCACGTTTTTTTTTGTGTGGCTATTGAGGCTTCATGACCCAGCGCATTGTGATTGTCGTAGGCGCCACATGTAAAAATGCATTTAAAGTGCAAAGCAGACAAAAAAAAAAAAAACGAAAGCAAAATTCCACAGAGAAAGTTTAGACGAGCACACCTTCATGGACTTCTCCAGCAACTAGAATCAAATCGAACTTTTCTCTAGACAAATTGAATAATGAATAGTAACTGTTTTCCTTCCTGTGGTTCTTACCTACGTCCTTCAATTATTCTCCGATCCCTTCCTTTATACCAGGTCCCATATATATAGAGAGTGTGCTGGGAGATCTCAATCAGAAACCATTCATCTTTGATCATTATACACCCACATATACATCAATGGCGGCTCAAAATTCAACTGGAAACCATTCCTCATCTCACAATAAGCCAGATTTGAAAGATCAAAAACCTACCCTCGTCAACTTTCAAAGCACAATCTCAACACTACCACAAAACGATGGATGGTTTGAGGATAAACCTCTCTATCAATACGATGGATTTTGGTATGCCCCCTTCCTCCTTAAAGGCGTAATCACATTTGCTCAAGACGATTCATTTGAATTTTATCCTTCGGATATAATCATATGCAGCTGCATGAAAACTGGCACAACTTGGCTCAAAGCTATAGTATTCTCCATCGCTACAAGAACCCGCTACCATCTTGTTGATCAATTCGGTAATATTGCTCTTACTAACAACAAAGTAAGTCATGATTTTGCTTCTAGTGATTTGTCTCAGACTAAAACTATCAACCCTCTTTTAAACGCGGTGCCACATGACTTAATCCCTCTTCTTGAAGTTGATATTGCTCAAAACCAAAAACCTAGAGATCCAAACCTTCCAATATATGCCACCCATATGCCCTACACTTCATTACCAAGTTCAATAAAGACATCTGCTTGCAAGATCATCTACATCTGGAGAGATCCAAAAGATACCTTCATATCAACTTGGCATTTTATCAACAAATATAAATCTAGCTTACCAAAAGAACATGAACTCACTTCATTAGAAAAGGCATTTGACCTCTTTTCACAAGGGATATCAACTTGTTGTCCATATTGGGATCATGTTCTAGAATACTGGAAGGTAAGTCAAGATTTTCCTGATCGAGTATTGTTCTTGAAGTACGAAGATATGATTGAAGATACTTCTTTCTCCTATGTTAAAAGGATTGCGGATTTTATGGGTTACTCTTTCTCAAAGGAAGAAGAGAGTCAAGGTGTTGTAGAAAAGATTGGTAAGTTTTGTGGTTATGAGAGTTTGAGTCAGCTGGAAGTGAATAAAAGTGGAAAGCATCGACCTGAGGATGTTTTATCTGCAGAGAATCATATATATTTCAGGAAAGGTAAAATTGGAGATTGGAAGAATTATCTGACTTCAGATATGGCGCAAAAGCTTGATGCCATTACTCGTGAGAAATTTGATAATACTGGCTTAATCCAGTGATCATGATAATATTAGAACAAGTCGATTTATCATCGATCGACTTCCTCATGTGTATCTGATAGCTTGTATTAATCAGTTGAATCTTTTACCACTAAGGCGGAAGAGAGGTCTACTTACGATAACATGGGTCTACATATATTTTAAGAGTAATTAATAGTGTTTATGATTATTTATCATTCACCGAGTCGCCTACGTTTATTTTTCTTGGTTCTTAGTATTTCATCAGTCAGTCGCATGGTTAATTATAAATTATTTTCTTTCCAGTTGCTGAGTGTTCGTTTTTGCAGTCAATTTTTTAGTTTTTACAGTCATTTTAAAAAAATACAGTCAAATTTTTAAATTTTGCAGTCATCAGCATACAGTCAGTATTCCAGAGTTCGCAGTCGTAAAAAAAAAAAACAGTAAAAAAAAAACGTGCATGATCCGTCCGTAAAACGGACCAGCATACTGTCGTCCGTTTCATACCGTCCGTTTTGCGGACGAGTCAATAGACCGTCCTTAAAAAGGACGGGTCTAAACCGTCCGTTTTATGGACGAGTCAATATACCGTCCGTAAAATGGACGGGTATAGACCGTCCATTTTATGGACGAGTCATTATACCGTCCGTAAAAAGGACCGTCGTTTTAGGACGAGTCAATATACCGTCCGTTTTATGGACGAGTCAATATACCGTCCGTAAAATGGACGGGTTTGGATCGTCCGTTTTATGGACGAGTCAATATACCGTCCGTAAAATGGACGGGTCTGGACCGTCCGTTTTATGGACGAGTCAATATACCGTCCGTAAAATGGACGGGTCTGGACCGTCCATTTTATGGACGAGTCAATATACCGTCCGTAAAATGGACGGGTCTAGTCCGTCCGTTTTATGGACGAGTCAATATACCATCCGTAAAAAGGACCGTCCGTTTTATGGACGAGTCACTATACCGTCCGTAAAATGGACGGGTCTAGACCGTCCGTTTTATGGACGAGTCACTATACCGTCCGTAAAATGGACGGGTCTAGACCGTCCGTTTTATGGACGAGTCAATATACCGTCCGTAAAAAGGATGGGTCCATTTTGCGGACGTAGTATTTCGTCCGTTTTGCGGACCGCATTATGTACCGTCCGTTAGAGACATTATAGGTAATGATCCATTTGGAACAACTCTCGGTTCTTAAACAATGAAAGATATTTTTTTGTGACTGCGAACTCTGGAATACTGACTGTATGCTGATGACTGCGTAATTTAAAAATTCGACTGTATTTTTTTTAAAATGACTGCAGAAACCAAAAAACTGACTGCAAAACACCGACGAGTTTAAAATATCATAGTGCAAATTGATTGGTTTGCGTAGTCCACTGCATCAGCCCTACCAATGTCAAATAGAAGGATTGGACCCAATTTGTGATACGTTTTGGCATAGTTCTAATTTTACCTTTCAATCATTATGGGCAGTATATATAGTTATCTTTGGCTATATTTAAACGGAACGGAGATTGTCGAATGTGCGAGAGTATAGTATGGAGTTGTTCACGTGTTAGCATGTGATTGGGAGAAAAAAAGAATAAAAAAAGAAAAGGTGTGTGTAGACGTGTGGACAGGAGAGAGATGGAGAGAAAAATAATTTTTTTGTTCAAAATGTTATTACTCATAAAATATAAGTATAAAAATAAAAAAAATTATACCATTGTTCATCATTTTTTGCGCTCTTTAAAACAAGAAGTATCATGGAAATATTTTGGTAAAATTAAAATTTTATATTTTTAGAATGTGTATATATATTAGATATTTTTAAAGTGAATCTTACTCATTAGTAAAGTGAATTTTCTTTAATAATAAAATGAATCATATTCATTGGCAAAATGAATCTTACCCCAAACACTCTGAAAACCACCCAAGGAATGCTAAAAACATAGAAATCATTTTTAGGGTTTGTAGTGTAAGGTTAAGGTTCACTTTTAAAAAACACAAAGGATTAATGTTTGCTTTTTTTAAACATAAGATTCCCTTTTTTTAAACGTATGATTCACTTTCAATAAATAAAAATTTCATACTGTTCCCGCATAAGTTTGTGGTAGGATTAACTTTTACTACTATTAAACAAAATATTAATTTTTTTAAAACCTTTGATTCACCTTTAAAAAAACCTTTGATTCACTTTTCTTAAACTTCTGGTTCACTTTTCTTAAACTTCTTATTCACTTTAGTTAAAATAATCTCTATTTACGGGAATCACTTTTCTTAAACCTCTAAATCACTTTTCTTAAGCGTATGATTCACTTTATAAAAACCCCTGATTCACATTTTTCAAACCTCTTAATCACTTTAGTTAAACAATCGATCGTTATGAGATTCACTCTTATTACTCTGATTCACTTTGTAACATCTTGTGATTCACTCTTTAACAAACCGTTGATTCACTTCTTTAAAATCTCTGATTCACACTAGTCAATGAATCAGAATCACATTAGTTAAACAATCTCTGTTTAGGAGATTCACTTTTTTTAAACCTCTTATTCACTTTTAAGCAACTCTCTGATTCACTTTTTCACAACCTTTGATTCACTTTTTAACAATCTTTGATTCACTTTTCTTAAACTTAAGATTCACAATTAATTTTAAAAAATATGTACATACAAAAAATAAAAAATTTTAAGTTTATCAAAACGTATCCATGACGCATATTGTTTTGAAGAGTATGAATAATGATGAACAATGGTATAATTTATTTTATTTTTACACTTATATTTTATAAGTTATGATATTTTGAAAAAAAATAAAAAATTTCTCTCTCCTACACACACCTCTCCCCTTCCGGCGTGACTATTCTGTATTATACTCTCTTTTTTTTTCTTCTTTTTTTTTCTCTCCAATATGATATTGACAGGTGGCATCCTTCTCCATATTAGAATGTGGCGTCTTCGCCAGCTTCGAAATTGCGTACTTAAAATTGTACAGTTTGTATAGTGTAAAAGTATAGGTTTTATAAACTTATTGTACAGTTTAAGAAGTTAGTATGTATATCTAGTAAAATTTCAGTAATATCAGAATTCATTTTATAACTTTATATATACAGTTCTTATTTACTAATTGTACAGTTTTAATAGAACAAATGTACATATATGTATCCATCTATAGCTACATTCGGATGTAGCCGAGAAATTACCTTTTACTTTAGGTCATTAAATAGGCCCATTTTTTTCAAAGGGAGGATCGACTAGTTGGGCGCTATGATAAGCCGTTTCTTCACGAGTTGAAGATAAGCGGACTCGAACTGCTGACATTCGCCATAGGGTAAACCACCGTCTCTCAAGCCCTCCGACTGATTCTACCATAAAGGATGACGATAGACAATAACTCCCCCCTTCATAGCTAATCGATCTCTTCCCAACAAAACAATTGAAGAATCGTTGTTACTCATTCTTTCACCCCCTCTATTGAAGAATCACCCACCCAACACCTTATCCTGAGAGTTTGGTATTCGCTAGCCTTTTCTCTTCTTGTTTTGTTCTTGGCTTTCTGTGACGCTCTATCTTGCCTTCCTTACTCTCTTTGATCGGTGGGCTTGCCCATTCTCTCTCACCAGAACAGTTGGTAAATGGAAAGTACAAGATGAAGGTAATGTGGTGTGACCAATATGAGTGATAGGAAGATGTTGGTCATTGCCGAGAACAATAGGGGAGGAGGGTGACGAGATTGTACGGGTGAAATCATAGTACAGCAAGTGTACTGGTCTGTCGTAGCAAGTTTTCCTAGGTAGTATTCCCTAGGTTATCGAACAAAGGAGGTTGTGTCTAGTTTGAGTCTTTAATCTAACTTACTAAAAACTAAAGAAAAATAACAATAAATTAGGGGATTTGGTTTGTAGAAACTTAATACTAACAACAATTGAATAGACGATAATCGAAGCAATTCTAAAAGGGCAAATCCTGGTTTACTACTTCTACCTAGTTTATCAATTCCCTTCCTGAGTGTTTTCTAAAAACTAGATTGCAACCCCAAATCTAAATTAATCTAAAACCGGTCCCTCGCGAGATAGATTCTTACTAGCAATTCTCAAATCCTAACTCTCGTTAAGAATTTACAAATTAACTAGTAGCGTCATCGTTTCATCCGGTTTCTAGTAAGCTAATCCCCAGGAATTACCGTCTAAAGTTTCACTGGTAATATTCCTATGGTTTAATGAACGTTGCAGTTCTCACTTGTAAGCAATTTATATAAAATAAACTCAAGAAATAATTAATCACAAGAGAAATCAATATAAAACAAGGAATAAAACTATAATTTGTATAGAATTTATATTTAACAACTCAAGAAGCAAATTAATAAACTAGTTGTCCATACCAAACTAGAATTCTAACGACTACTCAGACATCGGAGACAAAGAAATAATAACAATAATAAAGAGATTAGAAAACATCATCTAATTGTAGAACAATGATGAATTCGGTCTCTGTCTTCTGCTCCGGTCTGTCAACACTGACTATCTCCCTCTATATGACTTGTTTCTTGTTGCTAGGGTTTGACAATTTCTCTCTCGTCTCGTATTCGTACACTACTAGAAAATTGCCATTTACCCACGGAAAATTACCCACAGGCCTATGTCATAGGTGTTTTACAACGGAATACCCACGGACACCCTACGGTTAAGGTGTGGAAGAATATTGCTACAGAATACCCACGGGTGAAATACCCCAAACCTTAATAAGTTGTTTAAACATTAAATTATAATTTATTAGGACTAAAAAGAGTCTTAGTAATATTAGTAAACAATTTAATAAATAGTAAATGCAATTAAATGCCTTAAAGGCGATAAGGGCAAAATATGCTCTAAGCTTGGGATAATCTTGGTTAAGACTTAATAAACTTACCAAGACTTTATTTATATATTAATAAATATATTAAATCAATTACCAAATAAAACCAAGCTTGAAAACAAGTTAAAACACAAAATGTGCTTTAAGGAGCCTTAAAGCACGTTTTTGAGGAACTGTCTTGTAAATGAGCTTTGAATGGCTAAATGACCATCAATACTCTTTAATTAATATGTGTACTACTTAGTATCACATTTGGAAGTTTAAATCAATGAGAAATCAAGAATCTCACTTCTATGTGTTTTGTTTGTATGAATAGTAACTAAAATAAGCTAGTTTGTAACATATGTCAACATGTGTAATTTAATTGATCAATTAAGACTGGGTAACCCCTTATAACAGATGGGGGCCGGTTTTTATAGAGGTGAGTCACACTCTTATCAGTTAATAAGCAAACAAGTAAATAAGTTAATAGCTAAGTTACTATTTGCTTTTAGTAAACAACTAATATCTACTAAAGGCAAGAGCAATCAGTGAATTCTTCTCATTCTCTTCATTTCTCTCAATCTCACGTATCTCTTCTTCCTCCTTGCTCTCTTTTACGACTGAACCAGTACACCACCAACATACATCTTCAATCCCTTGTAACTTCTACCTCACTAGTCCAAATCAAAAACTAAGACCACCAATCTCTTAGTCTCATCAAGCTCTTCAATTTGGTCCTTTCAAATCTTCAAGAGCTCCATTTTGGTGCCAAGAGGAATCTCCATGGAAGGAGCTTGAGCTCATCTTTTCACATATTATTGTTCTCCTTTGCTTCAAGGTAAGGAAACTCAAAGAAAAATGGTGTTTCCTCCATGTTTGTGTTGTCCGAAAATTAACCTTAAATGGTGTCCTTGTATTGCCTTGTTCTAGCTTCATTCCTACCATTAAAGGACTGGGTGGAGTCCTCTCTTGAAACATATCCAAACTCTCTTCAAGTTCTAAGGTAAAACAATTACCTAAGTGTTCTAAGACTATATGTGTACTTAGGGTTTTAATGAACTTACATTGTTTGTTAAAACTACCTAAAGAGCCAATGGTAAATGACTTAGTAAAATGTTCTCAAAGAGACTAGTAAAAGGACATATGTATTGTTGTGTGTATTTGCAGGTCAAAGGCAAATATATTGTGGGAAATTCAGTGTTTAAGGTTTAAGCATTTTAAGGGCCTAAGTGCCATGCAATTTAAATTGTGCACTATGTTGTAATGTGGTGTATATTTGGTGAAGTTTGTGTATAAGAGTGTTCTTGTTGGATTTTAGTGTTCTAATGTGTTTAATGGTGAAAACAATGTGTTTGGGCTTAGTGATGTTCTAGGAGAACCCATGTCAAAATTTAGTAAATGTGCAAGAAGTTCTAGGTGTTATATAAAGTTTGGTGAACTAGAAATGTTGGAAAATGACTAAGTGTTTTACAAGAGAAGAAATAATGCTCAAGAGATGATGTTGAGATAAGGAGAAAGCATTTTGGGATAGTAGTTTTCATAGGTGAAAAACACCATTTGGAAATCTAATATGAATTGTTATAAGTGTTAGTGAATTTTTATGAGGAAGTTGTGTGGCAAGTTAAACATGGATTTAGGTGTGTTTAAGATGATATTTTGACATTAGAATTTATGTAGAAACATTAGGAGAAGGCTAGGCTTGGTTTGGTAGTTGAAGAGTGGCTGAAAATTAATGTTTCGGACTAATACTGGAGTGGTCCGGGTTGCAAACCAGAATGTAAACCCGAACCACCCCAAAAACATGTCAGAGAGTTGAAGTCTGTAGGTGGTCCGGGTTTCAAACTCGGCTATAAACCCGGACCAGGTGAAAATGAAGGCAGTGAGTTGTGCGACGAAGGGGTCCGGGTTTGTAAACTCAGACCTAAACCCGGACCACCCTAAAAGTGTCCCAGAGAGTGTTTTTAAGCCTTTCCAAGGTGTTGAATTGAAAGATAAAGATAATATAAGGTTGTTAGAAGGTGTTTGATGACTATTAATGACCATTAGGAGGGGTGAGTAAGTGTAGTTAAATGTGAAAGTATATGATATAGTTATGCAAGTAATTAGCTAACTGTAAGTCAAGTACGGTAATTAACCGACATTACTAAATGTGTATAGGATTCTCTCAAGGTGGGAACCAATCGAGGCAAGGACCAAGGTATGGTTTTCTTGCAGTCTGTTGCCTACCGGTTTACACCGGCTTGTGTGTTGTTTGTTTTCTGTGTGTAACACCCCAACCGCTAATCCTATGCTTACCGTCTAATCGTCCTATTAATCCTATGAGTTCGCAGCGGAATTATTACATACTTACTACGGCGGGTGAAACAATGCCGCTAACCGCCCATACGGCTAGCTAGGCTACTACTTACAGTCACGGTCTGATGAACATAACGTACCGAGCTACTAAATTACTTACCAAAATACCATGTGCCAATTACTTACATCCTGGATCACCGAGTATTAAAGTATTACATTACATCCCTTTACCACACTTCCCAAAAGAATGAGTTTCTAGGGCTACTCATCTATACCAACTCCATTCTATCACAATCCAAAAAGGTGTACCCCATGGTACACCGGCTATTCAAAACTACAGCCATGTACTACTCAGTACACCCATCATAAATTCATTGTTTACATTCCAAAAAGAAGATAAAAGAAATGAAAGTAGATCTTCACATCTTCATCAATCTCGGGTACCTGCGTGTAGTAAAAATGGTGCCCCAAGGGGCTCAGCAAAAGCTGCATATGGACTCCGCATATACCGCGTGCTAGCTAGGGCACGCCGACTATTTGACGTCCACTAAACATGCCATTCATTACTCATACATACATGCTCTTCATACAATATACATGCTATACAATTCATTACACAATCAAGGCAACATTACAAGTACGCATCTTACTTACCTTCACAAGGTTAGCCAAATTATGCATCCGGGTTAATCGGAATGCTTTACTCTTTTACTCATTACTTACTTCTTCTTACTTACAATTACTTACTTCCTTTTTACTTTACTTACTCATTCTTACTTACTTACTTATACTCAAGTCAAGTCGTCGGGACCTCCGGCCTTGGGGACTACACCGTCCCACATCCGGGATTTACTTGACTCACTAATCCGGGATGCTACCCACTTAAGGGATTTGGGCCGCGGACCAGTTTAAGAGTCAGGAATTGGAGCCAACCTCTCGTGACTCCGCATCCTCACGCGTGGCCGAAACTATATCGGACTTCTACTCATTCCAATTTAATTACCATATTAAGTTAGGATGGTTAGCTTGTTAGGAATAAGTTAGAAGTCCAAACACAAGGTATAACGGTCACGGAACAATACAACATACATACACACATTCATTATCATCCATACATTTCATGAATTATACAAACTAAAAATCAGAGAAAATATACCACATCATACAACACTACATATCCACAAGTATGCATATTAACTCCGATTCGTGCATTTATCTTATTTGGTGATCAATTAGCACACAACACACAAATCAGAGTAACCAAGATAGCATACGGGGCATGAGGAATCCATACCGTTCACCGTTGTACGTAATTCCAAACGTCCTTCGATGTCACAACCAAGTCCTATTACATACATACAATTCAATGATCAATTTACCTATCATCACTTAACTCATACTTACTAGGTCCTTATATTTCTTACACTTATACTTTACTTATTTACTTTTCCTTTACTTAAGTTTCTATCTTCTTACTTAAGGTTTACATGCTTACACACATATACATATACATATATGTATGGGTATACATATACATATATATATACAATTACTATTTAAATTAAAATACTTTTTTTTTTTGTCAGGACCGGACTTGCGACCGACCTTGGCAAGTCCGGTCCATTCCAGTAGGTTTCATCGGGAAAATTTTTGGTCCGACCGGACTTGCATGTCCGGTCGCAAGTCCGGTCGATTCCAGTAACATTCTGCCGGGAAATTTTTCTGCTCGACCGGACTTGCAAGTCCGGTCGCAAGTCCGGTCGATTCCAGTAGCATACCGAGGGGAAATTTTTCTGCTCGACCGGTCGATTCCAGTAGCATATTGACGGGAAAATTTTCTGCTCGACCGGACTTGCAGGTCCGGTCGCAAGTCCGGTCGATCCCAGTGTTTGCATTTTAATTTCTGTTTTCAGTCCTCTCTTTCACCCATTACTTCCCCATTGTTCCTACACTTAATCCTACATGTTTTAACACCATTTAAACCTCCTAATACACCCTAGTTCATTTCCTAACTCCTTACACAATTTTATACTCATCCACTCATCTAATTTTCTAAGTTTCAACTCACACTTTCACTAGTTGTTTCCCTAGTTGTGTTTGCTACAGATTTTAGCACTAACACTCTCCATCTACCACTCCCTCTTCTAATGTCATTTCTAACACTCCTAACCCATTACAATTACATTAACTATCTCTCTCAACTTATCCTCTATCTTCCTTAATCAAAATCTGTTACACACTCCCATTATTCACCTAGTTTTAATTCTCTAAGTGTTCTAATCCTAGGCAAATTTTGCCATAGTCTCCCCTATAATTTTATACTCTCACCACATTGTTTTACTCACATCTATATTGTCTCACCTGTTTTCAATACATCAATATACACAAGCTCCCATATACAATCCCAATACTAAAACAACACTAAAGCACTACAAAATTCCTGCACACAAACACTAATCCCCAATCTGTTTTGTAACAGTTTTACATGTCTTTTAAAGCTTCAAAATGCTTATATTCTCTTACACATTATACTACTAATGCATTACCATTTTTCAATATCAATTTTCATTTCTAAAAATCTGTTACATATACAAATATATACCAAGCTACACAATGAGTGTTCTTACCTTGTTTTCCCTTCTAGATTTTCTTTCTCCTTCTTTCCTTCTTCTCTACCGGTTTGTAACTCAATCCACTAACACTACAACCATTCATATACACCATTCAATATTTAAAACTAACCCTAAGCATTATATAAGCTCTAATCGAATTTCTAGGGTTTAGGAATCTCATTACCTTCCAAGGGTTTATGAAGTACTTGGAGCAGCTCAAGAACAAAGTTCCCCACCTTCCAAAGGAGCCAAAATCGGCTGGGTACAAGAGGGGCAAACAAGAGTTTAACTAGATTTTTCGTTTTGCCCATAAAGCTAGGAAAAGATGGAGTTTTCAAGAAGATTTTTACCTTAGAAGAACAAGGAGAACAAGGGCCTTCTAATGGTGGTCTTGGAACTCCAAATGGAACATACCCACAAAAACGAAAGTGGGTGTTTTCGAATTTTGGAAAGATGAAAGTGTAGCTCTTGAGGAGAGGATTACAATGGTGGTATTTTTATAATTTTTGGAAGAGTGTGGAGAGAGTTACAAAGGAGAGAAGGTGAGTTTTGTGTTGTTTTTCTTAAGCCTCCATGGAAATCGTGAGGTTGAAGAAAGGAAGAAAAGAGAGGTGCTGGTGTGGGGTGTTCACGTGAGAGAGAGGAGGGATGAGTGTGGGGGAGAGAGAGAATTGTGAGAGTAATAAAAGTGAGGTGAGTTTACTTTATTATTTTTGTTTTTAGTTAATAAGAGAGTGTGAGTGAGTGTGTGAGAGAGTGTGAGAGGGGGAAAAGAGCCCATCGGCTAGCATACACACACACACACAATCTTCACTTTTTATTTTAAAAGTGGACACATAAGTTTCAGTTATTTATACTTCTACCCCACAAGTTCCCGTTTTTGACAATTTTTACTAATTCCTCGTTTTCTTGATTTTTATTGGTCCTACAGCTTCACTAATATTTATTATGAATATTTAGTTGACTATTGTTACGAGTCTATTTGACCCGCTTAAAGACACGTTTTCCCGGTTACCTCGAAAAACGCGCTTTAAGGTTCGGTAATGTTTTTAAGCCGTTTTAAAGGTCCGTTTTCTTCGGGATTTGTTCCCTAATAATTATTTACACTTAATTAAGCTTCTAAATTACTTATTAGCCTAATTAATCACTATTTTTAATTACGGGGTATTTCACTGTGTGTTTATGACCTTGTAAGACTTAAGTCATGTAATGAGTTTACAGTTGTTATATTATTATGTTGTTGAGATGCGACTCATTTCCCTTGTGTGTGTCTAACAAGACCTAATCACTTGATTGTGATCTGTGTATTGTGTTGCAATGTTGAGCTACTAACAAGTGCTAACGGGGAAGTGAGGAGTCCGGTAGTTCCGGCCACGCGTGTGAGTATGGGAGTCGATGTCATTTACCGGTTCGATTCTCTCTGTATGTTGAGGTTGTTTTCCAATTTGGTTTCAACCTTCCCTTTAGCTTATCCAAGGCTATTTTACTGACTCACGTCGGGCCACAGGGGCATACTATGTTTATTCGGTGTGCTTGGGATAACTATATCCGACACACCTGGTGTTTAAGTTATCCGTTCAATTTAAAGTGACGGTGACGAGTTATGTAACGAGCTTAGTATGAGTATGGCAACATCCTCTATGCTCCATGTGATCTAACTATGTTGGTTCGTTTCCTAAAAGGATTCGTTCTCTTGTGTTATGTGTGAAGATATTTGCTATGCAATACTTTTGCTATGCTAATGTATATGTGATGTTGTTGTGTAAAATGAATGCCATGTTATCATGACAAATGGTTGCGCGTATCCCGGTAGCCGATGGGCTGCGCGTTAGCCATACCAGCAAAGGGTTGCTGACCCCCTTTGGGGGCTATGTTTATTTGCAGGATGAGGATCGAAGAAGCGGAGTGGCTGTAGATCTAGGCTAAGGAATACTTGGCTAAATTTTGGATGTTGGGCCCGGGATGCGCCTGTGCTCCCGTGGCAATATATGTATCGGCTATTAACAGTGTACAATGGAAGTTTAAGTGACAATGTATAATTATGGTTTGTAAGCTAGCTACTCGGTAATGTGAATATGTATTAAAGGTTTTAGTTTCTATGCTCGGGTGTTCTGATCATCAGACCGATACAGTATGTGTTTATTCAGCCTTGTTAACCACGTGGGTGGTTGACGGCGTTGTAGCACCAAATCGTTAGTTATTGTTCAGTTTATTTCCGCTGCGATTTCATTAATTGTTAGGAGCGTAGTAGGGGTGTTACAAAAAGTGGTATCAGAGCGAAGTTTCGCTCTGATGGCAAGAATACCGAGCTTAGGTACATACCGAGTTAGGAGATCTAGCAATAGATACCAAGTAAACAGTTATGGATAGGTTAACCACTAACTAAGTGTGGAAATACCTTAAAGTCGGGAAAGCGTTACAACCGTTGGACCGATAAGTGTGTAAGCATATTGCTAATAAATGTTCGTGTGAATTCAGATGTCAGGTAGACCACGTGGTAGAGGCCGCGGACGCGGTACTGATGAAACTGGGGACCAGGGAGAGAACCCTACGGCACAAGTTATGGCCGACGCTGTTGCGGCAGCCGTAACCCAGATGGTCCCACAGTTAGTAGCTGCGGTGCAGCAGGGGCAACAGCCCGGAGTTCAACCACCACCGCCACCGCCTAGAGAGACCAACTGGGTCAAGGCGTTGGCTGATTTGAGACCACCGTCATTCGGAGGGGAGACCGACCCTAGTAAGCTGGAGGCGTACATCTCTGAGATGGAGACCGCCTACGAGACCTTGAATGTACCTGAGGAGGTCAAGGTTCGTCTTGCCGCTTACTACTTGAAGGGTTCGGCACAGACTTGGTGGAAGCTAGTGAGGGAGGGTAGAGTTGCTGATCCGACCTTTCAGTGGAGGGAGTACACGGCTCTGCTGCGAGCGAAGTACTACCCGATACATGTGCAAGAGGCTAAGCGCCTGGAGCTGGACAATCTGAGGCAAGGGGATAAGATGACGGTATGAGTACTACTCAGCCTTCATCGGACTTATCCACCTGCTACCGGATCTGGGTTACTCAGACCGAATTCTAGTGAACCGTTTCTACAACGGATTGAGCTACCGCCTACGCTATGGCATGGGGCCAAGTGGATATACTACCTTGCAGGTAACAGTGTAACAGTGTGGTGTGAATAAGTATGTGCAATGTGTTAATGTGATTGTGAGTTTATTTTGCGGGGCATAGCTAACACCCTAAATGTAGGAGTGCTATCATGCCGCTGCAATAGTTGAGATTACCGTCCGTCTGAGGGACGAGGAGAGTGCGCTTAAGCGCAAGGCCGCGAGCGAGGGTCAAAGCACGCAAGGGTTTGGGGGGGGGGGGGAAGAAGAAAAAGCCATACCCTCAGCCCCAGAAAGGACAGCAACAGGGTGGCAAGGGCCAGGCCCAGACCACCACTGCTGAGGAGCCATTGCAACTCACTACCTATGCCTATGCGGCTAAGCCCCTGCGCTCTCAGCCATTCAAGGGTAACCAATTAATTCTGAATAACGAGTTTAAGTGTGTGATGTTATAATGTGAAGTGTGTACTAAGTGTGTGATGTGTTAGCAGCTAGCACGGGCTCTGCACCGGAGCGCCACTATTACTGTAAGTGGTGCAACGGAGACCACCCCGGCAAGGACTGTAAGGGAAATGATGTGCAGTGCAGATTCTACAAGAAGATGGGGCATCGTGACTACGAGTGCTTCCAGAACCCGAATGGCAGAAACTACAAGCCTAGGGGAAAGTGGAAGGGTAAGGCAGCTGCGATCACCGAAGGCCCGAAATCAGCCACCTACCGACCAGAGGTATACTGATGCCCAGAAAGGGAAGGGATCGGGATCCGGCAAGGCCACCCTGAATGTGGTGGACCGGTCTGAGGCAGCAGAACCCTCTTCTAGACCAGGTACCGCCTAAACCGTTAAATGAAATAAGTGATTGTATACCGCATTACATGCATGCGTGTTAGTGAGTCTAAGTGTACTACCATGTGAGTGAAAAATTAAAGTATGATGTGAAAGTCACCTAAACTAGGTAATTGAAACCTAGGAACCTTCAATATTTGCTATCCAATCCCGCCCGCACCAAACCCTGAAGAAACCACCATCAGCATCACCGACTTTCCAATGGAGCAATGTCAGGTCATCCAACCAGGTATGATACTCTTAAATAGATACCTGACACCGGAGGCACAAATCCACATCATCCGACGATGCGACGAACTGGGAACAGCACCAGGAGGTTTCTACACACCGGAATACCCGAATGGGTCAAAGATGAAATTGAAGATGATGTGCATGGGTAAGGACTGGAATCCTTACACCAAGTCATATCAAAACAAGCGAGCTGAGGATGGAGCAACTGTACCAAGTATACCTAAGGAGTTCCTTGCGGTCGTTAATCACGCCGTGGGAATTGCTTAACAAGTTGAATCTGATTCAATACCAAGTGTGAAAGCAGATCTATGTGTTGTGAACTTCTACCAAAAAGGTGGACGTTTAGGTTTGCACCAAGATAAGGACGAGTCACCCGAGTCTCTAAGTAAGGGAGTACCCGTGGTGTCTTGGTCCATTGGTGATACCGCAGTGTTTATGTACGGCGAGCAGAAGCGTGGTGACCTCGCAAAGAAGCTGATACTGAAATCAGGAGATGTGTTAATCATGGGTGGGCAGTCAAGGATGCTATACCACGGTATCAAGAAGATCAAACTGAATACCGCACCTTCGATAGTGATCAATGCCACACACATGAAACCTGGACGTTTGAATTTGACCTTCAGACAGTTTTGAAGCCTGTGTAATATTGTAATGGTTAAGTCAGTGTATGTTAAAGATGTTATATGTGTTAGTAATGACAGCAGTGTAAACCAACTTATGGTGTAAAGAAAATGTTAATGAATAAAGTGGAGTTGTTTTGAAATATGTGAACCGTGTTGTTACTGTGTACTTATGAGTTTGTCAATAAATCAGGCTGTGCACTCGGAACGGGAGGTGTACTGAGTGTCTGCAATGAAGCAGAAGCCGGCAAAAGCGGCACAATCCTCACCGGTACCTTTCCAGTTAATGGCGTGGATGCATCGATCATGTTCGACTCCGGAGCCTCACATACATTCATTTCGCTGTCATTTGCGAAGAGGCTGGGGTTAGACGGTGAAGAGATGTCTGACTTTGTAGTCACTCTCCCGTCGAAAGAGCGGATCAGGTGTGCCTGCTACCACCGAGGTGTTGTTGTACGAATCAGGAATGAGGAGTTTCCAATCGACTTGATAGAGTTCGATGGACTTGGTTTTGATGTGATTATCGGGATGAACTGGTTGGAGTGGTACAAGGGCAGAATCCTATGTGCCGAGCATCGACTGCTTCTTCGGAGTCCGTCTGGGGTTACTATATCATACCGCCAGAGGCCCAGAGAGCCTTCGACTCAGATCATCACCGCCATGGCTATGTATCGTGAACTACGACGAGGGAATGATGTATACCTCTGCTATGTCCAGGACATAGAGAGACCCAGAGTTTAGCCCAGATGTGCCGGTAGTGTCGGAGTTTCCTGATGTATTTCCTAAGGAACTGCCGGGCCTACCGCCAGCACGTGAAGTTGAGTTTGAGATTGATTTGGTTCCGGGCACCGGACCAATAGCGAAGGCGCCATACCGTATGGCTCCAGCAGAGATGATTGAGCTCAAGGAGCAGCTGAGTGACCTACTTGACAAGGGATTTATCCGCCCTAGCGTTTCACCATGGGGAGCGCCGGTCCTCTTCGTGAAGAAGAAGGACGGTAGCCTCCGCCTTTGTATTGACTATCGAGAACTGAATGCAGTTACGGTGAAGAACCGTTATCCTTTACCGCGCATCGACGACTTGTTTGATTAGTTGAGAGGAGCATCAGTGTTCTCCAAGATAGATCTACGATCCGGTTATCATCAAATTGCCGTCAAGGACAGTGATATTGAGAAGACAGCGTTCAGAACCAGATATGGACATTATGAGTTTACGGTCATGCCATTTGGTTTATCCAATGCACCAGCAAAGTTCATGGATCTAATGAACCGTTTGTTCCAAGATCAGTTGGACAAGTCAGTGGTAGTCTTCATCGACGACATACTTGTGTATTCGAAATCGAGAGGTGAGCATGAAAGCCACTGGAGAAATGTGTTACAGATACTGAGAAAGAATCAATTGTATGCGAAATTTTCTAAGTATGAGTTTTGGTTGGACCAAGTTTCCTTTCTTGGTCATGTGATTTCTGAGGCCGGGATCGCTGTTGATCCGGAAAAGATAGATGCAGTACGCACCTGGCCTAGGCCGAAGACAGTTACCGACATCAGGAGCTTCCTCGGTCTGGCAGGATATTATAGGAGATTTGTGAAGGACTTCTCCAGTGTCTCGAAGCCGATGACTTCGTTGATGAAAAAGGATGCTCCATTCGAGTGGACAGAGGACTGCGAGATTTCCTTTCAGAAGCTTAAAGATGCTCTGACATCTGCACCAGTCCTGACTATACCAGACGGTCCAGATGGTTTTGAGGTCTATTGCGACGCATCAGGTAAGGGTATGGGTTGTGTGTTGATGCAACATGGGAAGGTCGTAGCATACGCCTCCCGACAGCTCAAGAAACACGAAGAGAACTACCCTACCCACGATTTAGAATTGGGGGCCATTGTCTTCGCATTGAAGATATGGCGACATCATTTGTATGGGGTAAGCGTGACAATTTATTCCGACCACAAGAGTTTAAAGTACTTGTTCACCCAGAAGGAGTTGAACATGAGACAAAGAAGGTGGGTTGAATTTTTGAACGATTATGACATTAACTTGCAATACAAAGAAGGAAAAGCAAATGTGGTAGCTGACGCACTGAGTCGCCGAGCACACTCTCTCCATTCGCTGGTCTCTCATACTAGCTTGGTTGAAGAGGTGCGGAGTGCTCAGATGACGGATCAGTATATGTTGGAGATTAGACAGAAACTTGTTGATGGTACATTCGAGGGTCAGAAGTACGACTTCAGACTCCATGACGATGATTGATTAGGCTTAATGGCCGACTGTGTATTCCGAGGAGTAGCGCTGAGCTGAAGGAGCGTATACTGAGTGAATCCCATTGTTCTACGACATCGATTCACCCCGGAGCTTCAAAGATGTATAAGGGTATGAAACGTTATTTTTGGTGGGCTGGCATGAAAAAGGATGTGAATGATTATGTGTTGAGGTGTCTCACTTGCCAGAAGGTCAAGTTTGAGCACCGACGGCCTGGTGGTATGGTGCAGCCAATGCCAGTGCCTGAGTGGAAGTTCCATGACATTTCTATGGACTTTGTAGTAGGGCTTCCGCCTACAAGGGGAGGTCTGAATATGATTTGGGTTGTTGTTGACCGACTGACCAAGGTGGCCCGATTCATTCCGATGAAGGACACCTGGAAAGTGGCCAGACTTGCAGAACTCTTCGACAGAGAGATTCTGAGACATCATGGGGTACCGAAAACAATTGTATCTGATAGGGATACCAGATTCTTATCGAGGTATTGGAGATCCACACGAGAAGCACTGGGTACAGAACTGAAATTGAGTACGGCGTTTCACCCACAGACAGATGGTCAGAGTGAGCGCACTATCCAGACACTTGAGGATATGTTACGTGCATGTGCACTTGACTTTCAGACCAGCTGGATTGATAAGTTACATCTGATTGAGTTTAGCTATAGCAACAGTTATCATGCTTCGATCAAGATGTCTCCTTTCCAGGCTTTATACGGTAGACCATGCCGCACGCCATTATGCTGGGATGAGTCGAGTGAGACGGTCATTATAAGACCAGAGTACCTGGAACAAGTTCAGGCAGAAGTTCGCCAAATCCGGGCTAACATGAAAGCAGCTCAGGATAGACAGAAGTCGTACGCTGATGTGCGCAGACGTGACCTGGAGTTCGCTGTAGGCGATCAGGTATTTCTTAGGGTATCCCCCATGAAGGGAGTGTTTCGTTTTGGCCAGAAAGGCAAGTTGAGCCCGAAATATGTGGGGCCTTATGTTGTGATGGAGCGGATAGGACCGGTAGCTTACCAACTTGATTTACCTGCTGAGCTGGGCAAGGTACATGATGTATTTCATGTGTCCCAGTTGAAGAAATATATGTCTCATCCGTCTCATGTACTTCAGCCTGAGAGGCTAACCTTAGAGCCGACCATGCGATCAGTGGAGACTCCCGTACGGATTCTGGATACTAAGACTCGAGACACTCGCCACAAGTCTGTGAGACTGGTGAAGGTCCTCTGGTCTAACCAGGACGTCGAGGAGGCCACTTGGGAGCTGGAAGATAAGATGAAGGCGAAGTACCCATCATTGTTTACTTCTTAGTGTTTGTACGTGTAGGGTACGGGGCGTACCCCTATTTTAAGGGGGGGTAGAGCCGTTTCAGTTATGAGTGTAAGGCATGTATTTGAATACATTGTCGATGTTGTTGTTTATGTCATGTTGTTATATTGTTATGTTACAGACCGTTGTGTCTGAATGATGTTATGTTTGGACCTTGAGTCCCATGTTATAAGTATGTTGTTGATGTTGTTATGGAAGTACTATTTCATAAGTGATCCCCATGTTTTGTTATTAAGATATGTGGGAGGTGTGAACTTTGGGGACAAAGTTCTTTTAAGGGGGGTAGATTGAAATACCCCAAACCTTAATAATTTGTTTAAACATTAAATTATAATTTATTAGGACTAAAAAGAGTCTTAGTAATATTAGTAAACAATTTAATAAATAGTAAATGCAATTAAATGCCTTAAAGGCGATAAGGGCAAAATATGCTCTAAGCTTGGGATAATCTTGGTTAAGACTTAATAAACTTACCAAGACTTTATTTATATATTAATAAATATATTAAATCAATTACCAAAGAAAACCAAGCTTGAAAACAAGTTAAAACACAAAATGTGCT
The DNA here is from genome assembly GCA_023374045.1 of Limonium bicolor. Taxonomy (NCBI): domain Eukaryota; kingdom Viridiplantae; phylum Streptophyta; class Magnoliopsida; order Caryophyllales; family Plumbaginaceae; genus Limonium; species Limonium bicolor. The sequence continues at coordinate 134,727,974 of CM041779.1, read as the reverse complement.
TTAAGGAGCCTTAAAGCACGTTTTTGAGGAACTGTCTTGTAAATGAGCTTTGAATGGCTAAATGACCATCAATACTCTTTAATTAATATGTGTACTACTTAGTATCACATTTGGAAGTTTAAATCAATGAGAAATCAAGAATCTCACTTCTATGTGTTTTGTTTGTATGAATAGTAACTAAAATAAGCTAGTTTGTAACATATGTCAACATGTGTAATTTAATTGATCAATTAAGACTGGGTAACCCCTCATAACAGATGGGGGCCGGTTTTTATAGAGGTGAGTCACACTCTTATCAGTTAATAAGCAAACAAGTAAATAAGTTAATAGCTAAGTTACTATTTACTTTTAGTAAACAACTAATATCTACTAAAGGCAAGAGCAATCAGTGAATTCTTCTCATTCTCTTCATTTCTCTCAATCTCACGTATCTCTTCTTCCTCCTTGCTCTCTTTTACGACTGAACCAGTACACCACCAACATACATCTTCAATCCCTTGTAACTTCTACCTCACTAGTCCAAATCAAAAACTAAGACCACCAATCTCTTAGTCTCATCAAGCTCTTCAATTTGGTCCTTTCAAATCTTCAAGAGCTCCATTTTGGTGCCAAGATGAATCTCCATGGAAGGAGCTTGAGCTCATCTTTTCACATATTATTGTTCTCCTTTGCTTCAAGGTAAGGAAACTCAAAGAAAAATGGTGTTTCCTCCATGTTTGTGTTGTCCGAAAATTAACCTTAAATGGTGTCCTTGTATTGCCTTGTTCTAGCTTCATTCCTACCATTAAAGGACTGGGTGGAGTCCTCTCTTGAAACATATCCAAACTCTCTTCAAGTTCTAAGGTAAAACAATTACCTAAGTGTTCTAAGACTATATGTGTACTTAGGGTTTTAATGAACTTACGTTGTTTGTTAAAACTACCTAAAGAGCCAATGGTAAATGACTTAGTAAAATGTTCTCAAAGAGACTAGTAAAAGGACATATGTATTGTTGTGTGTATTTGCAGGTCAAAGGCAAATATATTGTGGGAAATTCAGTGTTTAAGGTTTAAGCATTTTAAGGGCCTAAGTGCCATGCAATTTAAATTGTGCACTATGTTGTAATGTGGTGTATATTTGGTGTGAAGTTTGTGTATAAGAGTGTTCTTGATGGATTTTAGTGTTCTAATGTGTTTAATGGTGAAAACAATGTGTTTGGGCTTAGTGATGTTCTAGGAGAACCCATGTCAAAATTTAGTAAATGTGCAAGAAGTTCTAGGTGTTATATAAAGTTTGGTGAACTAGAAATGTTGGAAAATGACTAAGTGTTTTACAAGAGAAGAAATAATGCTCAAGAGATGATGTTGAGATAAGGAGAAAGCATTTTGGGATAGTAGTTTTCATAGGTGAAAAACACCATTTGGAAATCTAATATGAATTGTTATAAGTGTTAGTGAATTTTTATGAGGAAGTTGTGTGGCAAGTTAAACATAGAATTAGGTGTGTTTAAGATGATATTTTGACATTAGAATATATGTAGAAACATTAGGAGAAGGTTAGGCTTGGTTTGGTAGTTGAAGAGTGGCTGAAATTAATGTTTCGGACTAATACTGGAGTGGTCCGGGTTGCAAACCAGAATGTAAACCCGAACCACCCCAAAAACATGTCAGAGAGTTGAAGTCTGTAGGTGGTCCGGGTTTCAAACTCGGCTATAAACCCGGACCAGGTGAAAATGAAGGCAGTGAGTGAGTTGTGCGACGAAGGGGTCCGGGTTTGTAAACTCAGACCTAAACCCGGACCACCCTAAAAGTGTCCCAGAGAGTGTTTTTAAGCCTTTCCAAGGTGTTGAATTGAAAGATAAAGATAATATAAGGTTGTTAGAAGGTGTTTGATGACTATTAATGACCATTAGGAGGGGTGAGTAAGTGTAGTTAAATGTGAAAGTATATGATATAGTTATGCAAGTAATTAGCTAACTGTAAGTCAAGTACGGTAATTAACCGACATTACTAAATGTGTATAGGATTCTCTCAAGGTGGGAACCAATCGAGGCAAGGACCAAGGTATGGTTTTCTTGCAGTCTGTTGCCTACCGGTTTACACCGGCTTGTGTGTTGTTTGTTTTCTGTGTGTTTATGACCTTGTAAGACTTAAGTCATGTAATGAGTTTATAGTTGTTATATTATTATGTTGTTGAGATGCGACTCATTTCCCTTGTGTGTGTCTAACAAGACCTAATCACTTGATTGTGATCTGTGTATTGTGTTGCAATGTTGAGCTACTAACAAGTGCTAACGGGGAAGTGAGGAGTCCGGTAGTTCCGGCCACGCGTGTGAGTATGGGAGTCGATGTCATTTACCGGTTCGATTCTCTCTGTATGTTGAGGTTGTTTTCCAATTTGGTTTCAACCTTCCCTTTAGCTTATCCAAGGCTATTTTACTGACTCACGTCGGGCCACAGGGGCATACTATGTTTATTCGGTGTGCTTGGGATAACTATATCCGACACACCTGGTGTTTAAGTTATCCGTTCAATTTAAAGTGACGGTGACGAGTTATGTAACGAGCTTAGTATGAGTATGGCAACATCCTCTATGCTCCATGTGATCTAACTATGTTGGTTCGTTTCCTAAAATGATTCGTTCTCTTGTGTTATGTGTGAAGATATTTGCTATGCAATACTTTTGCTATGCTAATGTATATGTGATGTTGTTGTGTAAAATGAATGCCATGTTATCATGACAAATGGTTGCGCGTATCCCGGTAGCCGATGGGCTGCGCGTTAGCCATACCAGCAAAGGGTTGCTGACCCCCTTTGGGGGCTATGTTTATTTGCAGGATGAGGATCGAAGAAGCGGAGTGGCTGTAGATCTAGGCTAAGGAATACTTGGCTAAATTTTGGATGTTGGGCCCGGGATGCGCCTGTGCTCCCGTGGCAATATATGTGTCGGCTATTAACAGTGTACAATGGAAGTTTAAGTGACAATGTATAATTATGGTTTGTAAGCTAGCTACTCGGTAATGTGAATATGTATTAAAGGTTTTAGTTTCTATGCTCGGGTGTTCTGATCATCAGACCGATACAGTATGTGTTTATTCAGCCTTGTTAACCACGTGGGTGGTTGACGGCGTTGTAGCACCAAATCGTTAGTTATTGTTCAGTTTATTTCCGCTGCGATTTCATTAATTGTTAGGAGCGTAGTAGGGGTGTTACAACGGGATACCCATAGAAAAATTAACCCACGGACTTTACCGTAGGTAAATTTTGTGGATAGTGCGCGGGATAATGGCTCCAGTTGGCGCTAAACTTAACCACGGGCCTGTTCCGTAGGTAAAATTGGAGGTAAAAATTACCCACGGGTCTATCCCATAGGTAAAACGAGAGGTACTTACAGTAAAGTGGAGTAATTATTTACCCACGGGGAAGATCAGTAGGTAAACTAGAGCCAATAGTTACCCACGGTCCATGCTCCGTAGGAAAATCAGGAGCCAATAATTACCCACGGGAATGGGCCATAGATAAATTATTATAATGTAAGGAGCAAAATCTGGAGCCAACAATTACCTACGGGAAGTGGTCCGTAGGTAAATGAGATGAACTATACCGGTATTATAATGTAACTGGGAAAATCTGGAGCAAATAATCACCCACGGGAATCGGTCCGTAGGTAAATGAGATAAGCGATACCCACATAAACTTGGCCGTAGGTAAAATTATTATAATGTGTAAACAAAATCTGGAGTCAACAATTACCCACAGGAAGTGGTCCGTAGGTAAACGAGATGAACTATGCCCACGGGAAATGGCCGTAGGTAAACTATTATAATGTAACTATATAATTAAAATCTGGAGCAAATGATTACCCACATAAATTAGTCCGTAGGTAAAAAATACTGACACATTTACCCACGGGATGTACTCCGTAGGTAAATAATATGTCATTTATTTATAATGTAACTAAGTGAAAATCTGGAGCAAATAATTACCCACACGAAGTAGCCCATAGGTAAATAATAATGACTTATTTACCCACGGGATGTAGTCAGTAGGTAAATAATATGTCATTTATTTATAATGTAACTAAGTGAAAATCTGGAGCAAATAATTACCCATGGGAAGTAGTCCGTGGGTAAATAATACTAACACATTTACCCACGGGAAGTAGTCCGTAGGTAAATAACATTTCATTTATTTATAATTAATTATAACGTAACTAGGTTAAAATCTGGAGCAAATAATTACCCACAGGAAGTAGTCCGTAGGTAAATAATGCTGACACATTTACCCACGCGATGTAGTCCGAAGGGAAATATGTCATTTTTTTATAATTAATATGAAAATATGTCTACCAACGATATTCTCCTGAGGGCAAATAATTACTCAACCGGTTTACTCGCTTTATTCCCGCCTCTGTTTTAAGCTTTGTCTGCAAAACATTCCATAAGGTCTCTACAATACGTTAATCGTGCCTCGTGTTTACTGATCTACTTCAAGCTCTCCCGAGGAGTCGTCGATTGAAGGAGTGCTCAAATCATTGCCAGGTAAACCTACCTCTTCATGCTTCTAGTTCATCGATTTCATCTTAGTGTATGTATGAACCCTAGACCAACAAAATATATCGCTCTTTTTTCTCTCCCGAAGAGTCGTCGATTTACTAGATAAAATTGAAGATAGCTGTAACACCCCGGATTTTCTAACATTTTACTAGGTCAATCATTTAGCAGTATAGGTTTGTTATTAATACGCAGCAGAATTAAATCCTAAATCCGGAGTATTATCCACACTCGCAACTAACGAGTGCTAAAGCTTTAACCAATATTTAAATAATCAAAACCAACATTATTGATAAAAGGAATCCGCTTAAGTTATAACAGTCCTTAACAAGAGAGACTCAAAATTTAGACAAAATTATTCATAAGTACTTAGTCTAGCGGGGTCGTCGTCCCATCCCTTAAACTTTATGAGGACCTGTGGCTGAAATCCAAACAAACAAACAAAGGGCCACGATAAAGTAAGAAAAAACTGAGTAAATTACCACTTCACTACGTAAAAATCATTTTCTCTTTGAAAACTGTTTAACATTATTGCAATGCACGAACATACAAATCATTTAACAATGTTATCACATAATCATAACGCAAACTTTGTAAAATGTTTCACATATGCTTCATTAATAACTTAGGAATCTATATCCAGATTAATTAAATTATCTTCCTTGTCCCAACGCGCAGCCAGGACAAAACAACATCTCTCACTCTTGGGTACAACACGCAGCTGTAACCCGGACCCCAACACGCAGCCGGGAATCCAACCTCGCCACTAAATCCTTAAGTGTGCACACCCCCCAATAGTTCAAAAGACTACGGAGTAGATCTAGGGCTAACTGTGTCCTAATGCGGCCCACACTATCTCAAACTTATGCGTCCTAATGCGGCCCGCATCTATCACTTTATCCATGTGTCCTAATACGACCCACATGTACCATGGTATAATTTCCTTGTATTTCTTTATTCATTGTTATCATTCAACTTATAATCTCATTAAAATCAACATATACCACCAAAATTCAACCATGCCACAATAATCACGACTAAATAATTGCAATCTCACATAATCATATCATTAACATTTCCTCATGTCTTTCCTCCAAAAATAATATCCAATTAATCACCACATAATAAACTACGCACTTAAATATTTCTAGTAATCGTTATCACAAACAATTCGTTCCCAAAAATAATAATCACTCACAGATAAAAATCATAACCACCACAAAAGATTTATTTTACGCAATTAATACAAGTTTAGTGAACACGGTATCTTATCTCAAAAAGAACATTATCATTTGCACCCACCATACATATAATTAGCCACTACTCTTCGTTTACACATTTTGGCACCGATTTTTTGACATCATCAATGAAAGAAACAACTCTAGCTGCTGCTACATGCTCCCGTTACTTTATATTGTGGCCGTCCTAGATAGAAAAAGAAAACTAATTGATCCCTTTTTTCCATCTTTTCCTTTTCTATGTGTGTGAATGTGAGTGAATCCCTCTTAGTTTTTGTGTTTCTATGTCAGCCGAGAGCAACGAGAGGATAAGGTAAGAGACTTATATTTGTTTTATATGGGAAAGGCTTGCAAAATAGAGTAGCAATTTGTTCATGGTCGCCTGTGTCAATAAACGAGAGAGAAAGAGAGGACACAGGATGATTTTTTTTTGTCGGACTGAGAGGGAGATGGACGTAGGAGAGGGTAAAGTAAGTGTGATTAAGCAGAAAGAAATGTGCGAGGAAGAAGAGGTGTTTGTTGTGTGTATTATTATTTTTTCCTGAGTTCCTGAACCGAGACAATGAGTCACGAGAGACGAGGGAGAGTGATGGGCAGGTTGAGTGATATAGCAGATGAGGATATATATATATATAAGGCTGATAGATAAGCTAAAGGGAGGGATTATAAACTGTTTAATTATTACAGAAAATAATTGTTCAATCAATAAAGAAAATTAAACTCCTTAATGAATAGAAAAATAAGAAGTTAGGAAATTTGGAAAGGTAAATGTGAGTTAATAAATAGGGATGAAAATATTGAAAGTTTAAATTGATTAACTAAATAATATCAGAAAATACCATAAGGTGTAACCGACATATAGTAAAACTAATTTATTTAGTGTATGTAATTAAATCAAAACTATCATTATTATAACAAGTTATAAACAACTAAATACACTAAAATATAGGAATACATATGGATCATATTATTACATCGAAAATCATAACCGACATATTTTGAATTGGGTTATTTATTAAAACGAATCATACTATATAACATGCTCATAAATTATAATATAATCCTCATAAACTACTTATTATACTTGCGAACTAATATACTACTAAACTATATAATAGATATATTTTGAATCAACAGTATTATTTGAATCATGTCATTATTATTATAGCTTCATTTTTAATAAATAAATATACCAAGTTAACTATAGAAATACAAGGATCATTAATACAAAATTAAAAATTACAACTACCATAGTTTTAAAACAAATTAACTTTATTAAATACTATACAATACACTCGCAAACTATATAATATACTCGTAAACTAGAGAATATATTTATTTTAAAATTTTGAGGTATTTCATTATTCCCCCCTTAAAATAAAGCTTTGTCCTTGAAGCTCAAACTTATACTATCGACCCGTTGTCCTAATATTCAACCAATCGATTCTAAGTAATTTACAATAAGGTTTATAACATAACACTAACCATTATAAATTTGGGTATTGCAGTTTACCCCCTTAAAAGAATATTACGTCCTCGTAATTAAATTTTCAATTAACTCGTACTTAAATCAAAGAATGAGGGACAATTGGATAAGATTGTGAGCTACAAGAAATCTCACCGAAGTTCGCAACCATAGGGCTCTGATACCACTTTGTAACACCCCGAATTTTCTAACATTTTACAAGGTCAATCATTTAGCAGTATAGGTTTGTTATTAATACGCAGCAGAATTAAATCCTAAATCCAGAGTATTATCCACACTCGCAACTAACGAGTGCTAAGGCTATAACCAATATTTAAATAATCAAAACCAACATTATTGATAAAAGGAATCCGCTTAAGTTATAACAGTCCTTAACAAGAGAGACTCAAAATTTAGACAAAGTTATTCATAAGTACTTAGTCTAGCGGGGTCGTCGTCCCATCCCTTAAACTTTATGAGAACCTGTGGCAGAAATCCAAACAAACAAACAAAGGGCCACGATAAAGTCAGAAAAAAACTGAGTAAATTACCACTTCACTATGTAATAATCATTTTCTCTTAATTTTTACAATGCACGAACATACAAATCATTTAACAATGTTATCACATAATCATAACGCAAACTTTGTAAAATGTTTCACATATGCTTCATTAATAACTCAGGAATATATATCCATATTAATTAAATTATCTTCCTTGTCCCAACGCGCAGCCAGGACAAAACAACATCTCTCACTCTTGGGTACAACACGCAGCTGTAACCCGGACCCCAACACGCAGCCGGGAATCCAACCTCGCCACTAAATCCTTAAGTGTGCACACCCCCCAATAGTTCAAAAGACTACGGAGTAGAGCTAGGGCTAACTGTGTCCTAATGCGGTCCAAAGTATCTCAAACTTATGCGTCCTAATGCGGGCCGCATCTATCACTTTATCCATGTGTCCTAATATGGCCCACATGTACCATGGTATAATTTTCTTATAATTTCTTTATTCATTGTTATCATTCAACTTATAATCTTATTAAAATCCACATATACCACCAAAATTCAACCATTCCACAATAATCACGACTAAATAATTGCAATCTCACATAATCATATCATTAACATTTCCTCATGTCTTTCCTCCAAAAATAATATCCAATTAATCACCATATAATAAACTGCGCACTTAAATATTTCTAGTAATCGTTATCACAAACAATTCGTTCCCAAAAATAATAATCACTCACAGATAAAAATCATAACCACCACAAAAGATTTATTTTACGCAGTTAATACAAGTTTAGTGAACGCGGTAACTTACCTCAAAAAGAACATTATCATTTGCACCCACCAAACATATAATTAGCCACTACTCTTCGTTTACACATTTTGGCACCGATTTGTTGACATCATCAATGAAAGAAACAACTCTAGCTGCTGCTACATGCTCTCGTTACTTCATATTGTGGCCGCCCAAGATAGAAAAAGAAAACTAATTGATCCCTTTTTTCCATCTTTTCCTTTTCTGTGTGTGTGAATGTGAGTGAATCCCTCTTTGTTTTTGTGTTTCTATGTCAGCCGAGAGCAACGGGAGGATAAGGTAAGAGACTGATATTTGTTTTATGTGGGAAAGGCTTGCAAAATAGAGTAGCAATTTGTTCATGGTCGCCTGTGTCAATAAACGAGAGAGAAAGAGAGGACACAGGATGATTTCTTTTTTGTCAGGCTGAGAGGGAGATGGACGTAGGAGAGGGTAATGTATGTGTGATTAAGCAGAAAGAAATGGGAAGAAGAGGGTGTGTATTATTATGAGTTCCTGAACAGAGAATGAGTCACGAGAGATGAGGGAGAGTGATGGGCAGGTTGAGTGATATAGCAGATGAGGATATATATTATATATAAGGCTGAAAGGTAAGCGAAAGGGTGGGATTATAAACTGTTTAATTATTACAGAAAATAATTGTTCAATCAATAAAGAAAATTAAACTCCTTAATGAATAGAAAAATAAGAAGTTAGGAAATTTGGAAAGGTAAAGGTGAGTTAATAAATAGGGATGAAAATATGGAAAGTTTAAATTGATTAACTAAATAATATCAGAAAATACCATAAGGTGTAACCGACATATAGTAAAACTAATTTATTTAGTGTATGTAATTAAATCAAAACTATCATTATTATAACAAGTTATAAACAACTAAATACACTAAAATATAGGAATACATATGGATCATAATATTACATCGAAAATCATAACCGACATATTTTGAATTGGGTTATTTATTAAAACGAATCATACTATATAACATGCTCATAAATTATAATAAAATCCTCATAAACTACTTATTATACTTGCGAACTAATATACTACTAAACTATATAATAGATATATTTTGAATCAATAGTATTATTTGATTCATGTCATTATTATTATAGCTTCATTTTTAATAATAAATATACCAAGTTAACTATAGAAATACAGGATCATTAATACAAAATTAAAAATTACAACTACCATAGTTTTAAAACAAATTAACTTTATTAAATACTATACAATACACTCGCAAACTATATAATATACTCGTAAACTAGAGAATATATTTATTTTAAAATTTTGAGGTATTTCATTATTCCCCCCTTAAAATAAAGCTTCATCCTCGAAGCTCAAACTTATACTATCGTCCCGTTGTCCTAATATTCAACCAATCGATTCTAAGTAATTTACAATAAGGTTTATAACATAACACTAACCATTATAAATTTGGGTATTGCAGTTTACCCCCTTAAAAGAATATTACGTCCTCGTAATTAAATTTTCAATTAACTCGTACTTAAATCAAAGAATGAGGGACAATTGGATAAGATTGTGAGCTACAAGAAATCTCACCGAAGTTCGCAACCATAGGGCTCTGATACCACTTTGTAACACCCCGGATTTTCTAACATTTTACAAGGTCAATCATTTAGCAGTATAGGTTTGTTATTAATACGCAGCAGAATTAAATCCTAAATCCGGAGTATTATCCACACTCGCAACTAACGAGTGCTAAGGCTTTAACCAATATTTAAATAATCAAAACCAACATTATTGATAAAAGGAATCCGCTTAAGTTATAACAGTCCATAACAAGAGAGACTCAAAATTTAGACAAAGTTATTCATAAGTACTTAGTCTAGCGGGGTCGTCGTCCCATCCCTTAAACTTTATGAGGACCTGTGGCAGAAATCCAAACAAACAAAAAAGGGCCACGATTGAAATACCCCAAACCTTAATATATTGTTTAAACACTTAAATATGGTGCATTAAGACTAAAAAGAGTCTTAGAAACATTAGTAAACAAATTTAAACAAAATGAAACACAAAATGTGCTTTAAAGTCAATAAGAGCCAAAATGTGCTCTAAGCTTGGATATGTAACACCCCATCCAACATTAACATACTTACAATGACTGCAGCGGAAGAACAACCTCATCACATTACTTAACTCGTTGGTGTTACACGCCGTTAGCCACCCACGTGGCTAACAAGGCTAATACATACACATTGTACCGGTCTGATGGGCTAAATTCCCGAGCGTCTACACATTACTATCCCTTTCCATTAACACAACAACAACATACACCTTCCAACTATACCGAGTATTTATAAACTGGTGCCGACAACAATTTCGGTCTTACTACACCTACTGTATACATACACTTAAAAGTTTACCCATGTACAATGACTACCCGTCCTACTCTCGAACGGCTTCCAGCACTTCGTACCTGAAATAGGAAAAGAGAAAGGGGTGGCCCCAAGGGGCTCAGCACCTTTGCTGGTATGGTAATCCCGCAGCCCACATGCTACCGGGCCACGCACACTAATTGTCGTCTTAGCATGCAGTTGATTATATTTAAATCTTACATGTGACAACGAACACGCATCCAAACATTCGCCTCAACGGCTCAACAAACGGATAATGTATCCTTACTTAATAAGTCACTCATGGTATCATCATCCCTAGAGTGTTCCTCCTCTAATGGAGCTACTTCCTTAATTGATGACATACCCTTAAATCGGGTTATCCTTAAACGCCTCTTATCACAAACTGGGAATCATATCCATGATCCACACACTCCACATTTTACAACATATAACATACACTACATAACAACACTTAACAACACTTTGCACGTTTCCACGTGCACAACATAACACCGCAATAGATATGCATCACAACAAAGATACATAACATAACGGGAATGGTCCTCTTAGGTACCGACCCAAACATCACAATACACTGGTGAGCCTAGAGATTGTTGCCAGTCTCATGATAAGCTCGTTACATAACTCGTTACCGTCTCGTTAAATGAACGGTTAACTTAACACAAGGGTCTCGGATATAGTGATCCAAGCACACCGAAACAAACATAACAATAGTATGCCCCTGTGGCCCGACGTGAGTTAGTAATAGCCTTGGTTAAGCTAAAGGGAAGGTTGGGAACCAAATTGGAAAACAACCATAACATACAGAGAGGATCGAACCTGCTATGACAACGACCCCCATACTCACACGCGTGGCCGGAACAGACCGGACTCCTCACTCCCCCGTTAGCACTTATTAGAAGTTCAACTTTGAACTTTATTAAACAATCACAAACATTGGGTTAAGTCTTGTTAGACATACACAAGGGAAGAGAGAGTCATGCATTCACATACAAACATCACACACAAACATCACATAACCAACTCACGCATAGCCGTGGTTAGAACGTTCCTTAGGTCGGAAACGTTGTTACCGGATACCGTTCTCCTACGTTTACCTAATAATGGTTAACTAGCCCTCCAAGCGCATTCGAGGTTACCGGTATCGGCACGAAAACATACAATAACAATAACAACTGTAAACTCGTTTCATGATTTATCTCATAACGTGGCAAACATACAGAAAAACACATTGGCATACAAGCCGGTGTAATCCGGTAGGACACAGGTTGCAAGAAAACCATACCTGTCACCGGAGTCCACTTTACCACGTCCACTTATGTTCCTCGAGCAATTCTCGAACAACTGATAACATCACACGTGTTTTCATTAACATCGGGGTTTGCTTGATCATTTAATGTCAATGCTTAATTTTTCCCCGTTAACTTAGTTACATAACTTAACATTTTTAACTTGTTTTACTCTCACATTTTAATACAACTTTTAGCCCATTTTATCGTCACTAAAACTCACCTACATGTCCTCAACATCCTTATAACATCATTACCTACCAATCCCCATCATCACATATCATTTCATAACCTTAAACCATGTTTTTGGTTCGACCGACCCACCGTCCGACCCACAGCTGGGTCGGTCCATTACAGAACCCTTTTACTTCCTTATAATCATGCCCGTCCGACCCACGTCCGACTCACTCGACTGGGTCGGACCATGTGCGAACATTTTCTTCCTTTGAAACTTGACCGACCGACCCATGTCCGACCCACCCTTTTGGGTCGGACCATTACCGAACACATTCCTAACATCTAACAGAGGCTCGACCGACCCAAAACTGGGTCGGACCCCTGGGTCGGTCGCCTTCTAAACTTACCCAAACTTTACCAATTCTTCACCAAACTTCTCCTAAGGCCTCTTAATGTTTCCTAACAACATTTGGTAACCTTATATCCACATACAACATCCACTAAACTCATCTTCTAACTCCTTAAACCTTTACTTATTTCCTTGTAAAAATTCCTTAACACTTTCAACATTTGTACTAGGTTCCTAAATGGTGTTTCTCACCTATTATAACTACTATCCCAAAACACTTCCTTCTCATCTTAACATCATCTCTTAAGCATTATTTTCTTACTAACTAAATCTCCTTTTTACATCATACCTAAACATCACTTGTTCCTTGAACACCAACCTTACCTAAACCTTAAACAACTCCTCCAAGACTTTAATACATTCACAAACACACATTGAATTCCTAGAACTTCCAAGATAACACCTAAATCCTTGCATCACTCTAAATCACCTTAACACATGTTTTCTTCTCAAGTAAACATTTATTCACCTATAACATTCCTAGTTCACCAAAACCACTTAAAACACTTAGAACTTCTCACACATTTTTCCAAATTTGGCCATAGCTTCTCCTGTATATACTCACATCCAAACACTTAGGTTTTTACCTTATTTCATTCAAAACACCTAAAATCCATCAAACACATTTTTATACACAAACTTCACACATTAAGCACTACATCACAATATAGTGCATAACTTAAATTGCTTGGCACTTAGGCCCTTAAATAACATGGCTCTTAGGCCCTTAAATTGCATAACCTTAAACACTGAATTTCCCACATAAATAATGCCTTTGACCTGCAAATACATACACCAAAACATATGTTCTTTTACTAGTCTCCTTGAGAGCATTTTACTAGCTCATTTGCCATTGGCTCCTTAGGTAGTTTTAACAAGCATTATAAGCTTATTTCTCCTAAGGCATTTAAATCTCATTAAGATAGTATATTTACCTCTTTTCCTCACAAATTTCTTTCTTGTTTCCTTGTAAAACCGGTGGGGTATTTGGTTGTTTGTCAACTTCTAAACATTATACAAACAACATAATGAGAGTTCAGCTTTAAGCTCCATCTCATTGTAAACCCTAGGTTTACATTATTTCAAAGCATTAATGTAGTTGTTTTACCTTAATCTTTGGAGGGTGTTTGAATATCTATGAAGAGAGGACTCCACCTAGTCCTTGAAAGATTCAAATGGAGCTAGAACAAGGCAACACAAGGAGCTCCATTAATGAATATTTTCGGTCACACACAAAACATGGAGGAAACTTGATTTTTCTTAGAGATTCCTTACCTAGGAGCAAAGGAGATCAATAATATGTGGAAAGACAAGCTCAAGCTCCATCAATGGTGGAACTCCATGGCACCGAAATGGTGATCTTCAAATTTTGAGAAGATAGAAATGAAGAGCTTGATGAGGGGAAGAGAATGGTGGTGTTTGTTTTTGATTTGGTTAAGTGAGCTAGGTTTTACATGTGGTCAAAGGTGGACTTCCATGGTGGTGGTGCTGTTTTAACGTGAGAACAGAGAAGAAGAGAAGTGTGGAGCCGTGTGAACAAGGGAGGAAATGAGAGAATGAGATAGAATTTGCTTTTAAGAGATATTTGTAACTTATAAAGCAAATAGTACTTTACTGAAAGTTTTACTTTACTTATTTGATTTCTTTTACAACTTGGTGACTCACTACTACAAAAACCGGCCACCATTATGCCTAGGAGGGTATACTAGTCTTTGTTGACCAATTTAATTACTTATAACATTATATGTTACAAACTAGCTTAAAAAGTTACTATTCACAAACTAAGGCACATAGAAGTGAAATTTTTGATTTCCCACTAATATGGCCACCCAAATGTGATACTATATAGTACACATGTTAATTAAAGAGTAATGATGGACATTTAGCCATTCAAAACTCATTTACAAGACAATTTTTCAAAAACGTGCTTTAAGACTCCTTAAAGCACATTTTGTGTTTTAACTTGTTTTCAAGCTTGGTTTTCTTTAGTAATTGATTTAATATGTTCATTAACATATAAATAAGGTATAGGTATGACCATTAGGTCCTATACACATTCATCCCAAGCTTAGAGCACATTTTTGCTCATATTGACTTTAAGGTATTTTCTTATGTTTTATTTGGTTTAACTGTCCACCAAAGTTTCTTAAGGACTTATTTAGCCTTATTAAATCATAATTAAATGTTATCAAGTCTTGGTAGGCTCTTTGGGTCCTAACCAAGTTCACTCATAGCTTAGAGCATGTTTTTGCTCAAACTGTGTCTTAATGCTTTATTGCATTTATTATGGTTTAAATTGTTCACTGATGTTACTAAGGCACTTTTTAGCCTTTACATACCATAATTTGATATTTAAACCACATATCAAGGTTTGGGGTATTTCAGATAAACTTGGTTAAGACCTAATGAACTTACCAAGACCTCATTTATACACTAATGAACATATTAAGTCAATTACCAAAGAAAACCAAGCTTGAAAACAAGTTTAAACACAAAATGTGCTTTAAGGAGTCTTAAAGCACATTTTTGAAAAATTGTCTTGTAAATGAGTTTTGAGTGGCTAAATGTCCATCATTACTCTTAAATATATATGTGTACTATATAGTATCACATTTGGGTGGCTATATTAATGGGAAATCAAAAATTTCACTTATATGTGCCTTGTTTATGAATAGTAACTTTTACAAGCTAGTTTATAACATATGTTATGTTAAGTAATTAAATTGACAAACAAAGACTATATTACCCTCATTATAATAAGGGGGCCGGTTTTCTAAGGTGTGGTGACTCACCACCCTCTTGTTATTTTGTTAAGTAAATTATGATGACTAATGAATGTACTATTTACTTTAAGGCTACAAATATCTTCTAAAAGTAAACCAATCTTCATTCTCTCATTTCCTTTCTTCATTCACACGGTTTCACCTTCTTCATTCTCCCTTCTTGCTGCTCTCTCACGGTAATACCACTACCACCATTAAAACACAAGTTTTGATCTCTTGTTAAATCTTGCTCACTTGTCCAAATCAAAAACAAACACCACCATCTTCTTCCTCTCCTCAAGCTCTTCATTTCTATCTTCTCCAAACTTCAAGACAACCATTTCGGTGCCATGTAGTTCCACCATTGAAGGAGCTTGAGCTTGTTTTTCTACATATTATTACTCTCCTTGGTTTCTAGGTAAGGAATCTCAAACAAAAATTAAGTTTCCTCCTTGTTTTTGTCATGTCCGAAAATACATATTGAAGGAGCTCTTTGTGTGACCTTGTTCTAGCTTCATTCCAACTCTTCATGGACTAGGTGGAGTCCTCTCTTGCTAGATATTCAAACTCTCTTCAAAGAGCAAGGTAAAACAACTACATTAATGTTTTGAAACAATGTAAAATTAGGGTTTACAATGAGATGGAGCTTATAGCTTGAATACTCATTATAATGTTTGTATATTGTTTAGAACTTGTCAAAGAATCAAATACCATTACCGGTTTTTAAAGGAAACAAGAAAGAAGCTATTTGCAAAAGAGGTAAATCTACTAACCTAATGTTGTTTAATGCCTTAGGAGAAATGAGCTTATAATGCTTGTTAAAACTACCTAAAGAGCAAATGGTGAATGACTTAGTAAAGTGTTCCCAAGAGCTCAGTAAAAGGCATATGTGTTGTTGAGTGTATTTGCAGGTTAAAGGCAAATACATTGTGGAAATTCAGTGTTTATGATTTATGCATCTTAAGGGCCTAAGAGCCATGTCATTTAAGGGCCTAAGTGCCATGCAATTTAAATTATGCACTATATTGTGATGTAGTGCTTTATGAGTGGAGTTTGTGTATAATAAGTACTTGATGGATTTTGGTGTTCTTGGTTGTTTGTTGGTAAAAACAATGTGTTTTGGTTTAGTAATGTTCTAGGAGAACCTATGTCGAAATTTAGGTAACAAATGTGAAGTTCTAGGTGTTAAAATGAGTTTGATAAGTTAAGGATCGAGTATTTAAAATGGTTAAGTGTTGTTCTTGTGTAGGAAACATGCATTAAGGTGATTTGGGATGTAACAAGGACTTAGGCATGAGCTTGAGATTTTAGTATGTACCAAAGTCATTTTGGACTTAGATAAAGACCTAGGCAAACTTTGGTAAATAAGGAGAGAGTGTAAACTTGGAAAAGAACTTCAAGAGTGACATAAGGAGTTGGTTGTGAGAAATAATGCTTAAGAGATGATGTTAAGATGAGGAGAAAGCGTTTTGGGATAGTAGTTATAATAAGTGAGAAACACCATTTAGAAACCTAGTACAAAATGTTGTAGGTGTTAAGGAATTTTACAAAGAAATAAGTAAGGGCTTAAGGAATTAGAAAATGAGTTTCATGGATGTTGTATGTGGATATAAGGGTACCAAATGTTGTTAGGAAGCATTAAGAGGCTTTAGGAGAAGACTATAAGGGTTGGAGGCTTTGGAGAAATTTGGTTAAGTGTTTAAAGGCTTAGAAATTTGAGTATAATGCCTTGTCCGAACTTCCGTCCGGATGTGGAAGTTCGGACAGGCTCTGTTGGGTAAAGGAATTCTCACCCGCGAGCAGTGTCCGAACTTGGGAAGTCCGGACACTAGTTCGGACGTACCCATTCTTCCTTAGGATTATCCTCGAACTGTGTCCGAACTTGGGAAGTCCGGACACATGTTCGGACGCATGGATTTCTGTCTAGATTTTTCTTAGCTCACGTCCGAACTTCCGAAGTCCGGACATAAGTTCGGACGTGTGTCTGTTTTCTGTCTAAAATCACGGCTTGTGTCCGAACTTGGAAGCTCGGACACAAGTTCGGACAGGCCATTGTATGGACCAAAAATTATTGTTTTAAGATGGGAATTGTTATCTAAAAATAGTAGTTGGTTAGTAATGATATAATAAGGTTATATAAGACATGTTAGGTGGGTTTTAAAGGCAATTAAAAGGATGAAAAGATGTAACAAGTGTAAAATAAAAATAAACTAGTAATGTTGAGTAGATAATGTTAATAATGGATTAGTGCGTTAATTAACCGACGTTACTAATGTGTTTAGGATTCTCTCAAAGTGGAAACGAAACGAGGCAAGGACCAAGGTATGGTTTTCTTGCAGTCTGTTGTCTAGCGGTTTACACCGGTTTGTGTGTTGTATGTTTTTCTGTGTGTTTATGACGTTATAAGATTTAAACATGTAATGAGTTTACAGTTGTTCATATTAATGTTATGTTATGTTGTGACTCATTTCCCTCGTGTGTGTCTAACATGACTTACCACCTACTGTGTGTTGGATGTTAAGTTCCACTATGAACTTCTAACAAGTGTTAACTGGGAAGTGAGGAATCCGGTTGTCCGGTCATGCATGTATGTTAAGAGTAGATATCTGAATCAGATTCGACTCTTATGTTGTTAAGATTGTTCTCCTTAATTTGGCGTTCGATCTCCCGCTAGCTTCTTCCAAAGCTTACCTATTCTGACTTATGATCGGTTTAGTGGGAACCTGTGTTTGTGTGGTGTGTTCGGGTCACTAAATCCGAACCATCTGTGACTTAAGTTACTCGTTCGTCTAACAGAACGGTAATGAGTGTGTTTAACGAGCTTGACATGAGGGTGAATCACTCTCTAGGCTCTTGTGTTATTTGACCCTTGTGGTTTGTTATTGTGGAACGAAGATCCACCGTGTATGTGATGATGAGCTGTGCACCATTGATGCTATGCTCCATGTTATGTTATGTTATGTATATAAATGAATGCCATGTTATAATGACAAGTAGCTGCGCGTATCCCGGTAGCCGATGGGCTGCGCGTTAGCCATACCAGCCAAGGGTTGCTGACCCCTCGGGGGATCCATATTTCTTATACTGCAGGATGAGGATCGAAGAAGCGGAGTGGCTTTAGATCCTAGGATGTGATTACTTTTGTATACTTTTGGATGTTAGCCCGGGATACGCCTGTGCTCCTGTGGCGTTATATACATTTGGTTGTTACAGTTACAGAGATGTTATACAGTGAAGGATATGTAAACACTCGGTATTGTATATGATGTATTTATGGTTTAGTTTTATGCTCGGGAGTCTGATCATCAGACCGGTACAATTGTGTTTATTCTGCCTTGTCAACCACGTGGGTGGTTGACGGCGTTGTAGCACCGAAGCGTTAGTTACTGTTTAGTTGTTTAATTCCGCTGCGATTTCATTTAGTATTATGTGCGTATTAGGGGTGTTACAACGATAAAGTCAGAAAAAACTGAGTAAATTACCACTTCACTACGTAATAATCATTTTCTCTTAATTTTTACAATGCACGAACATACAAATCATTTAACAATGTTATCACATAATCATAACGCAAACTTTGTAAAATGTTTCACATATGCTTCATTAATAACTCAGGAATATATATCCATATTAATTAAATTATCTTCCTTGTCCCAACGCGCAGCCAGGACAAAACAACATCTCTCACTCTTGGGTACAACACGCAGCTGTAACCCGGACCCCAACACGCAGCCGGGAATCCAACCTCGCCACTAAATCCTTAAGTGTGCACACCCCCCAATAGTTCAAAAGACTACGGAGTAGATCTAGGGCTAATTGTGTCCTAATGCGGTCCAAAGTATCTCAAACCTATGCGTCCTAATGCGGGCCGCATCTATCACTTTATCCATGTGTCCTAATACGGCCCACATGTACCATGGTATAATTTTCTTATAATTTCTTTATTCATTGTTATCATTCAACTTATAATCTCATTAAAATCCACATATACCACCAAAATTCAACCATGCCACAATAATCACGACTAAATAATTGCAATCTCACATAATCATATCATTAACATTTCCTCATGTATTTTCTCCAAAAATAATATCCAATTAATCACCATATAATAAACTGCGCACTTAAATATTTCTAGTAATCGTTATCACAAACAATTCGTTCCCAAAAATAATAATCACTCACAGATAAAAATCATAACCACCACAAAAGATTTATTTTACGCAGTTAATACAAGTTTAGTGAACGCGGTAACTTACCTCAAAAAGAACATTATCATTTGCACCCACCAAACATATAATTAGCCACTACTCTTCGTTTACACATTTTGGCACCGATTTGTTGACATCATCAATGAAAGAAACAACTCTAGCTGCTGCTACATGCTCTCGTTACTTCATATTGTGGCCGCCCAAGATAGAAAAAGAAAACTAATTGATCCCTTTTTTCCATCTTTTCCTTTTCTGTGTGTGTGAATGTGAGTGAATCCCTCTTTGTTTTTGTGTTTCTATGTCAGCCGAGAGCAACGGGAGGATAAGGTAAGAGACTGATATTTGTTTTATGTGGGAAAGGCTTGCAAAATAGAGTAGCAATTTGTTCATGGTCGCCTGTGTCAATAAACGAGAGAGAATGAGAGGACACAGGATGATTTTTTTTTTGTCAAGCTGAGAGGGAGATGGACGTAGGAGAGGGTAATGTGTGTGTGATTAAGTAGAAAGAAATGTGCGAGGAAGAAGAGGTGTTTGTTATGTGTATTATTATTTTTTCCTGAGTTCCTGAACAGAGAATGAGTCACGAGAGATGAGGGAGAGTGATGGGCAGGTTGAGTGATATAGCAGATGAGGATATATATATATATATAAGGCTGAAAGGTAAGCGAAAGGGTGGGATTATAAACTGTTTAATTATTACAGAAAATTATTGTTCAATCTATAAAGAAAATTAAACTCCTTAATGAATAGAAAAATAAGAAGTTAGGAAATTTGGAAAGGTAAAGGTGAGTTAATAAATAGGGATGAAAATATGGAAAGTTTAAATTGATTTACTAAATAATATCAGAAAATACCAAAAGGTGTAACCGACATATAGTAAAACTAATTTATTTAGTGTATGTAATTAAATCAAAACGATCATTATTATAATAAGTTATAAACAACTAAAATACACTAAAATAATAGGAATACACATGGATCATATTATTACATCAAAAATCATAACCGACATATTTTGAATTGGGTTATTTATTAAAACGAATCATACCGTAAAGTGCCTGGAACGGTGGCATCTGTATCGAGGAGTGGTAGCTGTTGTTGTAGGCGAACTCTATCAAATGTAGGCGCTCTAACCAACTCCCCTGAAAGTCTAAGGCACATGCTCTCAGCATGTCCTCCAGTGTCTGGATGGTCCTCTCACTCTGTCCATCTGTCTGTGGGTGGAAGGCCGTACTAAGCTTCAACTTCGTACCTAAGGCTTCCTGAACCTGTCCCTAGAACCTAGACAAAAATCGAGGGTCCCTATCAGAAACAATAGTCTTTGGCACCCCATGGTGCCGGATCACCTCCTTCTGGAACAAGTCCGCTAACTTAGGGACCTTCCAGGTATCCTTCATGGCAACAAACTTCGCCACCTTAGTCAAACGGTCCACAATGACCCATATCGTGTTCAGTCCTCCCTTAGTCGGTGGGAGACCGACAACGAAATCCATGGAGATGTCCTCGAACTTCCAGCAAGGAATAGGCATAGACTGCACTAAACCTCCTGGTCTCCTATGCTCAAACTTAACCTTCTGACAGGTCAAGCATCTAGCAACAAACTCAGCTACATCCTTCTTCATCCCGCTCCACCAGAAATGGACCTTCAAGTCCTTGTACATCTTAGAAGAACCTGGGTGGACGGATAAGGAAGAGCTATGAGCCTCCTGGAGTATCTTCTCCTTCAGATCAGGAGACGACTCCGGAATACACAACCGGTCATTCAGCCGAATCATGCCATCATCACATAGTTCGAAGTCATACTTCAAACTCTCGAAACAACCATCCAACATCTTCAGCCTGATACTCTGCATGTAATGATCACTCTCCTGTGCAGCTCGTATCTCATCGATCATGCTGCTGTTTGCTAATAACGTGAACAAAGAATGAGCTCTGCGGCTCAGGGCGTCAGCTACCACATTCGCCTTGCCCTCCTTATATCTAAGGTCTATATCGTAGTCCTTCAAGAACTCGACCCACCTTCTCTGTCTCATGTTCAGCTCCTTCTGAGAGAAGAGATGCTGTAAACTCTTGTGATCAGAGTAGATGGTGACTGTCACACCGTAGAGATAGTGTCGCAAGATCTTCAATGCGAAGACTACTGCGCCTAACTCGAGGTCGTGTGTGGGGTAATTCACCTCATGCTTCTTTAGCCACTAGTGGAACGCGAGGCTTTAATGACGGTGGTTTAATCACGGCTTAAACAGACACCGTGATTAATAGGAAGGCCGGAATTAATTAGCGACAATGATTGAATTAACCGTAATCAATAATCGATCGGAGGTTGGCGCGCCTTTTTTAGGAGGGACTTTAGATGACGGTTTTTAGTAAAACCGTAATCTAAAGTCCCGTGTTGACGCGCGCTTTACGGTCAACGGACTTTAGATTACGGTTTTACTAAAAACCGTCATCTAAAGTCCCTCCTAAAAAAGGCGCGCCAACCTCCGACTGATAGTCAACGACGTCGTTTTGACCTGACGAAAAAAATTTCCCGTATTATTTGATTTATTCGACTCCGCGCGTAATCTAAATTACAGTTAACGACGTCGTTTTAGCAGTGTATTTTAGATTAATAAAAACTTTATATTAATGTGTTACCTATGTTTGAAACATATGCCAAATAATTATCGCGCTATTTTTTTAATTTCGTTACACTTTAGATTACATTTAACGACGTCGTTTTACCAGTGTATTTTAGATTAATAAAAACTTTATATTAATGTGTTACCTATGTTTGAAACCCAACATATGCCAAATAATTATCGCGCTTTTTTTTTTAATTTCGTTACACTTTAGATTACGGTTTTTTTGGGAACCGTCATGTAAAGTGTGACTTTAGTTTACGGTTTACATGTAAACCGTAATCTAAAGTCCATTAAAACATTTGCCTACACTCTGCACACTCTACTCACAGTAACTCTTCTTCTCTTTCGCGCTATCTTCCTCACTGAAATCGCCTCCTCTCTCCCGTCACCTTGCTAACGGCCATCGCCGCCGTCGCTCCCACCACCTTTGTCACTCCCATCGCCGCCGGTCACCACCCATCTACCACTGGTCTCACCGTCGACGTCTCCGTCGCGTATTGGGTATGGGATCGATTGATTGTCGTTTTTTTTCTTACTTTGTTCATATACATGCATTTCGATTGCAAGTTCTAAGTACCTCGTTTGTATCTAATCCTGAGAGTGTAATTGCAAATGTTCTAACCTTGTTCATATATTTGTGCCCAGATTCACCGTTAATTGCAACCTAGTTCGTGGGCTGATTTCTACACTACTTGCCCACTTCGGTGCTTAGTAACGGTAATTTTGCAAACCAAACTGTAAACTGCTGTATTTATTTATTCTTAGCATTTAGTATTACAATTAATACATAATAGTGTATTACCGACAAGCTATGCCAGATGCTTTCTGTTTGATTCATTTTCAACTGCTCTCTGTAAACTGCTGTATTCATTTTCAACTACTCAATCTGCTATGCCAGATGCTCTCTGTTTAATGCGTGCAAATTTGACTTTGATAAAACTGATTTGGAGACGTTAGAAATATAGGGGAGATGCTGTCGATTTTTTTCCGTGGTTTAGCTAGCATTTAACCTTGATTTTTTGATGAATTCTAATGTTGTCGTTTTTCATTTATGCATCAGGACTACGACTTTATTTTGGCTTCCGACCTCAACCGTCTTAGCATCGGCTAATCGTCTACCAGAGGTAAGATTTACATATATACATATAATATTTGATAAACTACCAAACATAGTTATCCGCCCAAGATATACCTAATAGAGGTATATCTTCGGCAGTCCCTGTCGGGACTGTCCATGATTGTTAAATCTCACACCTAGGGTGTGAATGTGTTTTTAATTGTACTCTATTGATTATTTCAGCAGTATCTCTTTATTGTTCTTCGAATGCATATATTATTGATTAATATCATAATATCGTGCATTTGAAGAACTGTAGGGAGATGCTGCCGAAATTTTCAATAAATTACATATTAAAAACACGTTCACCGGTGGGATTTAATACTCATGGATGGATTTAGGTTGATAAGATACAAAAGTGTAAAGACTCTGCCACGGGTGACGGTATGAAATGGCTGCCTTCATATAAATAGCTAGAAGGAGATGGAACATTCGTGGATTTACAGCGGAAATTTGGACGACAAGTTTTTAGAAGGAGTTGATAAGTCACTAGTACAAAAAACGTCTATTTCGGCGCCCCTATTTCGGCGGTTGTAGATAAAACCGCCGAAATAGGGGCCCAAAATATATACCGTATGTAAAGAAGGGGTCTATTTCGGCGGTTCCTAACAAAGAACCGCCGAAATAGGCCCTTTTTAATAATAAAAAAAATTAAATAGACCTATTTCGGCGGTTCCTTACACGAAACCGCCGAAATAGGTGTTTCTATTTTTCTTTTTTTTTAATTTATTTAATAATTAAAAAGGGCCTATTTCGGCGGTTCTTTGTTAGGAACCGCCGAAATAGGTCCTTTTAATTAGCCCCCGAGCCCGATTCGAAACAATTACAGATCATTAGGTCTAATTAACCCCCTCTTCTCCTCTCTGTTCAGCGGCGATTTCGAACCCACCACCGCCACCACAGCCGTCGACCGCCCGCCCTCCTCCTCCTCTTGCTTTCGCCGGTGTCGCGCCGTCGGTGTGGTCTCCGGTTGGTGTCGCCGGCCTCAATCCGCCACTCAACAGAGGCGAACAGAGGTGAGAACAAACACTCACGATTGTTTCGATTTTGTTTTATTAATTGTTAATTTGTTGTTAAAATTGATAAATTGTTGTTAAATTGTGATTGTGGATGATGCTATTTATTGTGTGTGTGAAATCTTTGCTAGATTTGGTTGTTAAACTATTAAATTTATGTATGCACACAAGGTGTTCGATGAAATGTCCGAGTGAATTTTTGTGCTGTTTTTTGCCCTTCTTTTAAGTATAGTTAGGTTAGCTTATTTGGGCTAGATTTTTTATGCTTATATATGGGGTGGAACAATGTTTGAGTATTATTTGTTTAAGTATAGTTAGGTTAGCTTATTTGTCCACTTAAAATTACTTGTTAATTCACAATTCATAAGTAAATATACATTGTAAATATACATTGTTAAAGTATAGTTAGGTTAGCTTATTTCCAGAAGCGTTATACTAAAAAAAATTCTTATTGTGCTTGTTTGAATGAGCTAACGATAATGTTTATAATTTACATATTTGATTATGATATTATATTATCGTTAATACAAGAGTGTGATGCATAAGTGGTATATTGAAAATTATGGATAACATGTTAAACATGAAAAATACAATTTAGGTTGTTATGTAAGTTATAGTTTGATCTTGTCATTTATGAGTTGTTATGAACAACTTCATTCATTGGTAAAAATACTAATAAACATTCGGTAGTGTATATATATATATGAGTATTGTATATTCGTTAAGTTTAATATAAAATTATTATAATTGATCTGAATGTTGTTCAATCTTTATGCGTTGCCTCTGTAGAGATTGGTGTTGCTACACGCGTCTCGCACGCCCGATTGAGAAGAGGGGCTGAAAACAATTCATTTATGAACCGGTATTTTTTTTTAATTTAACTCTTCATTCTCTTCATTCACTGTAATATAATCTAACTTATCATTTTTCTCTTTTGTGTCTCTACAGATAAATACTTAAGGAGCTTCTTTACCATTTGATGGTAGATTGAAAGCGGAGCGGAGAGCAATTCATTTTCGAACCGGTAATATAATCTAACGTATCATTTTTCTCTTTTGTACTTTGTATTTGATTTCCACAAATTATTGGAATTTCGTTTGATGAATGAATTTGGTATATTAGTTTGGTTTATGATTGAAATTTGTGTTGTTGAATAATTGGTGAATGCTTAATAATAGGCATAGTTGTGTCTTTATTTTACTTTGTATTTTATTTCCACAAATTATTAAAATTTTGTTTGATGGATAAAGTTGGTATTAGTTTGATTTGTGATGGAAATTTGTGTTGATGAATGGTTGGTGAATGCTTAATAATAAGCATGGGATAGGTAAAATTATGCAAAAGTCATGCCGTTTTTTTTTAAATCTCTTCGTAATTAATTGTTTGATGTATGTGTATATGTCTAACAATATCTAATTTTTTTTATCAGGTCCGTTATTCACCTCTCTTGTTTCCCGCCTTCTTCCATTACTTTTCCTCTTTCCTCCTCTGTGCACAAGTAAGTAACTAAACCTTATTTTTTGTTTAATAAATGCAATTATGTATTTAAATATAAGTGCTAGTACATAATTTAGCTTCATTCCCTATTTGTTGATGTATTTCTTTTTTAATTTATTTTTTGTTGCTCCCTTGCAGAGACATATCAGAAGTGGTATTGCTGCATCTCTCGCACAGAAGCCTACCTCTCAGGCACCAGTCTCCCCTGTCCATAAATCCTTAAAAAACAAGTACGCATTCTAACTATCGATTCTTTGTTAATCTGTAAACCGGTTTGAACTTATACAGTGGAGAATTGAAAGCGTTGATTTGATGATCTGAATTTGCAATTGGTTTTCAGTTAGCTAGTAAAGAATTGATTTATTTTAATTGTTGGTTGCTGCCATTGTTGGAATGTTTGTGGTTGTGATGACTTTGGTGAGTGCTGAATAATAAGCACGGGATGTGTACAATTATGCAAAGGTCATGCCAAATTTTTTGTAGAAAAAGTATTCGTAATATTGTTTTAAACACCGGTTTCTGTTTTAGAAGTGCAACAATTTCTTAAATTTAAAATGGTAGTTTATTTTGTGTTTGCAACCTTAGAGTTAGGCTAGACTAATTGTCAATCATCCCAGTCATGCTCCATTAGGAAATAAACATGTGCAACTTAATATAGGCCATATTCTACAAAGGATCTAACTCACACCTGTGATCTGTTGCACATGTAGTATGGAGCGTGACTGGATGTATGGTGATAGAGGCGAACATTTTGACAAAATGCTGAAAGAGTTTTGCAAAGCTGCAGTGCAACACAAGGACAGGACAAAGGCGGAGAAAATTCCATGTCCTTGTGTTGATTGTGGTGTGGTTAGACATTATTCAAGCATCAACCTCGTACAACTCCATGTGAAGACCCGTGGTTTCATGCCACATTATACAAAATGGATTTTTCATGGAGAACGTGTTGAAGATAATGCTTCATCTTCCTACAGTCACGATCGGTGTAACTCAAGAACCGAGCAGACATTCGATACTACTAACGAGTCAGAACTCCCAAGCGCTTCCGGAGTCAATGTTGACAGTGAGTCGACTTATCATGATGAACAAATTGACGAGATGCTTGGTAACGTTGAGGATAACTTTGTCGACCGGCCGGATGAGTATCAAAGGTTGTTGACGCATCCAAAACGGCGTTGTATCCTACTTGCACTAAGTACACGAAATTGACAGCTATATTGAATTTGTTCAACCTGAAGGGAAGATATGGATTGAGTGACAAAGGTTTCACGGCATTCCTCGAGCTGATTCATGATATGCTACCGGATGAGAACGGTCTCCCTACGACCACATATGAGGCAAAGAAATGGGTGTGTCCAATGGGAGTAGAGTACAAAAAAATTCACGCGTGTCCAAAACAACTGTGTTTGTACAGGGGTGAATACGAACATCTGGACAATTGCCCAAATGTTCGTTGTCCCGGTATGGTTCTAAGCATAAAGATGGTGAGTACTCCTCCGTTCAGAAAAAAAGCCCTCCAGCAAAACTTGTTTGGTATTTGCCGATTATACCCAGATTCAAACGGTTGTTTGCGCATCCGAAATGCAAAGAAGTACGATGGCATGCGGGAGGGATTAGATTAGAGAAGAGTGGGAGGTAGTAGAGAAAGATGATGATGAGAAACTAAGACATCCAGCAGATGGGCCTCAATGGAGAAACATCAATAGACGGTTCAAAGAACATTTCGGACATGAAGATAGGAATCTGAGGCTTGGGTTATGTACTGATGGAATGAACCCGTACGGCACATTGAGTAGTCAACACAGTACATGGCCTGTTCTGCTAGTGATCTACAATTTGCCCTCATGGTTGTGTATGAAACGAAAGTACATCATGTTATCGCTCCTGATATCTAGTCCCAAGCAGCCAGGTAATAGCATTGATGTGTACCTTGCCCCTCTGATCGACGATCTGAAGCTATTGTGGAATGAGGGGACCGTGGTATATGACGCTTATGCAAGAGAGAATTTCACGCTCAAGGCTTTGTTGTTCTGTACCGTCAATGACTTCCCTGCATATGGGAACTTGTCCGGTTACACGGTTAAAGGAACATTTGCATGTCCCATATGCGAGGAAGACACTTGTTCGGACCGTTTAAAACATTGTGGGAAGAATGTTTATATGTGTCATCGACGTCTTCTCCCCGAAGATCACCCTTATCGAGTAACGAAGAGAAAGTTGTTCAATGGTCAAGCCGAAACTCGTGTGGCCCGTCTACCTCTGACCTCTGAGGAAGTGTACGAAAAGGTTAAGGACATTGTAAATGTATTTGGAAACACATCAAAACCGGCGAAAAACATTTGGAAAAAGTGTTCTATCTTTTGGGAACTACCTTATTGGCGTCATCTTTCTGTGAGGCACTGCTTAGACATCATGCACATTGTGAAGAACGTTGGTGAGGCAGTGAGTGGGACTTTACTCAATATACCCGGCAAAACAAAAGACGGATTGAAAATCATAAAGGACATGCAACCATGGGTAT
This sequence comes from Limonium bicolor, assembly GCA_023374045.1. Lineage (NCBI taxonomy): Eukaryota > Viridiplantae > Streptophyta > Magnoliopsida > Caryophyllales > Plumbaginaceae > Limonium > Limonium bicolor. Next base: position 134,699,407 of record CM041779.1, on the reverse strand, counting down.
ACGAAAGGAGTAAGTTACACCCACAAGAGAATGGGAAACGAATCTACCTACCTCCTGCATGCTACACGCTCTCAAAGGCTGAAAAGATTAGTTTCTGCAAATGTCTGTACTCGGTAAAAGTACCGTCTGGATACTCTTCATTGAAGGATACTATGTTTCAGCGTCTTCAGGTAAATCTCTACATTATTACTATGATCTTTTGTGAAATAATAGAACATTTATGTTTACTTTACTAACTGAATGATCATGTACGTAGTCTCGTTTCTCCGTGGATCCCGCACTTAAAAACGATGTGCTATCAGCGATGTCGAAACAGTTCCGGGACCACAAGAATAAGTTGGCTGACAAGTACATCTACAAGATGCCTACTCCAGAAGATCCAGATGAGCCAGATCATGGTGGAGACGGTGTGAGACCACCATGGGAGGTTTACGAGGGCATAACAGAAGAGCAATGGCTACAATTTGTTGAGAGGCGTCACACACCGGAGTTCCAGGTGCACTTTATTGTCATACATACATAAATTAATCTTAATTTCTTATGTTTTTTTGTGTTCAATTTCACTTAACATGATCCCATTAATTTATGCAGGCTCTCCGTGCGAAACAACAAGCAAATGCTAAGAAGAATCTGTACCCTCACCACTTAGGTGGAAAAAGTATTGCTCAAAGGGTACCAGAATGGGAGCAAAAGGGATATCTGCCCACGGATGGCTCATTGGATGCCAGTGGCAGAAGAATGAAAGTGTGGGAGTTAAGCCACATTCCGAAGAACTCTACTCCCGAAAATCCTCAATATGATGAAGCCACGAGAGCAGTTATTGCTCAAATGGTAAGTGATATCATTTCATTTTCAGTCAAACTGTTCATTTCCTTTGTATATGAACTTATGTTAAACTAATAACTGTATTTGTGTGTTATATTAGGGTGAATTAAGCTCTCAGCTCACCCAGGGCACCTGGACCTCACAGAGGAATGATGATCCTCTTACACGCGCTCTTGGTAAGAAGGATCATCCAGGTCGTGCCATTGGGTTTGGTGGGCACGTTGGTATCCGCCAGGCATTTGGCGCACCCGGGTCCAGAATCAGCCGGGGACAGTCGATTAGCTACGAGGAGCACCTGAGAGCGATGGCTGAGATGGAGCAGAGGATTACTCAGAACGTCGACGAGAGGATCGCTCAGGCTATATCAAGGATTCAGCCACAGCAGCATGAAAGCCAAGAGGTTTCTCGACCACCAGTTGATCAGTCACCCATTCAGCAGCAGAATGCACCGGTAGTGAGAAGTAGTGTCCACTCGGCTGATCCGTTTCCCTATGCATCTCTACAGGTTAGACTTACATTTCAATTGAGTACATGACGATTATGATTTTTAACTTGATCACTAATATCATCATAGAAGAATTCTCAATTTTTATCTAAACAAGTTCCACATAACACTCAGGCACCCACTGAGTGCCATCTGCTTTTACAAATTGGAGTAGAAGAGGTCATGGGTTGCATGGGGAAAACTTTTCCCCTCTCGTCCAAGTGATTGTGCACGGTGAACCACTCCGACATTACCATGCACGAGTGCTTGTAGACGAATTTGTTGCAGAGCATGCTGACGTCGGTTTACCGGTGCCGGTCCCACAAAGACCTACCGTGCGTTCTGCACAAACTGCGACAGTGCAGTGGCCTGCACGATTGGTCAGACTCCCTGGGCAGGTATTACTCTTAACCGTTGCTATAAAACTATTGGTGTACCACCTTGCATCCATATACTTAATTAGACTAATATCATAGGATATGACCCCACCGAAGACTGATAAGGGCAAAGGAAAAAGAATTGCCACACCTGTGCAATCAAAGGCATCCACAAATTTTGTGCTTAGACCTGCTTTGGTGGAGAAGAATATTGGCCGGCTTGTCGACCAATATGCAGATTCTGCATTCCTCGTTGTTGGTGCTACCACCGGATAGTGATTCCCTCATTGTGGAAGATCCCGAGCGGATATTTCACTATATAGTTCAAGGAGAAGATATACATCGATTTGGGATGTATATGTCCGACTTCGAGGAGTGCTTCAGGAGGGATTGGTTGAATGTGTCGATTATCAAGTCGGCCGCCATGTGAGTGACTTCTACCTTTTATATTTTGAATTCATTAATTGGTGATGAATTAGATGTTTGAATATAAAGTTAATTACTAATGATATTGCCTCATAGGTGGGTGCATGATAAGGCGATCAATCTCTATCAAGATCAAAGATTTGGATTCCTGTGTCCTGCTATGTGCAATGAAGTCCAGATGACAAGTGATCCGCAAGGCCTTATGCAATATATGACGAATGCCCTCTATGAATGTTCGAAAAAGTCATTTATTATGCTGCCATATCATTCAGGGTATGATATTTGACTATTTCTATTAGTATTATCTAAAACATATAGTTTGTGTTAGTTGCTTAATGATTTCAACACATTGTGTAATTTGTGGACAGTCGACATTGGTCATTGCTTGTGCTGGTGATGGGGAAGCACCCACGAATCTTGCAATTTGACTCACTTGGTGCGGGTGCCAAGAGACCGAAGATCTCCACCGCAATACTGGGGTAATTATTTTGTTATCGTAAACAACAATTATTTTACATAACATTAACTGTTTCATAATTTGCTACTGATGCTTAAAACTAATATATTGCTGATGTATATAGTTCCATGAAAGCTGCATTAAGATGCCAGGGTATAACAATGAAGAATAGCATCCCTTGGAACACTGTCAAGGTACTCTATTAATTGATAAATTTGTGTGATAATGTTTAAACTTGTTTATAACTGTCAATATGTGTGTTTGTATAGTGTCCGGTGCAGCCTGGGGGGTCAGAATGTGGATACTATGTCATGAGATTCATGAGTGACATAGTAGGAGCGGCGAACCTTTTACCAGAGCACTCGTTAGACATGGTAACATTCTCTGAAAGTTTCAGTTATGCTCTTTACATGTTGTTAGACTTGTACGTTTTATATTAATGTTCATTTTTTTTCAAGGCTTACGAACAAGTGTTCAAAGATGGTCAGTATGATGATGCTCAAATTGTTGAGATGCTTGAGGAATGGTCGGAGTTCGTCTGCACAAGTTTAATGAATTGATGATCATGAAGATGTTTTGCTAACTTTTTCGAGTATGTAAATATAACTCTGTACACTTGTGGATGGTGTAATGGTAGATTTGAATTGTAATGGTGTTTTTTATTTGTATTGAAAGTGTGAAAGTAAGTGTAATTGCATTGGTTTTGTTAACTCTCAAATTGTGGTGCGTCGTTGGTATTAATTGGGAGCTTTTATAACTTTTTAAATGTGTGCTGGAGCTCCCTGTATGGATGAAGCATTATTACAGGTCTGATTGAATCAAATGTGGTGATATATATATATATATATATAAGCTGGGATAGAAAAAACAAAAAAAAAATATACCTCTCGGCGGTTCTTAGAGAACAACCGCCGAGATAGGCCCTTGGGATTGACCGTGTGTGAGATTGACCATGGGTCTATCTCGGCGGTTGTTCTCTAGAACCGCCGAGATAGACTCATGGTCAATCTCACACACGGTCAACCCCAGGGGCCTATCTCGGCGGTTGTTCTCTAAGAACCGCCGAGATAGGTACATCTAGTTCGGCGGTGCTCATTTCGGCTGTTCACAACCGCCGAAATAGGCCCATTGGAACCGCCGAAATAGGACTTTTTTCTACTAGTGAGTTATGCACGGTGTTGGCGAACAATCTGAAACCTACAGACAAGGGATACATATTTTGTCCGTGTATCGACTGCCAAAACAATCTGAGATATCGCGGCGTTGAAACAATTAAGGAACATCTGATCCGCCGCGGTTTTACAAAAGATTTCCAAGACATAATCCGATGGCATGGTCAGAGTGTGTTCGATGTTATTAAGCCTGGCGAAGGGGATAATGGTCAGGCAAACACAGAAACAAAACTTGGAGATGATACAGTTGCTGGTGACACAGAAGACGTTACAGGGAACGTTGAGCCAGATTTCTGGGATGATGACATTGAGACTATGCTCGAAGATGTGGAACGACATTACTCTAACACGCCAGACAAGCATGAAAATTTGTTGGATTCATCCAAAACACCGTTGTACCCCGGGTGTGACCCTACAAAGTTAAGCAAGTTGAGTGTCGTCCTCAAGCTATTCAACTTGAAAGCGAAACATGGCTGGAGCGACGTAAGTTTCACTGACCTCCTGGAACTATTGAAATACGTTTTCCGGTGGACAACGTTTTACCAATGACTACGTACTCAGCCAAAAAAATGATGTGCCCAATGGGTATGGGTACCAGAAAATTCATGCTTGTCCAAATGGTTGCATGCTGTTTTGGAAATCGGATGAATTTGCTGAAAGCTGTTCAGCATGTGGAGCGTCACGGTATAAGAAACAACAAACTCCCATCAGCGGTAGTAAGAAAGGTTCACCAGCTAAGGTACTGTGGTACCTGCCCATCATTCCAAGGTTCAGATGTTTGTTCTCCATTGAGAAAGACGCAGAGAATCTTCGGTGGCATTCAGTTCACAGGAAAAAGGATGGCAGATTGAGACATCCCGCTGATGCACCACAGTGGAGAAACATAGACGTAAAATTTCCTGAGTTTGGTAACGAACCGAGAAACCTAAGGCTAGGCTTGTGCACGGATGGGATGAACCCTTACGGTACTTTGAGTAGCATACACAGTACCTGGCCTGTGCTTTTGGTTATTTACAATCTACTGCCGTGGTTATGCATGAAACCAAGACACATCTTGTTGTCTTTGTTAATATCTGGTCCAAAGAAACCGGGCAACAAAATTGACGTATTCCTACAACCTTTGATAGAGGATCTACAACTCTTGTGGAATGAAGGGGTTACGGTTTACGACTCATTCAGTAAAGAGGACTTCAATTTGCGTGCTATGTTGTACTGCACAATCAATGATTTCCCCGCCTATGGTAATCTTTCAGGCTATTCAATCAAGGGGGCGTTGGCGTGTCCGATTTGTGGTGAAAACACTTGTAGCATTCGCTTGAAACATAGTGGGAAAACCGTGTATATGGGCCACCGAAAAATGCTTCCAAAAGGACATAAGTATCGAAAGATGGCGAAAGAGTTCGATGGGAAAACTGATCACAGCATGGCGCGCCAGCCTTTGACAGGTACAGAGATTTACAAAAAGTTGGATAATATTGTGAACAACTTCGGGCCGCCAACCAAAAGTGGTGAAAAAAGTGTCTGGAAAAAGAAATCAATATTTTGGGAACTAGAGTACTGGCAGCATCTGGAGGTTAGACATTGTATCGATGGGATGCATGTCGAGAAGAACGTGGGTGAAAGTATCACTAGCACTCTTTTGAACATAAAAGGAAAGACAAAGGATCATGTCGAGAAGAACGTGGAAAACGCACATTCTTGCCTCCTGCCTGTCACACTCTGTCTAAAGAAGAGAAACATAGTCTATGCAGTACCCTTTACAACATCAAGGTGCCATCGGGTTACTCCTCAAACATAAGAAACCTAGTGTCCATGACAGATTTCAAATTAGTAGGAATGAAATCTCACGATTATCATGTCCTACTTCAAGAATTTTTGCCAATTGCACTACGTGGGATCTTGCCGGATGCTGTCAGACACACAATCACAAACGTCAGTGTCTTCCTCAAATCCATTTTGTCTAAGGTTCTTGATGTGGACACTCTGTCTAAATTACAAAAGGATCTTATTGTGACAATGTGCCAGCTGGAGATGTATTTTCCTCCATCGTTCTTCGACATAATGATACATCTCCTCGTGCATCTTGTAAGAGAGATTCTGATGTGTGGTCCTTTGTACCTTCGCTACATGTATCCGTTCGAAAGGTACATGGGTGTCCTGAAGAAGAAAATGAAGAACCGTCGTCACCCAGAGGGTAGTATTATAGAGGGCACTATCACAGAGGAAGTTGTAGACTTCTGCACCAATTACCTAGAAGGTGTCGATACCATTGGACTTCCACGTTCTAGACACGAGGGCAGATTGAAGGGTGTTGGCACGGTTGGAAGGAAACTGAAAAGAATTGACATAGACACTCTTAACAAAGCTCATTTAGTTGTGCTAAGTCATCTTGAAGATGTTGAACCATACTTTGATGAACACTTGTGTGTTTTAAGAGCACAATATCCAAACATGAGTGACGTTAGACTACAAAATGAGCAGAATAGGACATTTGTCCGATGGTTCAAAGAGAGAGTGTTGTCCGATCAGTCCACGAATGTGCCTGAACTGATTAAAGTAGTTGCATTTGGACCAAATCTGGATGTAATTTCTTATGAGGGGTACGATGTCAACGGATTCACCTTTTTCACAGAACGTCAGGATCAGAAGTCAACGAATCAAAACAGTGGTGTAGAGCTTGAAGCTTATCAAAACTTATATGACATCGGTGTCGTGGGTCATAGTCCTGTCTCAGTACAACAATCATATTTCGGTGTTATACAAGACATCTGGGTATTGGACTACAACAGCTACGAAATGTGTGTTTTCCGCTGTAACTGGGTTAACAACAATCATGGCTACCGTGAGGAGGAGCATGGTATGAAACTGGTTGATCTGTCTAGAGCTACTCCCACGGTTGAGCCATTCGTTGTTGGGACGAAGGTTAAGCAGATATTTTATGTAACTGATCCCTGTAATCCTAGATGGTCTGTTGTGCTTAAAGGGAGAAGAGGAATAGTTGGTGTGGATGGTGTGGTTGATGAGGATGAGTATGATGCAGAAGATGAACCTCCAACTGTTCCTATTTCATTGGAAGAGGCTGAGGTCACAGGTCATCGTGAGTATATACGATCAGACCATAACGAGGGCATGTGGGTTGAGAGATAATGGTGTATGTAAGTTATTACTATAAAAATTTATATGAAATTAACACTGTTTTATTTATTGCTTGTTTATGACCATTATGAAATGCTTAATTTAATTCAAATTGTATTTCAATCCTTGCAGGCATGGCTGATCAGGACATGGTGATGAAGAGTTCGATTTATATTGTCGTCAGGAGGAGGAAAATGAGCAGCAAATGGTACCGGTCCCATCTACATCTGCCTGCTGCTGTTGCCCCATCCACATCTGCCGCTGCTGCTGTTGGCTTCCATGAGTGCACCTTCTACGAGTGCTACTCAGAGACCCAGAGGTAGAGGTCCGACCCGTGGGTTGAAACTGCAGAAAGAGGATCAGATTAGTCTTCTGTGGGACCAGTATGGGAGGTATGGTGGGGGCAGCAGGAAGTTCGCTAGTATGCTAGGGACTCTGGCCAGATCACATTGCTGCATCAACCACACATGGAAACAAGTCCCGCAAGAAGTAAAGGAGACCATCTGGAAGAAGGTGCAAGAACGGTACAAGATCCCAGAAGAAGTGAAGAAGACCGTTCTTTCTTTGGTGGCCGGCAAAGCTAAATCATTCCGCCACTACTTGGTTGAGCATTGGATCAACAGGGTGCCCCCACGTGAGCCTCCGCCGTATGTTGTGTACAACGGCATGATCACTGAAGAGGAGTGGAAGGAGTTCGTTGAGCGGCACGCCACCCCCGAGTTCAGGGTATGTTTGTGTGTACTCTTTTCTTAATTAATGCTCATAATGCTTTATCCCTGATTTTCTAATTAATTTCCTGTTGTACTTTCTTAACAGCAAGTACAAGAACAAGCACGGCAAAACCGTGAAGCTAATCTCTACCCCCACACCATGGGACGAAGGGGATATGTGGGCAGCCTCGAGGGATGGAAAGAAGCTGGTTTGCTGACACGGAGGAACGAGGATGGAAGTGAATGCCCGATCGAGGATGTCTCTGAGGCGAGGAGGGTGCAGATGTACATACTGGGACGCCAGAAAATGACCAGCGAAGGTCAGAGGATATTTCCTAATGCTGCGAGCTGTTAAATAATTTACTTATATACTCAAGTGTTTGTTGATCTTAAATCTCATCATTAACTTCTTTGAAAATTGGACAGTACGAAGCGGCACAGAGAGGAGAAGTGGACTTACACGCTCCTCCTTCTCAAGACGACGCGCTGAATCAAATGCTTGGGAAGAAGGATCACCCGGGGCGTGTTAGAGGATTTGGGGGAGAAGTACGTCAGAAGAACGTATTCCCGCCATCTGCTAGGAAGGGTCAGATGAGTGCTGCTGAAGTCGAGGCGATGGTAGAGCGTAAGTTCACTGCTGAGCGCCAAGCTAATGACGAGAAACATGCTGCTGAGCGCCGGGCTATCGAGGAGAGGCTGCAGGAAGCGTTGAATGCGATTGCACATGCGACTACTCAGCAGCAGCAGCTAGATCCTCCTCGAATGTCTTCCTCGTCTAGTTGTGCTCCGGCCGCTGACCCGTACCCGTTTGCCAACATCCAGGTTAACTTTGTTTAACTATTTTTCTTCTAAAATAAAGTTATTTAAATAGTATTAGATTGGACTCACTTATTTATTTCACGTATTATCTCTGTTTATTAAAGGAGCAAAAAAATGTCGTCTCCAAATACCATTAGACGGGCACCCTGTAGATGCGGCCTACGGGACGGTGTTGCCATCAGGTCCACTCACGCTCATCAGTTTCGTACGTCTACCCCCATTCTACGCGCGTGTGACCTTGGACCTGATAGTTGATGGATTTGAGCATGCATACCTTCCGATGGCGATTGACAACAAATGCACGCTGATCGAAGCGAAGGGAGACATATTGCCCTGGCCAGCATGTTATATTGTTGTCACCGATGAGGTAAGACTGTTTAACAACCATTTAGTATCTAATAAAATGCATTATTTAGCATTAAGTGTCTAATCTAATCTATTATAGATCCCTGAGCTTCCTCGCCGCGTAACCCGGCCCAGACTAGAAGAGACCAGCGCGCCGGCGAATCCTGAGATCCCTGAGGTTCCTCGCCGCGTATCCCGGCCCAGAGAAGAAGAGATCAGCGCGCCGACGAATCCTGTCAGAAGGGTGTGTTCTAGATAAATGTTTAATGTTACTATAATAATCAATTAGTAATTATCTTTACATTTATGCTTTACTGTTTGTGTGTGAAGGGTAAGAATCCAGTGAGTCGGGGTGCGAAAGGTAAGAATCCAGCGCCCGTCCGGGGTCGCACCAGGACTTCTGAGGCGCCTAAAAATAAGCTCGCACTGCCACAAAAACTTGTTAATGTTTTGGGGGCCAAGCAGATGAATCTCTACGACAAGATCATGTTGAAGTCATCTCAAACTAACAACTTCATGATGACGCTTCCAAAGGAGATGTTTCACTACGAAGAAGATATGATGACGGCAATCAACTTTGAGGACATCAGAGAGATGATGTGTGGAGATTATCTGAACATTAACATTATTCAAGCTTATCTAAAGTAAGTGTTCTTTCCTCATACTGTAAAAACATATAGAATAAGTATCTATGAAGTTGCATTGGCTAACTTTTTATAGTACATGTGATATAATAGATGTCTGCTTGAGAGATGTGTTGAGAAGGACATGACCTGCGTTACTGCGGTGTGCCCGGAGCGTTTATCGTACGACAATGTCACTAGGGACCCTGGGAGGTTTTGTAACTACATGATTCATGTCTTCAATGTTGTTGATCAACAGAATAAATTATTCATTCTAATGCCGTATCACCAAACGTGAGTTCTAATATAAAATTACATACTAATTAGCTAACTTTGTTACCTTCATTTCTCATTTCATTTTGTATTTGACATTGTAGCCACCACTGGGCTTTGTTTATATTCTGCGCTGCCACCGCTACTCTGCTCGTTCTAGATCCACTAGGGCAGTGGACAGAATTCAACACTGAAGACTTAATCAAAGAGTAAGTTTTTATTACTATTTAATTGTTTGTAAGTTTTTTGAACCAAAATTAATGTACTTGTTCATTTTGCTAAACGCTTTTGTTAATATATGTAACAGTTGTTACAAAAAAACCCCTCAGGGAGAGTTTGGTGATTTGACCGTCGATTACATCAAGGTTTGGTAATTCATGTATTTCATTCGTGCTGCTATTATCTTTGTACAATTGTTTTACATTTGTGAATTTTGGTGATTTAGTGCCCTACCCAAAAGGATTCTAAGAGTTGCGGGTACTACGTGATGCGGTATATGTACGAGTTCTGCGGGTACTTCCCAAGTTTTAAGAATGATATTGACAAGGTAATACGAACGCTGTCTTGTATTTAATTCTTTCGGCAGATTTTTTGTGTCTTTATCTTAATCTCATTATGTGTTCCATTCCTTTTCTTGTTGCAGATTAAAGAGCATTATGCCAGATTCAAGACTTATGCTCCTGCCGACTTGTTGCATGTCAGAGAGAGCATGACAGCCATGTTTATGAGAATGGAGTGGTAGACTAGCTAGCTGCTGCTGTAACATATATTTTTTGTTAGTTGCTTCTCTGATTCTGTTAGTTGCTGCTGCAACAGATTATATTGTGTAACAGATTATATTTTTTGTTAGTTGCTCTGATTCTGTTTGTAATGAATTATGCTAGCTGCTGCTGTAACAGATTCTAGCTGTTGTATTGAATATTTCTATTGCAATTGTGCGCATAAATGAATTTGCAATGGTTATCTCTGTTGCAATTGTGTAACAGGTTGAATATGTTACAGATTTTCGATCTGGTGCTTTATTAGATGTTATCTCTGTTGCAATTGTGTAACAGATTGAATATGTTACAGATTTTCGATCTGGTGCTTTATTAGATGTTATCTCTGTTGCAATTGTGCGCAGAGAATGAATTTGTGTTGTTGGTATTTGATTCAGGTGGTTCAATTGTGCAGTTTCTGCCCTCTGTTGCTTATCTGTTACAATTCTCTCTCTGTTGCAATTGTGTAGATTTGTAAAAAAATAAAAAAAAAATTTGAAAAAAAATTACACTTTAGATTACGGTTCTAACAATAACCGTAATCTAAAGTCCTTTGGGCGCGCGCGCCAAAAGGCTTTAGATGACGGTTATTGCCAAAACCGTCATCTAAAGTGTCGACTTTACATTACGGTTATTTGTAAAACCGTGATCTAAAGTCCTTTGGTTCGCGCGCGCCAAAGGACTTTAGATCACGGTTTTACAAATAACCGTAATGTAAAGTCAATGACACGCGGGCCAGAAAAGGGCCTTTAATTACGGTTTTAAACCGTAATTAAAGAAACGCCATCTTTATTGACGCCCGCGTAAATTAAGGTCCAGAACCGTAATTATACACGGTTTTGGACCGTGATTAATGGGTCGCGTTCCACCAGTGAGCTGCCGGGAAGCGTAAGCAACTACCTTCCCGTGCTGCATAAGCACACAGCCTAGACCGGTTCCAGAGGCATCACAGTATACCTCGAACCCATCGGTGCCCTCAGGAATAGTAAGAATGGGTGCCGATGTAAGGAGATCCTTCAGTGTCTGAAAGGACTGGTCGCACTCTACGGTCCATAAGAACTGGGTCTCCTTCTTCATGAGATTAGTCAACGGTTTGGCCTCCTTTGAAAAGTCCTTAACGAACCTTCTGTAGTAACCGGCCAAACCCAGAAAACTGCAGACATCTGTAACTGTCTTTGGCCTTGGCCAACTCTTTACTGCTTCTATCTTTGCAGGGTCTACAGATATCCCGTCTGCTGATATGATGTGTCCTAAAAATGACACGCTGTCTAGCCAGAACTCACACTTCGAGAGCTTGGCATACAGCTGGTTCTGTCTCATGATAGTCAAAACCTGTCTCAAGTGTAACTCATGATCCTCCCTGGTCCTGGAATAGATCAGAATATCGTCGATGAAGACCACAACTGAACTATCAAGCTGTTCTCTAAAGAGACGGTTCATCAAATCCATGAATATAGCTGGTGCATTCGTCAACCTAAATGGCATAACGGTGAACTCGTAATGTCCATACCGTGTCCTGAAACCTGTCTTCTCAATGTCATGCTCTGCGATCCTGATCTGATGGTAGCCAGATCTGAGGTCTATCTTTGAGAACACACTGGCCCCTCTCAGCTGATCAAACAAGTCATCAATCCGTGGTAACGGGTACTTGTTCTTGACTATGACCGCATTCAGCTCGCGGTAGTCGATGCAGAGTCGCATACTGCCGTCCTTTTTCTTGACGAACAGTACTGGAGCACCCCAAGGAGAAACACTAGGTCGAATGTAACCCTTGTCAAGGAGGTCCTCCAGCTGTATCTTCAGCTCCCTCATCTCAGCCGGTGCCATACGGTAGGGTGCCTTAGCAATAGGGCCCGTACCTGGCAATAAATCAACGGCGAACTCTACCTCACGCACAGGCGGCAAGCCTGGCAACTCATCTGGAAACAAATCTGGAAAGTCTGCCACGACTGGAATATCAACATCCATCTCGTCGCACTGTCTTGTGTCCTGTACGTAACAGAGGAAGGCTTCGGCCCTTCCTAACGTCCTTCATCAGGGACAATGCTGACACGATCTTGACAGTTGGCTCTCTCCGTACACTGCGGTATGACACTGTCCTGCCGCTAGGCCCCTTCAACAGTAGTCGATGCTCTGCACAATGAAGGCGGTCCTTATGCCTCTGTAGCCAATCCATGCCTACTATAATATCGAAGCCCAAGTTCCTGAACTCGATCAAATCTATGGGAAAGGTCTCAGCCATGATGCTGATCTCTAACCCGGTGTACTGCCTGGTGCAACCTACTTTCTCCTTCGAAGGAAGGGTGACTGAGAAGTCTGAAAGCTGTTCGGGGGCAACCCCCAACTTCTTCGCGAACGCCGAGGAAACAAAAGAATGTGAAGCCCCTGAGTCGAACAACACGGATGCACTAACCCATCAACAGGAAAGGTACCTGAGATCAACTCTCGTATAAGCATCGAGTCCCAATAAATCACTAATTTACTGTCTGTTGTAACTGTCATACCTGTGATGACATTACCGGACTCCTTGGCTTGCGCCATATCTAAGATGCAGATGGTACCCTCCTTTCCATCTCTGTGGCCTGAAGTTATGAATAACGGTATCAACAAACTGAACACACATATACTTGTAGGTACAAAAACTCTTATTTCATTCATCCAACTGTATTTTACAGATTACACACTTAGCTACTGCTATTACATCAGTACTGTCTGAAAGTCAAATTTAAACGGCCGGGTCGGATGTGGGTATTATTCACTAAAGCTGGTGGGGCGGTATTGAGCTTAATGCTCTTAATACCATGGTAAACAAGCCTAGACTCTCCACCAAATACCAACACATCCCCAGACTTGAGGATGATCTTGCTTGCTAGATCCATCCTCTTCTGGTCTCCAAATAAGAACTCAGCATCATCGCCGATGGAGAATGACACAATCGGTATTCCCCTGGTGATGGACTCAGTCGTCTCATCGCTGTCCTGGTGCATCCCAAGCTTACCTCCCTGCTCGTAGTAGTTGATGATGCATACGTCAGGTGTCATGTCGGGTAATGGATAGGTCTCACAGTCTTGAGCAATATCCATTGCGCTTCTCACCAAGTTTAGGAAACTCTCAGGTATCCTAGGTATTGATACGCCATCTACCATCCTCACCTCTCGATAAACCCTAGCTTGTGGATCCCAATATTTTCCTAAGCACATCATGTGCAGTTTCATTCTAGAACCATTACTAAATACAGGGGTATAAAATCCTCCTATGCCCTTACCCAAAGCTCTACACTCATTAACTATGGCGATTTGCTCATCTAGGGTTAGGAACTCTTTGAGAAGTATCATGCCCGGTCTGACCACATGACACATCTCTCCAGGGTACTCCCGTCTTTCCTCCACGGGTTTAGGTGATCTTTGTCTTGTAAGTGTGGGATAGCAGATATCGAAGTCTCCTAGGGTAAGTCGTATACCTATAGCGGTAATTAAAACACACATTCATGCTAGGGTAAAGCGTTTAACACCTGATCATGCTTTCATACAATGTTAAGGTTTCAATTTCTAACCTTCATCGCGCTGGGAGCTAGTGCCAGCGCCCGAAGCTCCCGCTGCGTTCAGCACACGGTTGCCCGGCGGGTTCCTCTGGTTCTGCTGCTGTGGCTGCTGCTGCTGTCCCTTCTAGGCCTGGGGCGCTGGCCCCTTCTGGCCACCTCGAGCTCCACCTCCTCCAGTAGGTGCGCTCTGAGTCCCCTTCGGTGGGCGGTACGTACGGCTCTCTGGATTCGAGAAGCACTCGAACGACCTATGGCCCTTCTTCCCGCAGTGGTGACAGTCTACAGCCTGCCCGTGGCAGTCAGCACCCGGATGATCCTTCCCACAGCGCTTGCAGTGAAAGTGGTGCTGGGGTACTGTACCTATTATCACACAACAATCTGATCAATTTAAGGTCGGTAATGGTTAATGTGGTACACAACTCATTTTCAAGGTTAGATCGCTTACCCTTAGGGGGTGCAGATCTAAGAGGCTGGACATCGTATGTAGGCCCGGTCAGCATCGGGACCTTCTCTTTGCCCTTCTGGCTGGCCTGCTCCTTCTTCTTCTCCCTCCAGGAGAACTTTTTCTTCCTGAGATCGTCAAAGTATTAGGAATAGCAGGTATGAAAGCAGGCAGTAAGTAAGTAATCTAAATGAATTAAATAACTTTAAGCGGGTCTTACTTCCAGCTCTTACTGCCTCCGCTTCCAGCCACCTCCTCTGACTCCTTCCCGGGGGCTTTTCGCTTCTGCCCTTGACTGTCCTCCCGGCTGTTCACCAACAGCTCGGTCCGAGAAGCAGCATCGTAGCACTCCTACAATGCATCAATAAGTTCCCCGAACTTGTAACAAAACAACTGAGTCATAGATATAATGTCAACTAATTTACCTGGACCGTATGGTGTAAACCAGCACCCATGGCGGCCTTGATAGTATACTTCAGCCCGCTTCAAAACTTTTCCACCTTGACGGTGTCAGAATAAACTACTCCAGGGATGAACTCCAGCAGCCCTATAAATTTGGAGTAGTACTGGTCTACAGTCTTACCACCTTGCCTCAAATCCTCGAATTCCTCACGCTTCCTCTGCTTCAGATGAGCAGGATAGTACTTTTGTCTCAACAACTCAATAAAACCAGTCCAACCAAAATCCTCTAAAGCCAAATGATGTGCCTTCACGGACCTCCACCAAATACTGGCGGCGTCCCTCAGGTGGAAAGCTGCTATACCAACTCTGTGCTCAGCAGGCACCTGAATGGCCTCAAAGGCCTTCTCATGCTCGATGATGAATCTCTCCAGGATGGTGGGGTCAGCTTCCCCATCATATGTAGGTACTCGCGTGTCAGCCACGCTCTTGAGCCAGTTTGGCCCTCTAGGTGCGGGTACGGGTGGGACTACTGGTGGTGCTCCGATCTGGACACCTCCCATCAAGGCTAACTGAGCAAAGACGGCTGCTACCGCCTCAGCAATGCCAGCGACATTGGGCTCAGGAGGTCCTCCTCCAGCCCCGCCGCCTCCACCCCTTCCCCTGCCTGCCGAACGTCTATCGGAAGACATCTGAAGAATTCAGAATCAAAGGTTAACACTCGGTATAAATACCATACTTTTCTCAACTATAAGTTCACATAGCCCTAAAAAGGCATAAGAAACATTGTCCCCGACAATTTCCTAACTTAAATAGTTCACAACTTCCTCATTGGTACTGGTGTATGTATAACCTAAGCTCACGGTACTTAAACTACTATCTCTTGTAATCAGAGCAGTACTCCGCTCTGATATCACTTTTGTAACACCCCTACTAAACCTGTACCTAAAAATAATATAATCGCAGCGGTAAAATAAAAGACTGTCGCTCTAATGGTGTCACTGTTATCACTCGCCCATACGGGTGATAACTGTTACCTGATAATCAATATACGAAACGTATTCCCGCAGTGACCACAAGAGATAGATAGTAGTGCTAAAACAAACTTAAAACAAATCCAACATCAACCATTATTACAAACCGTACTCGTGAGCATCTAAACCAAAAACATACACCTCGGTTTACAAAACCCGAGTCCATAAACATCTGTAGTCTCATACCGTACCAAGTCTAAACAACTGTAAACAACAAACGTCGCGCCCCGCGTCGACCCTCCAGCTAATCACCTGCACAAAATATGGTTTGTGGTATGGAATCAGCCCCTGCTGAGTATGTTATCACATGCCCCGTCATGCCCCCTCGGACCCCTCAATTAATTGGTCGAGAGCATGGGGTTCATTACATGCGATACCAATTTAATATTAAACTGTAAAACAATTAACAGTAATATCCACACAAAATCACAACCATCAATACACAAAATATGTATACCACACATTATAACTAGTGAACAACAAAGCGAAACAACGAGGATAATAAACATGTATTAACTCCCGTCCTTGGTGTAGTAACCAATATTGTTCGCCACTGTAAAAGTAATAATTGTTCAGTTATATCTAGTGACAACGTCTCATTAAAACGACGTGCCTCTAATACCCATATATTATGGCGGGTCACCCAAGGCAGTAGCCACTCCAGCGGTAGAGTCTCCAACCAACGAGCCATCCTAGCTCACGGGAAATTTTCTTGATACTTACGGACCCGTACGCGGACATCCTGGTATCGTTCTTGTGATCACAGCGCGCACCAAGAGCCACATCCTCTTGGCTTTCCATTCTTTGTTTAATTATACCATCGCATCGCATTACCAAATTTCTAACATAGTAGACTAAGGTCGTTAGTCCAATCCGGAGTCTGTAAACTCGGGATCCAATGTCAGATACAAGAGCGGCGTTAGAAAGGCCAATGCTCTGTATAAAAGTCCTGGATAATATATATATCTTATTATCCTAGTGCTACAACGTTTATCTGACGATCCTTATAATTCATATAAGATAGCACCATAGCCGCTAGTTCGTTTTATATATATAGTTCATATATACGAACCAATACTGTTAACTCAACAACAGTAAATAATAAGCAGCTATAAATATACAGTTCACGTATATTTTAACACATTCAGACAAACAATCTTATCACAGATCACACATAAGTCTGAACTGAGGAAGACCTCAGAGACAATCAGAGACACGTAACAACATACCGTTCACCCTGAATATAGTACGGTGGAGTATGAATCAGCAAAAGTCCAAAGCTCCACGTGTCGTCTCTAGTAGTCTAAATAATACATAATGCTACTGATTAGAATCCTGTATAACAACATAACTCTACGGCACCCCGTACCGTCACTAATACCTCCCGGTTAATCCCCCGTATATTAACTGTCAATGTTTGACGGGTTTTCGGTTTAACTCAGGATTTGGAAAAACGTTACATTACATGCGTAGTTTCCTCTCGTATATTAATATACTTAACGTTTGAACTTGTTATCGCATGTAACTTAATATACCTTGTATATTGTATAGTTTGTTTCTATATTGCATGTATAATCTTTACCATGTATATACATCTCACCTTAGTATTATTTTTCTAAGGTTTGTTTTCCAAGTTTAATGGAGTATAATTCGTATATAAAATACCATAAAACTATATAAATTCTTATTATTCATGTATACTCCTAACCTTAGAATTCCATATCTAATGTTTATAACTTCTTTTTCTTTTATCCCATTTCTTTTAAATCTTGGTAATATTAGTTATTGAACTATATTATATTTTCCATAAAATAACATATATTTATTTATATATATGCATCATAGGACATTTATTATATGGTAAGTCTTTATAATATATATTCATTCTTTTTAATGATTACCTTTTATATTTAAATGTTATACTCTTATAACATTAAAAACCATTAAAATTTCATTCAAAAATAGTATTATTTTCGAACAGCAGCTATAATTCTCAAATCTTACAAAATCCACCCACATAATTTATATAATGTCATATTCTAGTTATAACATATTTTTACATTTAAGTCTTAAACAATTATAACCCATAGTTATATTTGTTATAAAATACCAAACAGCCTTAACTCTCGTATTAATTTAATTCCACTATACTTTCTAAATCACCAATTTACCCATTTTATAACATATAGTTTCTAATATCACCAAAACTATATATTATACTATATCTCCATAAAAACCTTATATATAATTCCAAAAATTACCAAACTATACCAAGGTTTAAATATTTTATTACCCTATATTCTCAAATCTCGGTTTCACACATTAATTACCCATTTGTAACAATGTTTGAAATATCTTATATTATACCTAGATAATTCATATCAACTACAAATTTACCCAAATCAACTTCTAAAATTCCTAATAATCTAAGGTTTGTACTAATCTCCCATTTATACCCGTAGTTTCGGAAATAAAACAATATCACCCAAATATCATAAATCTTTACAATTTAAAAACTATCTTATTATAAGGTAGTATTTTAATTCCTTAAATTCACCAAACTTGTCAAAGTTTCCTATATAGTCACTTGACATCTAATACCCAATTGGACCCAACCTTCGGTAATTACAATCTTTAACCTGTAGTTTTCTATTTTTACAATTTGACACACAACTTTATAAAATGTTATAATTTTTATAAATTCATTTAAAACCCCTAAGTTCCTCTAAATTTAAGCCCACGGCTTAATATTTAGCTAGTAATTACCGTTTGGCCCCAAACTTAAATATATAACGCATAAATTAAACTAAATACGTTGTAACTTAAATTAAATGGCCGTAATGACATGGCCTTTTACAAACCTTACTTTATAAACAACAAAATACACATAAATGTCTCAATAACACAATTAACTCACGGCCTCTCCATGGTTAATATTTTTTCCACATAGTCATATTTGACCATTATGTTAATTAAATCATTAAAGACTAGCTTAATTATCTTAGTCATTTTTTTCCATTCTTAGGTTATAAATAACCCTATATTATAACACTCTCGGCACATATTTATATATGCTAAGAATTACATAAAATCATAAGTTTAAGGTGTTTATACCTTGGTTTATCCTTGTATGAACTCGGAGCTTGAAGGAAAATTCACCACATCATGTAGACATGTTTAATACACCAAAACAAGATATGGTTATACTCCAAGCTTGAGCTTAACTATAAAGAACAATTAATGTAAGATTTAAGGCAAAATCACCTTAAAAAATGCTTGGAAGGTTCCTTATGATTTCGGCCTGGTTTAGACACACCACAAGGTGTTAAATTCACCATATAAACATAAGGAACACTTAGACAACAACAAGCTGCTGCTGGGTAATAGGTTTTACCTTGGCAAAATGCCTTAAAGAAGAGTATTCCTTTGGATTTCGGTCACCCTGCTCCAAATGGTTAACCAACTGATTGAACATGTAAATATGAAGATTATGAGTGTATAAACTCACAAAAATCAGAATAATAAAACCGGATGCAAAGTGTAGAACCTTAAGGTATGTTTTTACCTTAAAATGTAGATTTGGACTTCCTTGGTCCCTAAACTGAGTTCACACGAGTTTAGATCTTGTTCTAACCTTATAACACTGAGAATAAGCCATAGGAAAAGATAAGCCACGAAATCCAAGTGTTGGTAGTGAAAGGATGAAGAAAAAGAGCTAAAAATGACCTTAAATCATTACCTTAGGAGCTTAATGGATTGAATTGTCTTCCCAACTCAAGAACACAGCTTTGGAGAGTTTAAGAACTCAGAGGCCACGGTTGGAATGGAGCAAGAAGCAAGAGAGAGTGAGATTTGGTGTTTAAAGGCTTAAAATGATATAATAAGGAATAGTACTTGGTGATTCATCACATTAGGTGTCCAAACTGAATAAGTGAGTTGTGAGCTGTCCTCCCTTCCCTCCTTTCCTGCCGACACCATATGATAAGGCTGGCCAATTTGTTGACCAAAGGTCAAACTTGATAAATGTGCTTAAAAATGGCACTATTTGAGTACTATTCACAATAAACTGTCAGTTTTGGATTTTTATTTTCAAACTTGGATTTAGACTTTAAAATATAGTCTATCATGTCCAATAAATGATTTAAATGATATACCCATGTCTTTAAAATGACAAAAAGTCATTATCTTTGAGCTCATACACAAAAACGTGCTTTAAGGTGATTTCAGGGCACTTTTGGTGTCACCGTGTGTTTCTGAGCTTATTTTTCTTTGAGAATAGTTTTGTTGTGTTCCTTACTTCATTATAATGTTTATGAATCCACTTTGGATCCTTTTTGAGGTCATACAATCTTTATGGTGCTTTAAAGCTCATTTTTGGCCTTACCGATCTTAAGGCGTGTTTTGCCTTGTTGAGATCTTTTAAATTGTTCCCCAATAGTGTTAAGATGTTTAATAATCATCTTTAATCATTTTTATATCATTTAATTGAGTTTTTAAGGTTAGAGGTATTTCATCCCAGGTTTAATTCTTCATGGTAACAAACCATACATTTAACACCCTACTTAAAACTCTTGCCCAGTTGGACTACCCCCATGGTAGTCATCCCACCTACGCTCCGTCACGTTCCAGATGACCACCTGTAAAAATAAAGGACTCAGCAAAACTATGCTGAGTATGAATATGTGTAGCCCGTATGTTGCCGGGCTACACGACTACTTGGTCGAATAGTTATTAAGTCCAATTTACATACTATAGTAAAGAAGTAACACACAACATGTGATATCAATATAACACTCACAATATGCTGAGCACAGAGATAGCAACAAGCACGTCAAACACATATACAAAATAGAGCGTGCCAGAGAATATAAGAGATGATGATCCTAACAGTGGGACCATTCGAGCGTTGTGTGTTTTCACTTCTTTTCCTTGTTTCCATAATGTGTATTTTCATTCTCTTTTCTTGTTTCCATAATGTGTATTTTCATTTTCTTTCCTTGTTTCCATAATGTGTATTTTAATTCTCTTTCCTTATTCCCATAGTGTGTATTTTCATTCTCTTTCCTTGCACCCGGTCTAGGGATATAGTTTAGTTCCCGTGACGATGTCATGTAGGTGCCAATCTTTCCTTGATTCCTTAAGGGTTATTTGTGAATTCTCTTATCGCCACAGGTTGGGGAATGTCTTCTCCATAGCTAATCCTCCATTCCTGGCGTCAGGCGTCGAGAAGGCGGGGTCATCTCCAGACTTCAGGATGTGTTCCACCAATAGGTATTCTACTTTTCATTATCATTATAAGTTCGACACCATAGTGGATGTCATTGGAAGTCCTCTATAGTTTAAGAGGAGCTTTCTTCTTGTATAGTTGTTTTGTTTTGTTTGCGTAGTTCGTCGTGTTTCATCTCAAGTTCCATAAACGAGACGGGACTAAACTACTGTGTGCACGCAAATAATATGCAACAATGATATAGCATTCATATAAGCAAGATAAGCAAGCTATCCAATTTCATGCTTTAATCTTATGGTCATTTTCACACAAGGCACACAACACACAAGCCGTGTAACACGGCAACATACGGACCACACATATCCATACCTTATTCAGAAGCACGTGTCGCCTCACACACGGGGTCTCGATTGGCGTTCGTTACGGCCCTAACGTTGATTAAAAATAACCTGTCAGTTCATGATTACATGTGGTGACACTTTTCTAGTTTATCTCATTTATACCGGGTGTTATTCCCTAGGTGAGTCGTTGAACGTACAGTTTATTCTAAACCTTAGAGCTTCCCAAGTATTCACCTTAGACTTTTATTTCTCTCCTAGGATATTTACATCGTCGGTTACAAGTTAACTAAGCCCTCTCCTCTAGTTAATGTTTTAGAGCATTCTAGGAACTAATATGTAACGAGTTTATCTAAAACGGATTTAACTTGTCTAAAGTACATCCCCTCCTTAGCTAAATAGGTTATCAATGTTTTAAACCTAGTATCATAATAATATAGTCTTTAAAATACCCCTAAAACCTATTTATACTGACCCCATAAGTTCCTCAAATCTGAAACACAACTTCCATGTACCACCTTATCTAACTTCACTTCCAAGGTAGTAAACCGATGTTTAACCTTCTCAATATGTTTTGCTAACCTAGCTGTATCTGTAACACCCCTTTCCATAATCACGATATAATCTCTCACGTAGCAATAAATAAAGACGTCTCGCAGCGGTAAAATAAATAACTATTACAAACTCACTCGGGTGTCACCGGCCATTACTCGCCCATGCGAGCAACGTAGCCAAACTACAACCAACTTCCAAAATAAATAAACTGCTAACCGCAGTGATAACGAGAAATTCCTATACATCACACTATCCACAAATCATAAACATCGACAAGTGAGCATCTACCCAATCCTGAAAATACACAACCTTACCATAAGACCATACACCATCTTCATTTCTATACAACATCTCCAACTACCCTGTTCCTGCTCTTCAGCTCCGACAATGATCAACAACCTGAAATGGTGTAGTATCAGCGATAGACGCTGAGTATGCCGGGCCTGGACCCTAATGGTCACTTGTCATTTTAACCATCTTATTATTAGATTGGTTTCATGCTTTTCCTTTTTACAGTTATAATCAAAACTGAAGCATAAATGTATAATATACATAATCAACCATCCAAATATTCATAAACATTAATCATCCATCCAAACCAAACATTCATAGAATATTTCAAACAACATTTGTATACCGAACGTGTCGAGCAATAACAACAATATTTTGTACAATGTACAATCGCCGTGTGTTCACCATCCACTGTCAATTTATTTTAGTTTGGCTTTCAAGCCCCATCCATATGTACAATGTACATTCGCTGTGGCGTACAGTTCCCATAGTTAATTTACCTTAGCCTTGTAGGCTCCATCCAACCATGTTTAATTAATGTCAGTAGGGCGTCATGTTAGGACAACCCGATAACCTCACCATGGACAGTAGTCCCCCGTACACACAAAGGTGCTCATTTCGCCAGAGGTCCGGAGGCCCCTGACTCACTTATGTCTCGTAAGACGTCCATAAAAAGGCCGTAGCCACCTGATCCACAAACCTATTTGGGTTCGTTGGATATAACCTGGAGCGGAATCCAATTAGGAAACCCCTCAGTGATCACAAATGCGCAACCAAGTAGTTCGTAAACTACCGGGATTCCTCACCTCAATCTCATACCATCACTCTCTCATAATGTTTAAGATCTGCTCTTAGTCTTATGGAGAATATATTTATTAACCAGCGGCCCAATGGGTCTCGCATACCTAGAAGTCATCTAGGTTATACTTATGTTAGAGATCCATGCTCTAGAGACCGACAATGTCGTGACTCGTCCCTAAGTGTTTTACTTAGGTTACTATATACTCAATATTAATATCATGGTATTATATCAAGTAACCGTCATGTCATCACAACGCATATGTATGTTTATATAAGTCGATCTATAGTCGACGTAGTGTTAGTCCCGTAGGACGCCCGTGCATAAATAGTTAATGCATCAACACTTAAACACATACATGTAACCACACACATATAACACACAAGTTATATCAACCAAATCCGAGCCCAAGGAGCAACCTTAGGTCAACTCGGCAAACCCCTTTACATACCGTTCACCCTGATTGTATTACGGTGGAGTATGAATCAGCAAGATCCTACGCTCCGTGTAGTCCGTTAGCTCGTCAAGCGTCCTTGTCAGAAGTACACTCTAAACGGTAATAAAACTATAAGTCAGTCTCCATGACTAACTACATCCGGTATTTCCGAATAATAAGCAACCCCGACAGTTCACCCCTGTTTTCTACAGTTGTTCGTTACGGGTTTCTCTAAAACAGTCGGTTTCGTTACTTAAAACGCGTACGTCAAAACTATCCCAACTGTTAAGTTTAATTCACTATTTCCTTTTAATCTTATCCACCATCTAGTTTAGGTACGTAACCCATAGTTGCATGTATGCATGCATGATTATATTATATTATATTCTTTTTCTTGTATCATTTATTTTATTGTATTCTCTTTCATATTGTTTTATTTTCCCACCATCCTTCATAATTCGACATGTTGTATAATCCCTTTATCTTTAGCAAATAATATTTGCTTCCAAAACTCATGACTTATAGTTCGTAACTATTTTTTTTTAAATAACCACCACCATTAACTCATAAGGTGTTCAACCAAAATATTTATCCACCTTATATACATTATTCTTGTGTATGTATATATTTTTACCACGTAGGTAATTCTCATGAGTTTCATAAACTCTTATATTTTGTGTTACATTTCATCATCTTTTATTAGATGATTATTCCCATTAGTTGCATCATATTATACAACTTATATTAAGATTGTTATCCTAATATTATGTAACATTTTATGTTGTACATTTACAACTCCTAAGGTTTATTCCATAAATACCTTAGTTTATAAATCCCATTCACTTATAGTTTGTCACACCATTTAATGTGAATACCTTATTTGTATTAATTTCATTAAACCACCTTAATACCAATAATTGTTATAACATTTATAACATTATAGACCTTAGTCTAAAATTCATTTTCCAACCTTTATATTTTCGGTATAGCCCTTGAATTTATTTAAATTCCCTTTTTGACCACATAACATTATGTAATGTTATACCAAAATACTAATATCATTTGCTTTGATATTTTTATTTCCTTTAACTTATAATCTATAGTTTTTATACAAGACTATTGTGTATTGCCTCATAGGCATATTAAACCTTATACTTTTCCTTAAACCATAATTTCCTTTATTTACAAAATCACCCCTTTCTTTTACCATGTTATATATCCATTTAATATAACATTTCTAACTTATAAAAGAGCATAACCTATGGTTATTTTTTGTAAATTCCGAACAGACCTCAATATACATTTTATATTGTCATTAGGCCCAATTTATAACATATAGTTTGATAATATCATTAAAACTATATATTATACATATATCTTAACAATACTCTTATATAATTCTAAAAATCACCAAATTCCACCAAAGGGTTATAAATATCCTTATTAACCCATTTACTTTTAATTTACCATTCCACCATCTATTTTTCTCCAAAGTGTCATAATGACATATTAACTATATATTATTCATATATAGTTTATTTTAATTCCAAAATCCACCAAATAGATTCCTAAAAATTCCTAATAGCCCATGGGTGTTTAAAATACCATTGTACACCCTTAATTTTCGGTAATAACATATTTACCACATATGTTATAAAAATTACCGTTAAATATAACTTATTATAAAACCTTAAATAAGTTATCTAACTTAATTATTTTGGTCAAAACCTAGCCTATGGTCAAGGTTGACCACCTTAATATTTCCTTGACCAACAATTCCTTATAATTACGGTTTAGTACCCATACTTTCTAGAAATCACCATTTAACCCCAAAACTTTACAAAATCTTATAAACTTTATTTTAACTCCATTTTACCTCTCATTTTCGGCCTTATTATTCTAAAGCCCCCAAATTTAATTTAATTACACCTAATACCCCATTTATTTTCGGTAATGCATTTATACTACTTAAACTTAATTAAAAGCTTGTAAATGCATAAATAAAATGGCCTAAAATACATGGCCTTATTACAAACATTTGCTCACAAAATAAATTACACATAAATGTCCCAAAATACATATACAATTTCGGCCTCACCATAGATTCTTTGTTTAATTACCAAACTTCCACATAATGTCTTAAATTTGACAATTATGCTTGTTTAATTAGTTATAAAATTTATTAAACCATTTCTTAAACATTTTAAGGTCAAACAAGACCTTGTTTTTCTCCTTCACTCACGGCAATTGGTATACACATACTTAAACTTGTGTTAATGTATCAAGTTAAGGTTTTAAGTGATTTATACCTTGATTTAGCTTAGGTAAAGCCTTGTTTGGTTCGGCCACCTTGAGTAGAAATTCTCCACAGCTTGTTTTACATGTTTTCAAACAGAAAAAGGTCTAGTTAGTCTCTAAGCAAGATCTAACCATAAGGAGTAATTTAATGTAAGATTTGAGGCAAAAATTACCTTAAGAGTGCAAGGAAAGTTCTAAGTGTTTTCGACCTGAACCAAACACACCACAAGGTGTTAGATCCACCATATTGACATAGGAAATAGTTAGATCTCGAATTGCTACCTTGTTATTAAGTTTTACCTTGGAAAAATGCCTAAAAAGAGAGTATTTCTCTTGGATCTCGGCCATCCTTGCTCCAAATGGCTAGCCAACAGATCCCACATGAAAAGGAGAAGATGAGGCTATGGCCAAAATTTCACAACCAAACTCGAAAGGAATCAAAAGTTATGAGCTTAAAGCACATTTTTACCTTAAAATGTAGATTTGAACAACCTTGGTCCCTCTACTGGTCTCAACCGAGTTTAGCTCTTGTTCTAACCTTAGAACACTGAGAATAAGCCATAGGAATTGTTGAGCCACGAAATTTAGGTGTTGGTAGTGAAGAAATGAAGAAAAGGGCTAAAAATGACTAAAAATGACATTAAAACACTTACATTAGGAACTTAGGAGCTAGATTTGCCTTCCATGCTCAAGAACAGACCTTGAGAGCTTCAATGGAAGGGAGGAGCTCGGCTGGGCAGAAGGGAATCGTGCAAGGAGGGAGGAAAGAGCTAGGTAAGGTTTGAAATAATTGAAAAAGTAAGAATAATTTAAGCTTTTACTATTCTTGTTTGTATTAGGCAGCATTATTGCCAATCAATGACTTATGTTGTCATCCCACCTCCATGCCAGCCGATTTCCACAAGGGCAAATGGGTCTTTAGCTGCCCATTGACCAAACTTGGTCATTTTGACTCCTGCGGGCCCCACTTCAGGGTTTTATTAATATTTTAATATTAAATTTGTAAAAATCTGTAAAATTTGGAAATTAAATTCCTAATATCATATAATATGATATTTATTATATTTAAAGGTATTTATAACCTTTTAGCCCATTTAAAACCAATTTAAAAGACAATTTCACAAAAACGTGCTTTAAGGAGTTTTAGCGCACATTTTGTGTTGCCTGGTGTTTCTGAGCTCTGTTTTCTTTGACAACGGTCTTGATGTGTTCCTTACATGATATTTGATCATGTAATTAAATTTTATATCATTTAGAGGTCATTAGACCTTTAAGGTTTCTTAGAGCACATTTTTGCCCTTTTTGACCTTGAAGCATGAAAGTGCTTTTTCTTTGTGTTGGAGTGTTGCCCAACAATTATAATATGTTTAATATTATGTTAATAGACTTAGGACAAATTTTTAGGTCCTACATAGTTCATTTGGGTATTTATTTACCCTTAACTGTCAAAGGGTGCAACATCTTGTTTTGTGTTGACCACCGTTGTTCTCAGTTGACTTTTAAGGCATGTTTAAGCCTTAATTAATATGATTAGATATTTAATCTGTGTTTAATAAGTTTGGGGTATTTCAGTCTACCCCCCTTAAAAAGACTTCGTCCCGAAGTCTCTTAATCAAATAGGTAAGTATATAAATGTATAACTACCCATTATTCCCATAATGTATATCTATGTAATATATCATTTACACACATCGTATTGCGCTTATACAGCACATAGCCATCACGTTGTGGCGTTAGTTCAATCATATATGGATATAGGTGATCCATCAGTACCCTCATTTCCTATCAGTTCTACCAACCCTGACAACCTTCTTGAGGTGTCCATAACATTCCATTGTTCCACATTCTATATCTAATGATTCATTTCGTATCTAGGCGATACCAGATGTAATCATTCTATAAAGCAATATGAATACATATCACAAATAGCATAAGAGAAGTGTTACACACATGGTGTACATACAACATTCATACAGGTATCTCGTAAGATACGTACATACAAGTGTACATCACACACAAATAAACCAAACAACGCACGCCCCGCGTACCAACCATAACCAACAAAACCAATTCATTGTATGCTATGCATACTAAATAATTCACATACTAACCAAACAAACCTCGTATGCCCCGCACACCACCAATTCTCTTTTTTTTTTTGTATGCAATGCATATCAAACAAACAAAACTTAGTGCACACATGTGCACAGCCAAGAGGCTCTACCCCCCTTAAAAAGGGTTACGCCCCCGTACCCCACAAGTATACAACAGCCGCTCAACAAGGAGCGCTGGATACTTGGCTCTCAAAGAGTTCTCCAACTCGTGGATTATTCTCATTTCAGAGAGACAGGTATGATTCTAGCCCTTCTGGGCTCTACAATACATAAGGGATGTGGCACTAAACAATTTGTGCTCTTTCCCAAATTCATTCTAATGGGCCCACTCGCTCCGTATGAGGTGTAGACCCGTGAACAAAGGCTCAATTTGCCTTTTTCTTTTGCTGTGAATCCACTGGTTTGGATCACTAGCATATGCGTGTGTCTTCTCTCACTGATATTCAGTTTGAGTAATGTGACATTGGCTACTGTTAGTACTTAGTGCTCTTTGCACTTGTCTTTGTAATACTAAGACGTACCAGCCTATATGTCCACAAAGATGATGTTTGTCATCCATGTCTCCTGGTGATTTTGCTCCGGAGTAACACACTGTTGTAGTTCTTTTTTTTTTTACACTCTTGTTGATATCCACTTTATCTTTCAGCATTTCCACAAGATTAATAACTGCACGAGTGCAATACCAAAACACTCAGTCATACAGAGTGCAGAGGCGTAAACGCTCAACAGCTAACATTTCATGAGTCCAACAGATGAGATGTGCGAATTGTCCTATGGGTGGTACATTCCAAATCCATCGTTCTTTAAGCAAGATTTCTACTATCATATAGCTTTATCTTTTCTTCTCGCGTAGTCACGCGTTTATATCCATATCATCTGGTAGATTTCCTCTGGATTGTAAGAATTACTCGATCCTTATGAGGATTCTACATATTTTCGTCCATAATAGGTTTTCTTGTTGCTTTTTTTTTTGGTTCCTATCCTTGAACTGTTTCCTTGTCTTCCCTGTATACTGTCCACTGTTCTCTGTTGAAGGTTCTCTTTTTTTTTTTTTTTTTGTTTAACTGCGGCTCTTCTCGTCCATCTTCGAGGTAATCCGTCTTACTGTCCGTAGAATGGAGTTGACTACTTCTCGCGTTCCTAACACTACTTGTCTACTTGCATGGGGTACCGTACTGATACATTACTACTTACCCGACTAACTCATAAATAAGTCTGTCAGGCCCACATGCTCCTAACGGAGTGCGGTCGTCCCATGACTCGTTTAGTAAACTGGTAATGTCTGTCACACGGTTATAGTGAAGCATTCTGTTGTCAATCTCCCTTTGATGGATATCCTCTTTTTTTTTGCTTCCTCTTCTGCTTCCTTCTTCTTTTTTTTTTTTCTTCTTTTTGCCTGTTTTTTTTTTGTGTAATAGTTCATGTTATCAGTTATCCTGTAATAAGTGATATTGCCTTTGTGGCAACCGTGGTAACTTGTATTATAGACTAGTATCATTCAACTCAGTGTAAGTAAAATCCGTGCTATATTAGCAAACTTGTTTCTCCCCCCTTTTTTTTCTCATTGAGTACAACACATTTTTCCTTTTTCTCCCCTCTTTTTTTTTTCCTGATCATATCTCATCCATAATTCATATTCGTCCCCTCATCCATGAAATTGGATGTATTGCAGATTGCGTAATAGTTTGAGCAGCTTGGCTCTTCACTTCCCAACCATCCTCACTGACGGCGGTGCATCTACAAAGGGTATGCTTGTCTATAAGGACTAAGCATGTATCACTAGTAGTGATTAGCATTAAATGCAAGTATACTCTGATGGTATTTGGCTAGTAGCTCTGTCTGAAACTTCCTCGAACGTTTAAACTGGTGTGTGTTGTTTTTTTTTTTTAACAGTCATAGTGGCTGTATAATGTGTCCAGTTGCAGTGGTTGGACTATCGGTCCTTCCAAAATTGCATAGGTTTCTAATCCCCAGGTTTCAATGAAAAGGTTTGAACAACAGTTTTTTTTTTATAAAAGGTTAAAAGTAGTTGTTATTGCAGTTGCATTTGCAGTTGCTGTTGTTGTCGCTGCACTTGCTGTAGCAAGTGCGCAAGGCAGATGGAAATTTCAGTGGTTTTCTTGTCATAGCGCTTGCAATAGCAAGTGCGCCATGCAGGTGGAAATTCTGGTTCAGTAATTCCCGGTCTCATTGACTCTTCGTCATTTGAGTATAGGCTAGATGGTAATGTAAGCATTACATCCTGTTCATAAATATTATCCTTCAAGGTTCAAGGCTTATTGGTGCTGAGTACACACAACTAATCCCAAAGTCTTACACAAAAGGCGAGTGGTCAATGACACACTCCACATACTTATAACATAGCTCCTTCTAACATTCAAAGTAAGCACACAACATAGTAAGTAAAAGTCTTCCACTAGCGGTCTCATGGAGTATGGGTACTCATGCCCTATCTACTCCCTTGCCTTTATAGGCTCCAGCATCAGTAGGTGTCTGGCCATCCTGACCGCCTCGTGGTACTCCAGATCCTCCTGCTGAGGTCTTCTGAGTATTCTTTGGTGGCCTGTAATTACGGCTCTCTGGGTTCATCCAACATTCAAATTCCCTATGGCCCTCTTTGTGGCAGCACCGACACTCGACTTTGCGGCCTTCGCAGTCGACCCCTGGATGGTCCTTCCCACAACGCTTACAGTAAAAATGGCGCTGGGGCTGTCCGGTGCCTGATGATAGTATTTAAGTTTAAGTTAAAATCTGTTGATATAGGGTTTAAGATTATATTTGAATTTAAGAGGTAGGTGTTCTCACCCTTAGGAGGTGCAGATCTCAGAGGCTTAGCATCAATAGCTGGGCCGGTCAACTGCAGGACGGGCTCTTTCCCTTTCTTTCCCTGGTGACCCTGCTGCCCTTTCTTTGGAAAGAATTTCCTGTTTAAGGTTTCGGGTCAGCATTCGTAAGGTATTTAGTATGATAAGTATTTAAGCATGGGATAAGTCCTTACTTTCCCTTTTTCTGGCCTCCTCCTGGAGATGCTCCTCCACCCTCAGACTCTTCTTCAGGGTTCTTTCTTTTCTTTGCCCCTAGAGTCTCTTCCCGAGTCTGGAGCATTAGCTCCGTCCTCGAGGCAGCATCATAACACTCCTGGAATCTCATTGGTAAGTTCTCACAAAGTTATACGGTACTGTAGTAAGTAAAGAATTTATGGCATTCATGTTAATACCTGTATGGTAGTGTAGAGGGTAGCACCCATCGCCATCTGGATGCGAAATAGTAAGCCTCCCCGGAACTTCTCAATCTTCACGGTTTCTGAGTAATCCACACCGGGGATGAAGTCCAGTAGACCGATGAATCGAGCGTAATACTCGTCCACGGTCAGACCTCCCTGGGTCAATGTTTCAAACTCATGGCGCTTCTTCTGTTTGAGGTGCGCCGGGTAGTACTTCCCTCTTAGTAATTCAACAAAGGCAGCCCACGAAAAGTCGGGCGTAGCCAGGTGCTGGTCCTTGACCAACCTCCACCAAGTGCTGGCTGCATCCTTCAGGTGGAAAGCAGCAATAGCGACCCTTTTGTCGTCAGGTACTTGTAAAGCTTCAAATGCTTTCTCGTGTTCAACAATGTAACGCTCCAAAGCTACGGGGTCTGGTTCCCCTGAATATGTAGGTGGTCGGGTCTCGCTAACTGACTTCAGCCAGTTTGTTTCCCTGGGCTGTGGCGGGTGGGCTGGTGCTCCTCCTATCTGAGTACCCAGCTGTGCAAGAACGGCTGCAACCGTCTCAGCAACTCCTGGAATGCCGGGGTCACCGCCTCTACCTCTTCCAGCACCACGCCCTCTAGTACCACCAGACATCTGTAGTACAGTATGTCACATAAATACTTGGTAAAATTACCGTACTCAACCAATAGATATTAAGTTGCCTTAAAGGCTATCCTGTCACGCATTTGCGTTTCTAGACACAATATCTTTTGAGACGAATCGTCTCGTACCTCCTAAATGTTTCCCAATATTTCCCACGTCCTAGGCTCACTGTCTTAACCTACTTTCTCGTCATCAGAGCGGTACTCCGCTCTGATACCACTTTTGTAACACCCCTTTCCATAATCACGATATAATCTCTCACGTAGCAATAAATAAAGACGTCTCGCAGCGGTAAAATAAATAACTATTACAAACTCACTCGGGTGTCACCGGCCATTACTCGCCCATGCGAGCAACGTAGCCAAACTACAACCAACTTCCAAAATAAATAAACTGCTAACCGCAGTGATAACGAGAAATTCCTATACATCACACTATCCACAAATCATAAACATCGACAAGTGAGCATCTACCCAATCCTGAAAATACACAACCTTACCATAAGACCATACACCATCTTCATTTCTATACAACATCTCCAACTACCCTGTTCCTGCTCTTCAGCTCCGACAATGATCAACAACCTGAAATGGTGTAGTATCAGCGATAGACGCTGAGTATGCCGGGCCTGGACCCTAATGGTCACTTGTCATTTTAACCATCTTATTATTAGATTGGTTTCATGCTTTTCCTTTTTACAGTTATAATCAAAACTGAAGCATAAATGTATATATACATAATCAACCATCCAAATATTCATAAACATTAATCATCCATCCAAACCAAACATTCATAGAATATTTCAAACAACATTTGTATACCGAACGTGTCGAGCAATAACAACAATATTTTGTACAATGTACAATCGCCGTGGTGTTCACCATCCACTGTCAATTTATTTTAGTTTGGCTTTCAAGCCCCATCCATATGTACAATGTACATTCGCTGTGGCGTACAGTTCCCATAGTTAATTTACCTTAGCCTTGTAGGCTCCATCCAACCATGTTTAATTAATGTCAGTAGGGCGTCATGTTAGGACAACCCGATAACCTCACCATGGACAGTAGTCCCCCGTACACACAAAGGTGCTCATTTCGCCAGAGGTCCGGAGGCCCCTGACTCACTTATGTCTCGTAAGACGTCCATAAAAAGGCCGTAGCCACCTGATCCACAAACCTATTTGGGTTCGTTGGATATAACCTGGAGCGGAATCCAATTAGGAAACCCCTCAGTGATCACAAATGCGCAACCAAGTAGTTCGTAAACTACCGGGATTCCTCACCTCAATCTCATACCATCACTCTCTCATAATGTTTAAGATCTGCTCTTAGTCTTATGGAGAATATATTATTAACCAGCGGCCCAATGGGTCTCGCATACCTAGAAGTCATCTAGGTTATACTTATGTTAGAGATCCATGCTCTAGAGACCGACAATGTCGTGACTCGTCCCTAAGTGTTTTACTTAGGTTACTATATACTCAATATTAATATCATGGTATTATATCAAGTAACCGTCATGTCATCACAACGCATATGTATGTTTATATAAGTCGATCTATAGTCGACGTAGTGTTAGTCCCGTAGGACGCCCGTGCATAAATAGTTAATGCATCAACACTTAAACACATACATGTAACCACACACATATAACACACAAGTTATATCAACCAAATCCGAGCCCAAGGAGCAACCTTAGGTCAACTCGGCAAACCCCTTTACATACCGTTCACCCTGATTGTATTACGGTGGAGTATGAATCAGCAAGATCCTACGCTCCGTGTAGTCCGTTAGCTCGTCAAGCGTCCTTGTCAGAAGTACACTCTAAACGGTAATAAAACTATAAGTCAGTCTCCATGACTAACTACATCCGGTATTTCCGAATAATAAGCAACCCCGACAGTTCACCCCTGTTTTCTACAGTTGTTCGTTACGGGTTTCTCTAAAACAGTCGGTTTCGTTACTTAAAACGCGTACGTCAAAACTATCCCAACTGTTAAGTTTAATTCACTATTTCCTTTTTAATCTTATCCACCATCTAGTTTAGGTACGTAACCCATAGTTGCATGTATGCATGCAATATATTATATTATATTTTTTTCTTATTGTATCATTTATTTTATTGTATTCTCTTTCATATTGTTTTATTTTCCCACCATCCTTCATAATTCGACATGTTGTATAATCCCTTTATCTTTAGCAAATAATATTTGCTTCCAAAACTCATGACTTATAGTTCGTAACTATTTTTTTTTAAATAACCACCACCATTAACTCATAAGGTGTTCAACCAAAATATATTTATCCACCTTATATACATTATTCTTGTGTATGTATATATTTTACCACGTAGGTAATTCTCATGAGTTTCATAAACTCTTATATTTTGTGTTACATTTCATCATCTTTTATTAGATGATTATTCCCATTAGTTGCATCATATTATACAACTTATATTAAGATTGTTATCCTAATATTATGTAACATTTTATGTTGTACATTTACAACTCCTAAGGTTTATTCCATAAATACCTTAGTTTATAAATCCCATTCACTTATAGTTTGTCACACCATTTAATGTGAATACCTTATTTGTATTAATTTCATTAAACCACCTTAATACCAAATAATTGTTATAACATTTATAACATTATAGACCTTAGTCTAAAATTCATTTTCCAACCTTTATATTTTCGGTATAGCCCTTGAATTTATTTAAATTCCCTTTTTGACCACATAACATTATGTAATGTTATACCAAAATACTAATATCATTTGCTTTGATATTTTTATTTCCTTTAACTTATAATCTATAGTTTTTATACAAGACTATTGTGTATTGCCTCATAGGCACATATTAAACCTTACTTTTCCTTAAACCATAATTTCCTTTATTTACAAAATCACCCCTTTCTTTTACCATGTTATATATCCCATTTAATATAACATTTCTAACTTATAAAAGAGCATAACCTATGGTTATTTTTTGTAAATTCCGAACAGACCTCAATATACATTTTATATTGTCATTAGGCCCAATTTATAACATATAGTTTGATAATATCATTAAAACTATATATTATACATATATCTTAACAATACTCTTATATAATTCTAAAAATCACCAAATTCCACCAAAGGGTTATAAATATCCTTATTAACCCATTTACTTTTAATATTTACCATTCCACCATCTATTTTTCTCCAAAGTGTCATAATGACATATTAACTATATATTATTCATATATAGTTTATTTTAATTCCAAAATCCACCAAATAGATTCCTAAAAATTCCTAATAGCCCATGGGTGTTTAAAATACCATTGTACACCCTTAATTTTCGGTAATAACATATTTACCACATATGTTATAAAAATATTACCGTTAAATACATAACTTATTATAAAACCTTAAATAAGTTATCTAACTTAATTATTTTGGTCAAAACCTAGCCTATGGTCAAGGTTGACCACCTTAATATTTCCTTGACCAACAATTCCT
The DNA here is from genome assembly GCA_023374045.1 of Limonium bicolor. NCBI lineage: Eukaryota > Viridiplantae > Streptophyta > Magnoliopsida > Caryophyllales > Plumbaginaceae > Limonium > Limonium bicolor. The sequence continues at coordinate 134,664,176 of CM041779.1, read as the reverse complement.
TATAATTACGGTTTAGTACCCATACTTTCTAGAAATCACCATTTAACCCCAAAACTTTACAAAATCTTATAAACTTTATTTTAACTCCATTTTACCTCTCATTTTCGGCCTTATTATTCTAAAGCCCCCAAATTTAATTTAATTACACCTAATACCCCATTTATTTTCGGTAATGCATTTATACTACTTAAACTTAATTAAAAGCTTGTAAATGCATAAATAAAATGGCCTAAAATACATGGCCTTATTACAAACATTTGCTCACAAAATAAATTACACATAAATGTCCCAAAATACATATACAATTTCGGCCTCACCATAGATTCTTTGTTTAATTACCAAACTTCCACATAATGTCTTAAATTTGACAATTATGCTTGTTTAATTAGTTATAAAATTTATTAAACCATTTCTTAAACATTTTAAGGTCAAACAAGACCTTGTTTTTCTCCTTCACTCACGGCAATTGGTATACACATACTTAAACTTGTGTTAATGTATCAAGTTAAGGTTTTAAGTGATTTATACCTTGATTTAGCTTAGGTAAAGCCTTGTTTGGTTCGGCCACCTTGAGTAGAAATTCTCCACAGCTTGTTTTACATGTTTTCAAACAGAAAACAAGGTCTAGTTAGTCTCTAAGCAAGATCTAACCATAAGGAGTAATTTAATGTAAGATTTGAGGCAAAAATTACCTTAAGAGTGCAAGGAAAGTTCTAAGTGTTTTCGACCTGAACCAAACACACCACAAGGTGTTAGATCCACCATATTGACATAGGAAATAGTTAGATCTCGAATTGCTACCTTGTTATTAAGTTTTACCTTGGAAAAATGCCTAAAAAGAGAGTATTTCTCTTGGATCTCGGCCATCCTTGCTCCAAATGGCTAGCCAACAGATCCCACATGAAAAGGAGAAGAAGATGAGGCTATGGCCAAAATTTCACAACCAAACTCGAAAGGAATCAAAAGTTATGAGCTTAAAGCACATTTTTACCTTAAAATGTAGATTTGAACAACCTTGGTCCCTCTACTGGTCTCAACCGAGTTTAGCTCTTGTTCTAACCTTAGAACACTGAGAATAAGCCATAGGAATTGTTGAGCCACGAAATTTAGGTGTTGGTAGTGAAGAAATGAAGGAAAAGGGCTAAAAATGACTAAAAATGACATTAAAACACTTACATTAGGAACTTAGGAGCTAGATTTGCCTTCCATGCTCAAGAACAGACCTTGAGAGCTTCAATGGAAGGGAGGAGCTCGGCTGGGCAGAAGGGAATCGTGCAAGGAGGGAGGAAAGAGCTAGGTAAGGTTTGAAATAATTGAAAAAGTAAGAATAATTTAAGCTTTTACTATTCTTGTTTGTATTAGGCAGCATTATTGCCAATCAATGACTTATGTTGTCATCCCACCTCCATGCCAGCCGATTTCCACAAGGGCAAATGGGTCTTTAGCTGCCCATTGACCAAACTTGGTCATTTTGACTCCTGCGGGCCCCACTTCAGGGTTTTATTAATATTTTAATATTAAATTTGTAAAAATCTGTAAAATTTGGAAATTAAATTCCTAATATCATATAATATGATATTTATTATATTTAAAGGTATTTATAACCTTTTAGCCCATTTAAAACCAATTTAAAAGACAATTTCACAAAAACGTGCTTTAAGGAGTTTTAGCGCACATTTTGTGTTGCCTGGTGTTTCTGAGCTCTGTTTTCTTTGACAACGGTCTTGATGTGTTCCTTACATGATATTTGATCATGTAATTAAATTTTATATCATTTAGAGGTCATTAGACCTTTAAGGTTTCTTAGAGCACATTTTTGCCCTTTTTGACCTTGAAGCATGAAAGTGCTTTTTTCCTTGTGTTGGAGTGTTGCCCAACAATTATAATATGTTTAATATTATGTTAATAGACTTAGGACAAATTTTTAGGTCCTACATAGTTCATTTGGGTATTTATTTACCCTTAACTGTCAAAGGGTGCAACATCTTGTTTTGTGTTGACCACCGTTGTTCTCAGTTGACTTTTAAGGCATGTTTAAGCCTTAATTAATATGATTAATATTTAATCTGTGGTTTATAAGTTTGGGTATTCAGTATCTATCAGCTATGATTTAGGTTCATTACTAAGTTCGCACCACACTCATAACGCTTCTGTAAATCAGTTATACCGAAACACAAAATTATTGAAATCTGGAACAACTCTCTCCATATTCCTGTTCGATCCTTGGTTCTGTTCAGTCCAACTGATGTGTAATTCTCTCCCACAGTACTTACTCCACTAGCTAAGGGTGTCAACTATGTCTCAGACTCATTACTAACCCAATAAAACACTTGTATATGTTCTGTACTTAACTACACCAAACAGCATACTACTAAAAAATCTGGAACACAACTGAATTAGTGCCCCTCTTTCAGCTTCTTATGTAAGCGTATATCCTGATTCCTAATCTCCCTCAAAGTGTTCACATATTTACTTGAGTGTATTGGGGTGTTTCAGGTTCTTTAACGTTCAATGCAACCCCTACAACCCTGTGCAACATGAATCTACAGAGAGCATAGATCCTCAGGCAAGAATCAGAAATCTGAAACCTACAACCTGTTATCCTTTATTCTGTTACTTTCCTCTGTTGTTTTTTCTTATTGCTCATTAATCAGGCTTTTTTTTACTCTCCCCAATAATCTAGCCACTTAGATAGATGTCTTGGTATAGTTTTCATCTTTAAAACAGACCCAAAATAACATGGACCAAAATCCTGAAAAATTCTTACACAGGTAACAACAAAAAAAAAACTGAAACTATGCATCTGCTGTAAACTCTTTTCTACTGCTCAGTTTTCTGTTACCTAACCTATTTCTAGCTTTCCCAACTTGTTTCGTTACTTGGTTATATGTTTTGATACAGCTCCAACTCTAAGGAAACCCAAGGCAATAACACAGAACTGCTGAGAAGTCCTCAAACTGAATCGAGAAAACCTGAAATCATATACTGCTGTGTTCCCTGGTTTGGCTCTCCTTTTTGTTCTTTCTAAATTTTCCCAACGTGTCCTTACTTTTAATTAGGGGTAATAGCATAGTTTAAATTCATTTACAGACCCATCAACATCTTTAAAGCTTCTGCACTTCCTTGTACAGAAACAACACATTCATGCCCACTGAAAGAAACATAATCGGTGCATTCTGTTTGACCATTACTTGCAGTTGGTTATACTGACTTCTAACCTTCCCTTCAGTACCTATGAACTTACTAAGGTGTATTAGGTGTGTTTTAGATTCATTAGAAATTCATTACAGCCCCATCAATTCCCTCTGTAATAATGTTACTCGGACACTCAAACTTTCAGTAGAATTATAAACTGAAACAATACATTCTGATATACTTGCTTTTATTTCCTTCTGTTAGTTCACCAACTGTCCCTCAAACTATCCCAATTTTCTGGCTCAATTGTACAAGTGCTCTATCAAGCTTTTAATCCAAAAACGAACCCAAAACAGCAAGGGTTTCACTTCTGAAAGTCTTGACTCAGAACCTGAAAAAGATTGAAAACTGATGCACTAGAATGGTTTCCTTGGTCTGGTTTCTTTCTTACTCCCCATGTTATCTATCTTCTTAGTTAAATGTCTTAATATGATTTTAAACTCTAATCTTGCCCAACACAACCAAGACAACATCTCTCACACCTTTTTACAAAAATCTGAAAACTGAAACCGAAACAGAAAATGTGGACTGATAACTTCTCTTCACAATTTTTTTTTGTTAGTTCTCGAATTCAACTTTCAATTTTCTTCCCAACCTGTCTGTCCACTTGGCTAGGTGTTTAATCAAGCCTTTTTTAAATTCAACACAAGCCCCATGCAACATGGTCTACCCCTCCAAAAACACTTTACACCGAAACCAGGAAAAACTGAAAACACAAACTGGAGTCCTCTCTGGTATCTTTCTTTCTGTCTTTAATCTGGTTTCTAATTTACCCAAGTTGTTTTCTCATTTAGATAAGTGGTTTACCACGGTTTAGCTTTAAGAACAGTCCAAAAAAAACATGGTTAACACCTCTCAAAACCCTATACAAAGAATCTAGGAACTGAAAGAAAACGCAAATCTTGAACTGATGCATATTTTCTGTTATTATTTTCCTTCTGTTCCTTTAAGTTGTTGACCGTGTTTTCTTCTTTCCAGTCTCCCAGTTCTTTTACACTTAGCCCCACGTTTTAGCAAGCTTTTAGGTTGGTCACTAAGCCAATACAGCATCTGGATTACTTCAGGAGGTTAATACACAGAAGCATGTAAAGTTTCAGAAACTGAAAATTAACTGAAACTGATGTCTCTTCCTTCTTCTGTTTTTCTACTCATCTGTCTTTCAAATCTCTCGCGAAGTGCTTACTTTTTAGTTAAGTGTTCTAACCAAGTTTAAACTCGAAAATAACCCCAACAGCCCTCTGTCACATGGTTATACAGAAGACACTAAATTTCTGAAACTGGGAACAGCAAACAAGAACGTGATCTGCTGCATTTCTTTCCTGTTGTTTTATTTTTGTTCACTTGATCTGATTCCTAGTTTCCCAAGTTAATGTCTCATCCAGTTAAGTGGTTTACCATGGTGTTAAACTCAAGAACCGACCTAGAGCAACATTGTTAAAGCTATAAAAACTTGCTTATACTGAGGCAAGAATCTCAGAAACTGCAATTAGGCTGATATACTCCTCTTCTGACAGTTGTCTTTGTTCATAATCTGTCTTTCTTTTCTTTCCCCGAATGGCTTACTCAACTAGTTAAATGTTTAATCTGGGTTTTACTCCAAAACAAGACCCAAGGCAATAAGGATTACTACTCTGGAGTTTCTTTAACAGAACTGAAAAATTGAAAAACTGAAATCACAATCTGTGTACCTCTATTTAAACCTTTCTTTTAGTTCCTTAATCTGTCTACCAGTTCCCCTCAAGGAGTTACCCACTTAGTTACATGTTTTAGCAACATTTTGAACTCAAACCCACCCAAGACGACATTGTTAATGCTACTGAATTTTTCATTCTCCAGAAAATGAAAACTGTAAAAACGGGACTAGATTAAGCTTCTGTATTTTAGTTCTTCTATTATTCTTTCTATGAGTGGGCTTGTTTTCTCTAGCATTCTCAGTTCAGTTATCCTTAGTCATATGTGTTAGTGGGTTGTTAAGCTTAAACTCCAGCTAACACCACCTTTAACTGCTTTTGAAAGTCTGTTTCACCAAGATATAAGTTACAGAATTCCAAATGATTATCGGTTTAACATTTACAGATTCGTTTTCTTTGGTTTTCTGCTGATGTCTTAAGTTTAGAGACATCTCACCTGTTTATCTTATCTGTTTCCCAGTTGATCTCTGGCACACTGCATGCTTCCTTCCCCTTGGTTATTCGAGAGGAGCTGAGAAAGTTTTCTCAGGGATTAGGATTGATAAGCCAAAGGCAACAATGACAGAGGTAAAAGGAGAATCTGTTTCAGCAGCCTTACCTTCTAACTATGTTTCCAGCAGGAATTTCACGACACTTACTCAGGACATGTCCAAGCACAGCATGGGGAAATGCATGAGGGGGTTACGCCTGAAAAGAGCAGGAGAATTGAGTGTAGAAAATGGCATTGTTCTGGCATCAAGAAAAACAGGAAGTAGACCATAATAGAATGGCTTCTTGATTTCACCTTGGACAGATTCTCGAACCACATTGTTGCAGGCTCTTGATAGTTTATTCTTAGAGGACATGTGCTGATTGTTAGGGGAGTTAAGTGACAGATCAAGAAGGGAGTGTTCCAGGGATAATTCTCGAATAGGAATGAGCAAGAGAGGATCGAGGAAATAGGGAGTTATGTGCGTGAGAAAAATCAGAGGGAAATGAGGGAGTTTCTGCTCAACATGAGCGTGTGCATGCCCGAAGAAAAAGGAGACTTGGTCTGTGTGTTTATGAATCAAATGGCCCAAGGCAAGAGTATAGTGGAGCATAGGATTCAGGGGCAACAATTTCCAATGTTGTTTCAGTGGAGCACTCAAAACTATCGGTTTCAGCAGAGGCATGTATGTCCCGCTTCTTTTAGTGACTTTCAAGCAGGAGGTCAACAGAATGGTGGAGTTGTTTATCATACTAATGAGATTAGCCACTAATGCTTGCAAGTTCCAATAAAGCCGTTTGTGGGGGTTTGAAAATTTCCAACTTTTATGCAGGGGTTGACGACTGATTTGGTCTCTGGAATGAAACAATAGTGAGATTCTTGTCTGTTTGGTGGCCCAGAGCGTGTGTCTGTCTGAGGGAGTAATTTTTTTGTTGTTGAAACTCCCAATCAACCGCAACAGTACAGGAAAGGATGCGGAGCACATGAGGGATTGATAAAAAAACGAGGGATTGATGCAGTTTAATTGTTGAGGGCATGCACTGATCAGGCAAGAGGAAACAACGTTATGCTGTAATGTTTTCTCTTTCTTCTTGTAGTCACTTAGTAGCTGCTTATGTCTAGAGGTGTCTTTGTTGCTGAATATGAGCATAGCTCAACCGGTTAAGGCGTTCACTAGAGATACTAAAGGTACCGAGTTCGAATCCCGGCCAGAGCACATTTGCTCTTTCTCTCTTCTTTTTTTTTTTTGCATAACATACGTGACTATTTTGTATACATATATATATGCGACTAGATTATTATTAGTTATATACGCGACTATTTCATTTGGCCCCATTGTCACTTATATAAATAATGTTTGTGACTTATGTTCGTAACACCGGTTGTATTTATATATGTACATATATATATATGCGCGACTATATTAACGCTTTTCGGTTTAGAAGTGCGCATTCGTATATATATATGGGTTTACGTTTACGTTATAATTTGTCTAGGGTATATGGGGTGTTCATACAATTCATTGGGACGCACTAGTGGTATTTATTCACGTCCCGATATGTACATGCGGTATAAGTATCCGGTTGGATCTATATTGTAAATACCATAATGTTTTCATGGTAATTCTTGCAAATAATTTAATTTAAGCTTCACTAATTTAAAGTGGTAATTACTCGGGGTATTTCAGTTTATAACATAACACTAACCATTATAAATTTGGGTATTGCATTTTACCCCCTTAAAAGAATATTAAGTCCTCGTAATTAAATTTTCAATTAACTCGTACCAAAATCAAAGAATGAGGGAAAATTGGATAAGATTGTGAGCTACAAGAAATCTCACCGAAGTTCGCAACCATAGGGCTCTGATACCACTTTGTAACACCCTGGATTTTCTAACATTTTACTAGGTCAATCATTTAGCAGTATAGGTTTGTTATTAATACGCAGCAGAACTAAATCCTAAATCCCGAGTATTATCCACACTCGCAACTAACGAGTGCTAAGGCTTTAACCAATATTTAAATAATCAAAACTAACATTATTGATAAAAGGAATCCGCTTAAGTTATATCAGTCCTTAACAAGAGAGACTCAAAATTTAGACCAAATTATTCATAAGTACTTAGTCTAGCGGGGTCGTCGTCCCATTCCTTAAACTTTATGAGTGTAACACCCCTAATCCTAAACCTGTAATGACGTCATAACTTGTAGCAT
>CM041779.1:133933620-134056106 GCA_023374045.1 Limonium bicolor | reverse complement strand
CTGTGTAGTGATGTTGCTAATACTCTAAGCTCTTCGATTGTTGCCATAGGCTCGGATATTTATCTAAAGGGGAAGGAACATCCTTTGCTCTTGACCAAACACTTTACTATATCTCTAAACCCAAAGTAAATGACATGTTATTAAAATTACTGAACACCATTTGTCTTTGATTAGTCGTCGACCAGGATTGATCAAGTTAGCCCTTAACCATGCTAGGGTCTGTAAACCATAAAACTCCCTCTGATGCTCAGTTGGAACAAATCTATTCCATATTCTCCTAGCCACCAAAAAATCATGAAATATACGGACCGCGGCTCCTTTTGACCACAGTAATGACATGAGTACTCCTGCGTCAAACCCATATAACATCTTCTTAAATTTGTCATCATTGTCGCAATGGCAATTGCCATAACAAGACCCGCACTCGTTCCTATACATGAAATACCCCAAAAGTTTATAAACCCAATTAAAAGACAATTCATGGAATTATAAAGGCTAATAATCCTTAATGAATTATAATCATGAAAACTCCTAGCACACTTGTATAAATAAACACATACATTCCATGAAGGTTACTAAACCTTATATTATACCATGGAAGTCTATGAAGGTTATTAAACCTTATATAAACATGGACACAAGTGAAGCATTATAAAGGAGGAAATCAACTCACAAATTGATTTATCATGTTACACAGTATTACATGAACAAAGAAATATAAATGAAAATGAAATTAATCATTTTACATTGAAAAAAACGTGTCTCAAATATTTGAGAAAGTGAAAACAACGTCTAAAATACCTTAAGAGGTTATTTGGGTGATTATTAAAGCATTAAAAAAATATTGGTTAAGAAATCAGAATAAAAGACGTCGTGTTTTCTCCTATGAATGATGAAACACAAACCAATTAGAAATTAAATACTAATTTATCAAATTTATAAATAACAATAAATATTATTGTTTAGAAGTATAAATTGGAAGACATAAAGAGGTCCGTCTTGTGAATGGGACAACGTGTCGTGAATGACATGAAAAATGGGCAAGAAACGAGCCAAAACGACATAATGTATGTAACATTTTTTTTAAAAAAAGGGCCGACCAGCCAAGGACTGGGCTGACCTAGTCTTCCTTCACTCACAGTAATTACCGGCCGGTATCCCATTCACCACGGTAATATGCAGCCCAATCTCTCATCTTCACTCGTGAGTTGCAATCTAGCACAGCCCTTCTTTCTCTCGATTCGCAACCTTAGCTGAAAGAAGGAACCTGCTCTCACGCCGCCCTCTCCATTCTTCATGTATGACGGTAATTTGCCACCCTAACCTAGCGAACGACTATCACCGCCTCTCTTTATCATCCTCTCAACTCACGGTAATTTTCAAACCCCAAACTCTGGCGATTGTACGCCTCTCTTCATCCTTTCTTCATCCTTCACACACGATTTGCAAACTGAACATCTCAGTGCCTCTCTTTTTCTTCGAGTGTATGTGCCTTCCTTCTTTGGCATTGTTGTGCCTCTCTTCTGTGAACAAGCAACCAAATCTGACCAGCCCATGGAGGGAACTGCTAGAGAGACAACGGAGGAGGAAGGAAGAAGCCCGAGAACACCGATTCCCGCATGGAAACATCAAGGAGGGTAGTTTCACTTTGATTTCATTTTTGCTTTGTTAGTTTTCGTAGCATATTTTAGTTAGATCCGAATCGAAAACTAGGGTAGAAATCATCCTTCTTCCCCTCGATTTCGGCTCCTCAGAGCCGATTTTACTTGCAAAAAAAAACTTGTAAGAATTTTGGACTTCATGTATATGGACTGCGAATCTAGAAGTTTGTTTTGTGTTTGTGTTGTGTTTTCTCTATTGAAAAAAGTTAAGAAGGTTAGAAAATGAAGAAGAGAAAGTTGACTATGGCAAAATCGATTTAGGGTTCCAGAATCTGAAAACTAGGGTTTGAAAATCCGAATTTAGGGTTTTGAAGTTTTAATTTAGGGATTTCTAAAGTTAGGGTTTGGAATTAGTTTAGGATTCTGAAATCTATTTAAGGGAAAGATCCAAAATTAGGGTTCCGATTTTGAAAATTATAGTTGTTGGAAACTCAAGAACGGTTTGAGTGAAATTAGGGTTCCTGCATACGAATAGGTATTAGAATTTTGGGTTTCGGTATAAATTGATTTGGAGTAACTTTGTAACATGTAATTATTGGGAAATTATGGGCGAAATGGTAATTTAGTGTGAAATTTGGGGAAAACGTAAATTAGGGAAGTTTAGGGTCAATTTGTAAATTCTGGAGGACTTAAGGGCTAAAACTACAATTTGAGAAAGTTGGTCAAAATCAAATTAGGGATTTTGACTTGGTGAAAATCAGTAATGAATGCTCATAACTGAAATTGACTTGGTCAAAATCAGATTAGGGATTTTGACCAAGTCAAAATTGAAATCTAGTAAAAAAAAATAAATTGGGGTTTTGAGTATTTAAATTAAATCAGAGTTACTCAAAATTGAAATGGGCATTAGTCATTCTGGGGCAAATCAATTGGTTGGGCTTGAAGAAATCAAAATAACAAAAATGGGATTGGGCTTAAAGGAATAGCCCATTAAAAATGTCAAAAGACAGATCAAACTAGGCTCTAAGTAATTAGAATTCCAATTTATTTGGAATTTAGTCAAATTGGGCTTCTGGCCATTGACCAGACCCTTATAGTGGGCTTAACCCAAGTTGGAAATGGGTAAGAATAAGGATAATAAATTGGACCAAATTTAAGTAATTAGGCATTTAAATTGACAAGTTGTAAGGAGATTAATGAATTTTAGTGAGAGATCATTGGATGGGTTTAGAATGATTTAGAATTATTCTATAAACTTGTTTTAATTGTTAAAGGTACTAAGGTTAATATTAATCATACGAAAGCTTATGTGTATATATATATGTGGGTATGTGTATATATATGTATGTATTTATGTGGGTATGTGTACATAATGGTTTAACAATGGAGTTTATGAGACTATATTATGTACGCAAATACTATATAATTGAAGGATTGGAAATTAAGACAATATATGGAATGTTATAACTATATAATATAGCTTATGATTTCATGTATTAAGATGAGAGCTAAATATATGAGAAAATCATATTACAACACATTAGACATAAAAGTCTAAGTAAAGGTATGTAAATCCAATGAATGAATTATATAATTCAAAGGAATTAAGTTGTGAATTATATATAAATATTGACTTAAATACCCTAGTAAAGTCAACTACATTGATTTAGTCAAACTTCATTGACCAAGGATGGTCAAACTTGACAAACTCGTAAGTAAGATGAGACTTAAGAGAGAATTAAACATTATAAGGTCAAATATATGACTATCATATAGTAACAAACTAAATGTTTATATATATAATATACATATATATACGCTTGTATATATATATATATATAAACCTATTATTTAATGAGATAGGTTGCAAGGATGTGATCCTATGTTGTAAGACATACAACAATGTCACTAATACAAGAATTAAAAAATTGACATGACTAATCCCGAACTCATTTGAAAACTCAAGTAATGATGACTTGATAATCATGGGGTAATTACTGGGGGAATTAGTGATTAGTTGGGACCACATTAGTCGATATTACAGAGAGCTAATATGTAGCCTCGTATTCCAGAGTTGAGTGCGTTAGAGGACACGCGTTGGAGGACGAGCTTCGAGGATTAGCGGGCAAGCGTGAGACTTCCTAGCATATATTACGGTGTGAAAGGTATGTTATTGTGTGATCCGATTGTTCTTGAGTTTTTCCTCGGGTTCAGATATATGTGTGCTTACTTGCTAAGATGATATATGTGCTTGATAGTAATTATCATGTGTGATTGGTTGAATGTTATTGTCTTACTATTGCTATTTATGCGATAACAGTATTGTTCATATATACATATATATAAAAAACGAACTAACGACAATGATTCTACCTTATGTAATATTATTATAAGAGACGTGAGAAAAATGTGGTAGCATAGGATAATAAGATATATATTATCTAAGACTTATATACGGAGCAATGGCCTGCTTAAAGCCACTCTCTTATTACTACATTTGAATGGTACGAATCACTTAGAGACACTAGGTATATGACCTTATGAAGGCACACATTCGAAATGTTACACTGGATGGCTCATTAATGTGCAAGATAAACTCATACAGACTCTCACATCCACACAAGCAACTAGCTCACGACAAAAGGATGGCTCATTAATGTGCGAGATAAGTCAAGGGCTATTATTAAGCATTTATTACATAGCCATAATGTAGTCTAAAAGAGAGCATTTATGAGCATTAATGAACCAGACAAGATCAAGCAAGTGGAGAGTGCTAGTGGTGACCGACCACTTGAGTATTTGCCGCCAACGTGTCCAGTCACAAGACAACACGTGTCTTGACGACTCCAGATCAAGCTGAAGATCAACCTATAGTCGAGTGTGGCTATTATGCTAGGAGATGAATAAGTAATTGACTTCTAAAGTCTAGGATATCATAGGCTGTTAGTTATATCTTAACCAACATGTATAAATACGTGCATAATGTGCTAAGTAAGAAACCTTGGCGAAAAGATACAAAAAAGGAGAGATAACTAAAGCAAGTGTGAGTCGGACAAGGTGTCTGTAAGTACTAGAGAGTTGTTGAGCTGGGTAGGACTGGATTCCCAGTGTTAATACTTTGTGTATTTGATAGATTGATCAATTGGGGAACGGTTAGGGAACTGTAGGCCAACTGTCAGGAGAGGGTAGAGGACTTAGGGGATAAAGTCCTAAACTGTCCCAGAGTCCTTAGGTAGGGCGAGAGGAGATTAAGTGAATTTGTGTGTGTAAATTCTCAATCAAATAAGGGTTCTAGTTTGAGTTTATTCATCTCTTCCAAATTATTAAATAGATCCAAACAGCATAAGAAACACGTACACGATTGATCGGGGACGTATCTGGGGGCATCCAGCCATCCACCAATTTCATATATAGTAGAGACACGTCGGTATAACGAGACAATTATAGGCATGAGATACTTCTCAAACTAAACATTATAAACAAACAGCTAGACAACTCGTATAATTGGTGAGCCTTACTTAGGGCTTTCAGGCCGAGAACGAGAATAAACTAAACATTTATAACTCTAGTACTATCTCGCTTGTTGTTTAGTATGTTTATATTATACAGTTGTATGTTGTGTGGACAAAATGACTTTTGTGATATATGTGTGGATTGGCTGAGTTGAGTTATTATACTCATTTATGTATTTGGTTTTTTTTTTGTTTTTGCGTGTGTGATAAGTGAAGCTGGGGCTTGATTGTTATTTGAAGTTACTGCAATATATATTATTGTTTTACAGTTTTAAGTTATATAAATAAAGAGCATGTAATAAACCGCGTGTCAACTCGACCAATTAATCCGAGGGTTTGAGGGCGCATGGCGGTTGTATGATAGCATACTCTGCAGGGGCTGATTCCATACAACAACAAACATTTACAGGTATACAACTTCCGGTGTCGACAGATCACGGGATGCGATGGGTAGACAGTTGTCGTTTTAAGATTATGTTATTGTAATACAATTGTATTGTAAGGATGATGTATAAGGATTCGAATATTAGAATGCTCACTAGTTTTGTATTTGGATTAGTATAAAGGTGTATGTCTATCTCTTGCTCATCACAGTGGTAGTTGTGAGATGGAAATTAAATGCCTAGTTACTCACATGGGAAGTTAGTATGGCTGGGTAGCACTCGAGCTGATGTAATTGATGATTCTTCCACTGTAATGTTATTGAGTTTGAATGGATTTTGTACCGATTATTGCATTAATGTCTGATTAAGTGTGAGGGGGGTGTTACAAAAGTGGTATCAGAGCGGAGTACCACTCTGATGACAAGAGATAGTAGGGTTAGCACAGTGAGCATAGGATTTGGGTATAAGGGAAATGTTTGTGAGGATATGTGACCTTACAAGGTCGTTGCAATGCTAAAAGCTTGCAAACAATAGTCTTAGAGGCATTTTTAATATTTAACGACCATGACTACGGTACGATACCGAGTAAGGGTCTAACCCGCCCTTCTGGCAGACGTTAGAGAGGGGTTTAGGTAAAAGTACTAACGAAGGACGAGGCGAGACGGAAGGTCGTGGAGGTCCTAAAACCAAGTAACGCGAAGACGGTGGGAACCGCTCGCACTTGATGGGAGTACATCCCTGGAAATAACAATGGTACCCCACCCGCCGCTGCCCGTACCTCGAGTACCGCCTAGAGAGGCAATGAAACGCGATGCGCCACGAAGATGGATAATTCCTCCGAATTAGGAAGACCCAATGTGGCTGCTATGAAAGTTGTGACAACCAAATGAGAGGAGAATGCAAGATACAATGAATCATTGAGGACTGAAGATCCGGATAATAACAAGCTGTCTAAGAGACACCACCATACTTAGTACCAACTAAACAGTAAACCCGATGTTGAAAGGGTAAATTTTCATAGAAGTAATGGGGTCAGCTTGCAAGTAAACGATGCAACCTTGTCCGATATACAGGAAAAGCACTAATAAGTGCACCGAAGAAAAGAAGATGGAACAACGAGTCTAAATTAAATCGTGAATTACGTAATATGCGGAACTGATTACCGCTTTGAAGTCTCACCCGAAGCAAGTGACTTTAAGCCCATGCAACACCGAAGGTTGAGAAGGCCTAACATGCATGTTGAAAGGGTCACAAGAGGTTACGAAATAAGAACTCGTCAAGGTTGCTACAATGCAGCACCTCTGGAAGGAAGTAACGTCTGATTACCACAGTAAAACTTGTGGGAATGAGTACGGGATTGAGACGGTGTTAATGTGAACAAGAACCTCCTCAACATGAGCAGGAACCCGATAAGGGAATAATACTGCAGCTGACACACACCGTACCGGTGGCTTAGTCTGCATGGTACACTTGCCACAACAAGTGCTATGCTAACCATCGTACTAAATTTCCACCTACCTTGCGCACTTGCTACAGCCAGTGCTGATACTATGAACAAACCCCGAAGGACCATGTAATCCGGACAGAGCAATGCAATGCCTACTAATAAACACTAATTTTATGCAAGTCTGTAATGCAATGAAGCAAGGACATAACTTATCTAAAAGAAGGGTCACAAAACCCTTGAGTTGGAGGTCGATAAAACCTCGGAAAGATGCAATTGGTCTGACCATTAAACATAATGGATACACCAGCTAGCCAAGAGTGAACCAAAGTTAATGTAAATAATTATAATTAAGGCCTCCAAGCCTAACCCCAACACGGTACAAACGTTGAACGTCAAGCACTACCGGTGGGGAGTGTCGAGTCTTCAGGACAAGAACAACCATACTCAGGGAGGGTGTAACACTTGTGGTTAAACCACCCCCATTAACTATTGTGGGAGAATGGGAAGTGAGCTATACAAGCCACAATGTAAACTATAAACCATCCAATTAATCGGATGAGGAACCAAACACGAGTGCCATTATGGCAACCCACTCCCAAACCAAAAGGGAAGCATAGATAAAACACGTGCATGCAACGAAGTGGGCCGAGGCTATGCCCAGCAGTACACACCAATGGTGTTATGAATCCTTGTGAAAGGAAGGACACACTAGTCCCTAAATAAATCAATGTAAAGGTCCATGATGCTGTGAAACTCCGGTACGGAGAACAAGGAGATGAGATAAATAATAAATTAACTGAGGACGGAAACACCGTGACTTCAAAAAGGAAAGATTGAGATATGAAACCGGTATTGTTTAAATAGATTACAACCACAAGCACTAGATTACGTTAGCCACTAAATTCATTAACACCGGATATAATTCTTAGGGAGTAGTAGTTAGAGCTAACTAAGATTGAACCAATACAGTGACGAACTAAGTACAACTATCAGAGTAGGCACCAAGGCAAGAATACCGTAAGGCATTGACCTACATGAAGGTATCTTTAATACCACCATAATGACCTAAGTAAAGGAGAGAAGGTGAAGGTGTCACCTCCGACAACTTTCCCCATTAGATGTCATTAAAGCATCATCACCTATGACCATAAGTGATAAGTAACTGGCACTGATTAATATCAGCGGCTGTAAAGAGGACTACCAAAACGGAGAAAAAATGACGTGTCAACCCTAATCTTGGAGTCCAGAGCTACACCAAAGAGTGTAGCCCAATTGATTTGGTGGAGTTCAAGAACTAGAAATGTTTATTGTTAACGGTGTTAATAATAGCCTACGAGTGAACGAGAGAGTGATGGGGGACAAAACACTCACTCATGAAAACTAGACAATGAGCATGTGAGACTCAAAAAACGGGCAAAAATCTGAAGAAGGGGCTTACTAAGCCATGAACTACCCATAACTTGTGAATGCAAGTAATCACAAATCCTTTGAATAATTATGAGAGAATTGTCAGTAAGGTAGAGGAAAAGCCACCCTCATACCACTACATAATATAACCCCACTATTAGGGCGCTATGTTGCAAACATTTATCAAAGAGAAGGTAATAATCATACCCATAGGGCGAAAAACCCAGAGAACCCTCTAGAGACATTCTAGTACCATAAGTCAAATTATGACAGCTTAATACCCCAATGAAAATTACCGGGACTAAGAGTGTGATAACTACCGGGCATAGACATACGAGTGCATAAAATGAGACATGGGACGACCACACTACTAGCAGCTTGTGGGCTTGACAAAACTTATTTTAAGTTAGTCGGGTAAGTATTATGTATCAGTATGGTACCCCATGTATGTAAACGAGTAGTGTAAGAACCCAGAGGTAGTCAACTCCGTGTCAAAGTCAGAGATGCGATCCTGACAAGGTAAACGGTAAATTGACAAGAAAGATCTTAGTCAAACTACAAGGTTGGGAAAATTAAGAATATCTTGATGGTAATACGATGGAAGGTCGTAACTCCGCAAGAAGAAGTAATTAAAATACAATAGTGCTAGAAACTTCCGGAGATGAGAAAGCCGATGGCCGACTTAATGAGGAAGTCAGGGAAAACCCGGTAGATGGGTAAATAAATATGTGATACCTTAAAGGGTAAGAATTTTTCTCATGTCAGCTCAACGTTACCATTCCAGGAGAAACCTACGAGAGGCTATAAATGTTGCCCTGAAAAGGGGGCATAAGAGAGCTAGTTATTCGCTAAGGGCACAGCAATAATATCGCATCAATAACAATAATCCCACACTCAAGCCATAGAGCGTTAGTACTTCATCCAAATAGGTTGAATGTTGAATGGAAGACAAATTTCAGGTTAAATCCCATAACGCATTGTACACTACAATTGGCAAAAGGCTAAGCTAGCATACTAGTAAATACCTTAACCTAAAGAGCTAATACTCCATGCGAACCGTAATAGTGAATGACCGTCGAATCGACTGCTGCATGGTGTGCAATATTAAGTAGCTCAGACTGGAGGCAGACTATACAACAGTCTAGATCATTTAGGCGAAATACTTCAAGAGGAGTTAAATACCACTACCTTATATACCCACTCAAAAACATATAGATGTCAAATACCTGAGAGATTGATATAAAAGGGAGATAATGGAACTTGGGGTAAATTCTTAATTGCCAAGAAGGGCAAGTCCATGTTAATGCTGAGGGTGTAGGATAGTTCTACGAACCTTGTACATAACAAGTTGAAACCAAAATTTGTATGACTTTACAGATGGATTCCCCTAATTAAGAGTACGGATAAACCATATGTGTGTAGTAATATACCAACACACGAGGGATACGAGTTCACACCTATGAAAGAGGACCTACAAGGTACCTAAACTAACGAACTCATCCTGGGAAGAAATAACTCAAAGTTATGAGGTGCCAAGTAGATGCGCACATTAGACTCGTCTCCAGATTACAGAAAACATCTACTATACACACTAGCTGCTAGAGCATAGCTCAACAACTCTTACACCGAATGTTAGTTTGGCAAGGAGACATGAAATCTTGAAAGGATACAATGACCATGTACAAAATTCTAGAGAAGCTGGATAAATTGCAAGTCGAATCAACTAGCATGCGTGAAAAAGATACCACGCATTGATATAACTTTTCCTTCATTCTCATAATCAAGAAAGGCGTGTAGTAACCACGGCACGTGTAGATGAAACCGGTTGGAAATTGCTACTAACGTGAGAGCAAACTGCTGCCAAACATAAGTACATAGAGATGTACAGTACGTTAATAGAACTAAAGGGTAAACTAACCCTAAAGTTGTTGGGTCGTACTGTTTGCGGAGAGCGAGTGGGCCCATATAGCGTAGGTTCAATATACCTAGCTGATTGGGGGAAACAAATGATGTGTTTTACATCTCTCAAACCTGTATATAAATATATACATACCGAACCGAGAAAAGATAAGTATATAGAGTAGTAGTAGAGCCCGACCCGGAGGAAAGGGGTAATGTGATAAATACCACATTGGAGCTCGAATATTCCACATGAGTGGAAACATCTTGAACTTGTTATTTCAAGGTGATATAATGGTAAATTACGTCGTGGGTGTAATCCCTTTGAAGGGGGGTAGAGTGATTTCGCACCGTACGTATAAGTACGTAGCGTATTCTACGCATACTACAAACGATCATAGTACGTGGAGTACAAGTCTTATGACTATAGTATATTACTTGATGTGTAATTGTAATGTATTATAGTATGAACATATGTATATATTAATTCGCACCAGCGATAGCGAATAGGAAAGGGAGAACAGACAAGAGAGTTCTTACCCTATTTTGAGTATTTACGCAAATATTATGAATATTAGATGCATAACGCCTAGCTTGTTAGCTCCGATGTGAGAGTTCAAGTAGGCCTATCTTGTAGCTTCGATGTGAGAATCCAAGTAGGTGGAGTAGAAAACTCCGTGTTATGTGATTTACAACTCGGTATTAAACCGAGTAAGGTGGAAAAATTTGATGAGTGAATCGTATAAGGCCGATGTGTAACCTAGTGGAAGTATATCCTTTAGGAAATGAATGAATGGGTGTAAGTTAAGAGAACTTGGTTCCATGGTTAAGATATATACAATCCTATATGCCGATGACAAGATTAATTACACTAGTTGACTTGTGTATCTATTGATGTGGCAAATATCAAGAGGAAATAAGATTAGAAATGGGTAAATAATTGATTGTTTGAAATTGGTGTGGGAAGTCGAACTTGAACCTGGTCTGATCAAGGGAGACCGAACACAAATTGGTGTGTGAAAGATAGTTCAACACTGATGCTGACCATGTCGGGGTTGGATGATTCTCGAACTTCCTACAAGCGGACACAGATATGGATAGAACTTGACATTAGATGTCTTAGAGACTTGTGACATCACCCAAAGAGCCGTGGACCGCAGTGAAATACCCCGAGTAATTACCACTTTAAGTTAGTGAAGATTAAATAGATATGTGCAAAAAATATGTACGTAATGTTACAATACCGTAACGCTGTAAAAATGTATATAAAATGACAACGTAGCATAACTTCGTTAAATATATATATATATATATATAATAACACGATATAATATATAGCCGTTTATATATATCGTAACGTTGTAAATAAATGTCATAACGCTGCATAATGCGTTACAAAAAAAAAATAGAATCACATGAATAATATATAGTCGTACCGTATAAATAATAATGTATAACTTATATAAAACAAAGAGAAAGAAAAAAGGAGCAAAGACGCTCCCATTGAGGTTCGAACCCGAGACCTCTCGTATACCTTATAAAGGCTATAACCGGTTGAGCTGTGCTCGAATTCAATAACACATACTAACCTAATTAAATAGTATTGAGACAACTAACGTAGCTACAACAAAAAAAGAAAGAAACCTAACACGAGCCACAAGCCAACAGGATATTTCTTCGGTAAACATGTTTTCACTAACTCTTAGGTGGAGCCTGCATACTGATAATTTTCTGCACGGCTTGGAATTTCTCACCCGTACCCATACCTGTGTCTCTTCTTTTCTCGCCTGTGAACACCCTGGTCTGAAGACCCACTCCATTTCTCCACCATTACACACATGTTCTTTGAGTTGTGCTGTCCGAGAACCTGAGTTCTGTGTCTGATTCTCCCAAATAGAACATCGAGCCTTGGAACTTGGGGAGCACCATCTCTAGTTGAGCCTGAAAAAATACTCCTCAGACACACCATACTACAACCCATCCCATCCGTGTCTGATCTATGCAAGAATCCTCCTTAGATGTGCAGGGCCTGGAGCACAACAACTCAGCCATCGATCCCAGCAAGGTGAATATCAGTCGCCTCATTCTTCCCTGTCATGCCCGCGACTTCCTCTGTTATCTAGCTCACGTCCTCATCAATAACTCAAGCTCTCTTATCCCTCAGTCACATGCCGCATTGTGGAGTTTCTGCTATTGAAGAGAAAAAAAACAGGAACAAACCAACACGAGAAGCAAACCAGGAACATCTACATTTGCTGGCACATCAGTCCACGTGAGACCATGAAGAAAATCCTGCTGCAGGTCTCTCCTCCTGTTCTTTGTTGTTCCTTCTGATGTTCCAAAAACATTACAAAATTTCCCATCATAATCCTTGTTTCCTCTAATGCGTAAACCCCATGCAGTTCCCTAAGCTTGCTCAAACCAGAAGTTCCTGGGCAAAGGCTGCCAATTCTTCATTGTAGAAAACCTGAAGGTGAGGTCGTGGAAGGAAAAAAAATAATAGGCCTCTGGTTTCTGTAATTTTCCACAGCATCTGGTTTGTTATTGTCTAACAAGTGATAAATTCATCCTCAGCTATCAAGGCCCAGAGAGCCTCTTAGTATGTCAAAGATCAACCAGAGAACACGACTAAGTATTCAAAAGGTAAAAGGTGAGAAAACTCCTAAATCTGTCTCACGTTCCAAAAAACTCCCTATCAGTTTTCTTTTCCTGTAAAAAAAAAAGAAACCGAAATATGCACCAGTAGCTTGTAACTTGTTGTGTACTGGTTATCTGAGAGTTTTAAACAACAAAGCATTAAAGAGATGAAAGCCACAAACAAGGAATTGGTAAAAGCTAGGAGGCTCTGTACAACTTAGCCAAGAGAACTAGTGCAATCTGGTATTAATAACCCACGGTCAAAACTGATAAGTTTTCGAATCAGAAAGCATCTGTTCTGTATACCCGGTTGTCCAGAGGTATGGTAGGAGAAAGTGTTGGAGTATTAATGCGCTTATTACAAAATTAAACTCTTTACCAACCTGGTATACACGTGAGCAAAGTAAAGACCAAAATCATGAATGAAAAGAAAAGCAAAAGAGGAAAAATATACCAACCTTATGTTTCAATTTCGTTGTGGTTTAGGCCCTGAAATTTCTCGTTTCTGTATAAGTAAGTTGGGTGGCCCTAACGATGTTGTGCTGGGTCTGTTCTTGAATTCAAAAGAAACCTATAATAAACACCTAATCACGTGAGTAAATGAGGTGGGAGGCTCTGGAAATCAAATCAGAAAACAAACAATAACAATGAACATACTTCAGTCCAGTATTTCGTTTTAGTTTACAGATTTTTTGTGTAAAAGGAGTGTGAGAGGTGCAGTCTTAGTTGCCATGGGATGTTTTAAAAATTGAAACTATATTAATCTTTGTAACTAGTATTAGACAACCTAGGGGAGTCAGTCGATATATTAAAACAAAAGAGAGTTAGCAGTTCATAGTTTCAGATTTACTGCTGTTTTTGTATGTTTTGATTAAGAAGGTTTTTAGCGAAATTATCAGCGTGGTCTTGGGTGGCTTCTGAGCTTAGAGGATTGCTAAACACTTAACTAGATGGGTAGTGTGGGAGAGATTGGAAGACAAATTAATAAACCAAACAGAAAGATAGAAGAAGAGTCACCCAGGATCTTGGTTTGCAGTTTCAGCAAATGTGTTTCTGTATAAAAGCATCTCATAAGTGCTATCAGTACTGGTTGCATTTGGTAGTTAAGGAGTTTAAAATCCTGCTAATACATCTAACTATGTGTGTAAGCATTTGGGAGAAAATGGAAGGCAAATCGTGTACAAGGTGAAGTGGAAAACCAGAATTTTGAACCTACAGAAAACAACAAAGTGAAGTTATCAGGTGTGAGGTTGCAGTTTCAGTTTCTGAAATCTTCTTGTGCGTCTGTTTACCAACTTCTCAGAAGTACATGCCAGTGGGTTGAGGGTTAACTACATTGAAAAGACAATTAGGTAGTTAAATAACGTAGGGGAGGTAGATACCAAACCAATGAACAAAACAGAAAGAAGAAAAATATATATAAGTTCAAGTTCAGTTTGTTTCAGCTTGTGCAGTTTTCATAGTTTCAGTGCCTGTAGTTTTGCTTAGGGTTCTGTTAATTAATTTCCAGGGGCGTTGTGAAGAGTGGAATGGTTAGCTAATGAACATAAAAATCTTGCCAAGACCCTTACATAAGTAGTCACTAATCTGATAGAGTTTGGGAAGATCAGTCACTACATCAAAACAGAAGTTAGAAGTAGCAGGGGGCAGAAGAAAGTTCAGTTCTGCAATTTTTGGTTTCTGCGTCAAGAGTTTTCAAGGAGGTGGTCTAGGTGATTGTGGGTCTGCTTTCGAATTTAAAAGCTGAGTAATAAACTTGTCTAAGTAGTAAGAAAACTGGTAGTGCTAGTGAATCAGTTGACAAATTAAAATAGAAGAAGGAAAGGAGAATACCTGTTTCAGTTTGGTTTTCTTCAGTGTGACAGATTTGGTGTTAAGGAACTTCTCAGAGAGGTGTACCCTGCTGCCTTGACTTATCCTGAGGATAGGACTATGTTAAACACCTGACTAGGAAGCTAAACCTTTTGAGGGAAGTAGTAAACAAAAACCAAGCACGAAACAGAAAGAAAAGATAACTTGACCATGTGAAAAGTGTATTGCAGTTTCAGTTTTTCAGGTTTTCATTTGAAGGTGTTTTCTGTGTAATTGGTACAGGAGTTACATGAGTGGTTATTTGGGTTGCTTCTGAGTTTAAAATCTAGCTAGCAACTGATTAGCTTGGAAAAAAAAAGAAAACTAAAGAACCAGATCAATAGTGACAGAAAAAAAAAACAGGTTCAGTTTCGGGATTTCAGATTCTCAGATTTGACTGTTGCTGTGACAGAAACTATAGGGGACATTGTCCAGGTTAGGAGGGATCTGTTTTAAGGTTGAGAACCTGATAAAACACTTGATTAACTGGGTCAGTAGATAGGGGTAAAAATTGAAAGACAGTTGGGTGAATAACAGAAGGGAATAAAAGGAATGATAGCAGAATTGAATGTTTCAGTTTTATGGTTTCCTGAAAATTTGTCTTCAGTATAACCTGATACAGAGTGATTTGATGGGGTTGTAGTGAACTGATAAGGAATCTAAACCACCTCTAGTATACCATAGTAAGTGTATAGGTACTGGGGGGAAATTTAGAAATTAGAATAACCAACTACAAGCAAGGGTTAAACAGAAGGCGATAGATTCTAGTTTCAGATTTCAGTTAAAAGTTGTTTCTGTATAACTGAGTTGCCAGTGTCGTGTGAGTGTGGTATTAGCTTGCTAATGAACCCAACACTTAACTAATGCACTTAAGCAGATCTGTAAAAGAATGGGGTGGAATTAGAAAACTGATAAATGAACTGGGAAGAAGGAATGAGGAAGAAACAATGCAGTTTGGTTTCAGTTTTTGATAGTTGCTGTTTCTATACAGAAGTTAGGTGAGTGTCTTACTGGTTTAGTCTTGAGTTTAAAACACTGTCAACACCCATATTCAGTGGGGTAAATACTATGGGAAAGAATAAGTCTCAGCTGAAGCAACTAGAAACAAGAATCACAAAGAAACATGGAGGTTGTTGCCTCAGTTTTCAATGAGGTTGCGATTCTGTATAACAAGTTTACAGAAGCTTTATGAGTGTGAAGCTAGCTTAATAATGAACCTAAAACAGACCTAACCTATCTGATTATGTGTGATGAAAAGCTTGAGCCGAGTAAACCATGGCTGATACATTAGAAGAGAGATTACGTAAGAATAAATACCGAGACATTGTTGCGGTTCTATAACCTTGGGGGGCTTCTGTATAAATGGGTTTTAGGAGTATTCTAAAGATTATACTACTATGATAATAGGTTTAAAACATGGTTAACCTATTTAGCTAGGAAGGGAATACCCTCTAGTAAAGTTAAATCTACCTTAGAAAAACATGTTACATGTTAGTGCGCATAATACTCCAAGGTATTGGCTGGAAGGAAGTACTAGGTTAACTTGTAAATGACGATGTAAACGTCCTAAGAGTTAAATATAAATCTAAGGTTAGTATTTTGGGAAGTTCTAAGGACTAATATGAACCAACCTTATTAAATATTCATTTAGGGAGCTTCACACACTAACATATAATAAGATGGGTGAATGTCACAACGTTGCACATGAAATCAAAAAAAAAAAAACTGACACATTGTTTGTAATTAACGATAGGGCCGTAGCAAACTCCGACCAGGACTCCGTGTGTGAGACTACTTGCTTCTGATCCAGGTATGGACATGTGTGGTTCGTATGTTGTCGTGTTACACGGCTTGTGTGTTGCGTGCCTTGTTTGACAATGACCATAAGACTAGCATGAAATTGGATTGCTTGCTATGACTTGTTTATATGATTGCTACATATATCATTGTTGTATATTGCTTGCGCGCACACAGTAGTGTAGTCCCTTCTCGTGATGAAACCTTGAGATGAAATACAACGAATTACGTAAACAAACAAGGAACTATAAATAAGGAGCACTCCTCTTAAACTATAGAGGACTTCTAATGACACCCACTATGGTGTCGAACTTATAATGATAATGGAAAGTAAAATACCTATTGGTGGAGCACATCCTGAAGTCTAGAGACGACCCCGCTTCCTCGACGCACGACGCAGGAATGGAGGATTAGCTATGGAGAAGACGTTCGTCAACTTGTGGTGATAAGAGAATTCACAAATAAACCTTAAAGAAACAAGGAAAAGATTAACACCTACAAGATATGGTCACGGGATTTGAACCGTACCCCCAGACCTGGTGCAAGGAAGAGAAGGAAATATACATTATGAGAACAAGAGAAAAGAAATGAAAACACCCAACGCTCGAACGATCCCATAGTGAGGATCATCGGTAAACATACCTATGCACGTGTTTGATGACTTACATAATTGTTGTGTGCCATACTAGCAGCTTGATGTGCTTGGTTGCGTGTTTGATGTTGCTATGATGCCAATATGTGATGCTTGGGTGCTTGTTACTAAGGTTTTGCTACCTTAAGTGTGTATGATATCATGATATATTGTGGTGTGCTTTACTGCCTTATTATAGCATGTAAATTGATTTAATAATATTCGACCAAGTAGTCGTGTGGCCCGGCAACATGCGGGCTACACACGTTCATACTCAGCGTAGTTTGCTGAGTCCTTCCCAACCCAAATTTTTACAGGTATTATGCCGGACGATAACGGAGCGTAGGCGGGATGGCTGCCATGGGGGTAGTCCATCAGGGCATAACGTTTGAGATGTGTCCGTATGTTTAATGTACCCGAGATGTAATTTTCAGTTTATAATTTGGCAATTTGTTGTAGACACTCAACATTTGGAATTGTATCTTATATTGTATATGAATTTTGGTGAGAGCTGTTTCCAGTCATGCAGACCGTAACTTGATGTTGGTAGAGTGGTCATGTCAACCACGTGGGTGGTTGGCGTCTGTAGCACCCGGATGGAGTTTATACCGCTGCAAGTTAACTTATGATATTGTCAGGCGCTTCATTGAATCTATGGATGTTTTATTCGGGGGTGTTACACGCAGAGTCCTTCGTTATTAAACCGGTGTGTCTATAGGTGATTATGATGATTAGGTGATACTACCCACGGAGCCGTGGACCGTAAAGTCCTTTGTCTTAAGACCGCTCTTCCACGGGTAGTTGTAGGTGCTTGGTTACCCAAAGGGCCGTGGACCGCCGAAGTCCTTCGTCGTTAAAGACCGCTCTCCCCTAGGTAGCTATAAACATTGGTTAACATAGGGCCATGGACCGTAGAGTCCTTTGTCTTTAAGACCACTCTTCCGTGATTATTCATCGTTGAATATATGTACACACATACACGCGGTAGTGATGTGTGGGTATCCTCGCAAGATATCATGCTTATATATAGGTGATACCTTTGAGCATCCCTTGCGAAGTACCTTTGACTACTTGTTGGAGTTCAGTACCTAGTCAAATACTATAGTGTGATTTAATTGTGCCATGATTCATGGCTACGTGGAACAATTTAGTGTTGTACTAGTGACGATATATGCATACTAGGTTTGAACCTAGTGGGACATGGTTCCTAGTATTAAGTTGTTTATGGTGACCTAGATAAACTCGATTCCTTAGGAAAACCGATTGTGTAAAGACTTCAGGACGAATCCTTTTTAAGGGGGTAGATTGAAATACCCTAAAGGTATAAAAACCTAAATAAAAGACAAATCATGGAATTATAAAGGCTAATAATCCTTAATGAATTATAATCATGAAAACTCCTAGCACACTTGTATAAATAAACACATACATTTCATGAAGGTTACTAAACCTTATATTATACCATGGAAATAAAGTCTATGAAGGTTATTAAACCTTATATAAACATGGACACAAGTGAAGCATTATAAAGGAGGAAATTGACTCATAAATTGATTTATCATGTTATTATAGTATGACATGAACAAAGAAATATAAATGAAAATGAAATTAATAATTTTACATTGAAAAAATGTGTCTCAAATATTTGAGAAGTGAAAACAAGGTCTAAAATACCTTAAGAGGTTATTTGGGTGATTATTGAAGCACTAAAAAAATATTGGTTAAGAAATCAGAATAAAAGACGTCGTATTTTCTCCTAGAATGATGAAACACAAACCAATTAGAAATTAAATACTAATTTATCAAATTTATAAATAACAATAAATAATTTTTTTTAGAAGTATAAATTGGAAGACATAAAGAGGTCCGTCTTGTTGAATGGGACAACGTGTTGTGAATGACACGAAAAACGGGCAAGAAACGAGCCAAAAACGACATAATGTGTGTAACATTTTTTTTAAACAAAAAAAATGGGCCAACCAGTCAAGGACTGGGCTGGCCCAGTCTTCCTTCGCTCATGGTAATTACCGGCCCGGTATCCTATTCACCACGGTAATATGCAGCCCAATCTCTCATCTTCACTCATGAGTTGTAATCCAGCCCAACCCTTCTTTCTCTCGATTCGCAACCCTAGCTGAAAGAAGGAACCTGCTCTCACACCGCCCTCTCCATTCTTCATGTATGACGGTAATTTGCAACCCTAACCTAGCGAACAACTATCGCCGCCTCTCTTTCCCATCCTCTAAACTCACGGTAATTTTCAAACCCCAAAATCTGGAGATTGTACGCCTCTCCTCATCCTTTCTTCATCCTTCACTCACGATTTGCAAACTGAACATCTCAGTGCCTCTCTTTCTCTAAAAGTGTTTGTGCCTTCCTTCTTTGGCATTTTTGTGCCTCTCTTCTGCGAACGAGTAACCAGTTCTGACCAGCCCATGGAGGGAACCGTGAGATAGATAACCGGAGGACGGAAAAAGCTCGAGAACACCGATTTCCCGCCTGGAAATGTCAGGGAGGTAGTTTAGCCAGA
Source organism: Limonium bicolor (assembly GCA_023374045.1). NCBI lineage: Eukaryota > Viridiplantae > Streptophyta > Magnoliopsida > Caryophyllales > Plumbaginaceae > Limonium > Limonium bicolor. Next base: position 134,036,411 of record CM041779.1, on the reverse strand, counting down.
TCCGAATCAAAAACTAGCGTAGAAATCATCCCTTCTTCCCATTTGATTTCGGATTTTTAGAGCCGATTATACTTGCCAAAAAAAACTTGTAAGAATTCTGGACTTCATGTATATGGACTGCGAATCTGGAAGTTTTGTTTTGGTGTTGTGTTTATCTGTTGAAAAAAAAATGGAAACCCTAAAACCGAATTTAGGGTTCAAAAATGAAGAAGAGAAAATTGACTATGGAAAAATCGATTTAGGGTTCCAGAATCCAAAAACTAGGGTTAGAAAATCCAAATTTAGTGTTTTGAAGTTTAATTTAAGGTTTTCTAAATTTAGGGTTTGAAATCAATTTTGGGTTCTGAAATGATTTGGGGGAAAGATTCGAAATTAGGGTTCCGATTTTGAAAATTATAGTCGTTGGAAATTCAAACACGATTTGAGTGAAATTAGGGTTCCTGCATATGAATAGGTATTAGAAATTTGGGTTTCGGTATAAATTTGATTTTGGGGCAAGATTGTAATTATTGGGAAATTGTAGGCGAAATGGTAATTTAATGAAATTTTGGGTAAAAAAGCAAATTAGGGAACTTTAAGGTCGATTTGTAAATTCTGGAGGACTTAAGGGCTAAAATTGCAATTTGAGAAAGTCGGTCAAAACCAAATTAGGGATTTTGACTCGGTCAAAATCAAATTAGGGATTTTGACTCGGTCAAAATCAAATTAGGGATTTTGACTAGGTCAAAATAGGTAATGAATGCTCAAAATTGAAATTGAATTGGTCAAAATCAGATTAGGGATTTTTCAAGTCAAAATTGAAATCTGGTAAAAAAAATTGAATTGGGGTTTTAATGAAATTTTGGGTAAAAAAGCAAATTAGGGAACTTTAAGGTCGATTTGTAAATTCTGGAGGACTTAAGGGCTGAAATTGCAATTTGAGAAAGTCGGTCAAAACCAAATTAGGGATTTTGACTCGGTCAAAATCAAATTAGGGATTTTGACTCGGTCAAAATCAAATTAGGGATTTTGACTAGGTCAAAATAGGTAATGAATGCTCAAAATTGAAATTGAATTGGTCAAAATCAGATTAGGGATTTTTCAAGTCAAAATTGAAATCTGGTAAAAAAATTGAATTGGGGTTTTGAGTATTCAAATTAAATCAGAGTTAGTCAAAATTGAAATGGACATTAGTCAATCTAGGGCAAATCAATTGGTTAGGCTTGACGAAATCAAAATAACAAAAATGGGATTGGGCTTAAAGGAATGGCTCATTAAAAATGTCAAAAGACAGATCAAACTAAGCTCTAAGTAATTAGAATTCCAATTGATTTGGGATTTAGTCAAATTGGGCTTCTTGCCATTGACCAGACCCTTATAGTGGGCTTAAACCCAAGTTGGAAGTGGGTAAGAATAAGGATAATAAATTGAACCGACTTTAAGTAATTAGGCATTTAAATTGACAAGTTGTAAAGGAGATTAATGAATTTTAGTAAGGGGTCATTGAATTGGTTAGAATGAATTAGAATTGTTCTATAAACTTGTTTTAATTGTTAAAGGTACTAAGGATAATATTAATCATATGAAAGCTTAGATATATATATATATATATATATATATATGTGTGGGTGTGGGTACATAATGGTTTAACAATGGAGTTTATGAGACAATATGTATATATAGGTGTGCAAATACGTATTTATATATAATTAAAGGAATGGAACTTTGAGACAATATATGGAATGTTATAAGTTTATGATTTAATGTATTACGAAGAGAGCTTAATATATGAGAAAATGATATTATAACATATTAGACATAAATGTCTAAGTAAAGGTATGGAGAGTTAATCCAATGAATGAATTATATAATTCAAAGGAATTAAGTTATGAATTATGTATAAATATTGACTTAAATACTCTAGTCAAGTCAACTACATTGATTTAGTCATACTTCATTGACCTAGGATGGTCAAACTTGACAAACTCATAAGTAAGATGAGACTTAAGAGAGAATTAAAAATTATAAGGACAAATGTATAACTATCATATATTAACAAACTAAATGTTTATATATTTATCAATATATATATACATATATACACACTTGTATATATATATATAATTAAACCTATTATTTAATGAGATAGGTTGCAAAGATTTGACTCTATGTTGTAAGACATACAAGAATGTCACTAATACAATAATTAAAACATTGACATGACTAATCCCAAACTCATTTGAAAACTCAAGTAATGATGACTTGATAATCATGGGGTAATTACCGGGGAATTAGTGACTAGTCGGGATACCACATTAGTCACTATTATAGGGAGCTAATATGTAACCTCGTATTCTAGAGTTGAGTGCGTTAGAGGACACACGTTGAATGACGAGCTTCGAGGATTAGTGGGCGAGTGTGAGACTTCATGCTAGCGGATATTATGGTGAAATGTATGTTATTGTGTGATCCGATTGTTCCTTAGGTTTTCCTCGGGTTCGGATATCTTTGTGCTTACTTGCTAAGATGATATTTGTGCTTGATAGTAACTATCATGTGTGATTGGTTGAATTTTATTAATGCCTTACTATTGCTATTTACGCGATAACAGTATTGTTCGTATATATATATATATATATATTATGTAATATTATTATAAAAGACGTAAGAAAAATGTTGTAGCATAGGATAATAAGATATATTATCCGGGACCTATATACGGAGCAACGGCTTGTTTAAAGCCGCTCCCGTATTACTACATTTGAATGGTACGAATCACCTAGAGACACTAGGTATAAGACCTTATGAAGGCACACATTTGAAATGTTACACTGGATCCCGAGTTGGTACTTAGGATTAGATTAAGAGATGTTAATCATCAGTGTTCAGACTATGTATAGAGATGGAATTCAGAGACTCTACCATTGGAATGACTACTGCCTTGGGTGACCCACCTTAGATAGGGGTATGGAGTAAAGACGTCTCAGTATAATGAGACATCGTCATAGGCATGAGATACTTCTCTAACTAAACATTATAAATGAACAGCTAGACAGCTCGTATAATTGGCGAGTCTTACTTAGGGCTTCCAGGCTGAGAACAAGAATAAATTGAACATTTATAACTCTCTACTATCTCGCTCGTTGTTTAGTATGCTTATATTATGCTGTTGTATGTTGTGTGGACATAATGACTTTTGTGATATATGTGTGGATTGGTTGAGTTGAGTTATTATACTCATATATGTATTGTTATGTATTTGGTTGTTTTATTGTCGGTGCGATAAGTGAAGCCGGGAGCTTGATTGTTATTTGAAGTTACTGCAATATATATTATTGTTTTACAGTTTTAAGTTATATAAATGGATTACATGTAATGAACCACGTGCCAACTCGACCAATTAATCCAAAGGTCTGAGGGTGCATGACGGTTGCATGATAGCATACTCAGCAGGGGCTAATTCCATAACAACAAACATTTACAAGTATGCAGCTACCGGTGTCGACAGAGCGTTTTAAGATTATGTTATTGTAATACAATTGTATTGTAAGGATGTTGTATAAGGATTCGAATATTAGAATGCTCGCTAGTTTTGTATTTGGATTAGTATAGAGGTGTATGTCTATCTCTTGCTCATCACAGTGGTAGTTATGAGATGGAAATTGGATGCCTAGTTACTCACATGGGTGAGTAACGGCGGTAGCACCCGAGCTGATGTAATTGATGATTCTTCCGTTGTAATGTTATTGAGTTTGAACGGATTTTGTACTGAGTATTGTATTAATGTCTGATTAAGTGTGAGGGGTGTTACAATACAGATAACCTTCATATCTTTCAAAACAAACTTGAATTTACACCATCATGTGTAGAAGAGCTATTATGCGCACTAAGTAGCATATATGCAGTCAAGACACTATACTTACCAGAGGGGTGCAAATCCTAGGCCAGAAAGTCCTCCCCCGCTCCAGAAAAACATACTGACCTTCAAAGACTTATTTGAGATTAATGTGAAGAAAATGCAGAAATTTTTCCCATCTCCACCTAGTCTCCTCAAACCAGTAGTCAGATATAGGATCAACCAAAACAAACTCGAGAATATCCCTAATAGCAATAGAATTTAAATCTACATTTAGCAACCATCTGTCTGTCCAAAATCTAATAGAGTTACCATTACTAATAATCCAACAAAATCCTTGTTGTATCAACGGACTGCACTTCCTGATGTTTCACCAAGTAGCTGAGCATCGACTGACCTCCGGATCGGGATATCTACTAATGATAAGTTTAATACAGAGACCTTTAGGATTCGAGACAAGATTCCATAGTAGTTTGCCAAAGCAAGATACATTCATGAGCCTAGACTTTTGAAAACCTATCCCTCCACTTTCCTTAGGTTTACACAATTAATCCCAAGAAATCGTACGCAACTTACAAATTACACATATCCGAATCGTGGCCCCATATAAAATCAAGGCATAGCTGATCATTTACTCACCAATATTTCAGTGAATAAAAGTTCCATTTCATTGGAAATAGTTAATTAAAAAGGGTCTCATACTCTTGCAGATTAAAACTGACGTTGTTGACTTCTACTTTATTTATTTTATATGGGAGAACCAGTATTCGTTATTCTTACGGTGTGCTTTGAGTAACCCACAAGTGAGGTAATAGCCTGTAAACAATGCCAACCAGATAAGCCACACAAGGTGATAGTCTTAGTTGAGAAGAGGTACCTAGGGTATCCACAACAGGGTTTTTTCTTTTGCGTAAACTCACAGCAGGGTTGAATCCACAATACCAGTAAGGAAAAAAACTCTATAATAGTGGTTTTATTTTAAATATCAGGAATTATATATATAAATAACTAGGACATCACACCAACCACACACATCAGAGAGTCAAGATAAACAGGTAAGTATGAACTAGGGATGGTGCCAACATAACCAACTTGAAAAGCCACTGCATGAGGATGTCTATCGAAACCGAAACCCAACACTTGCGTCGGCTTGATCAACTAAAGCCCAGAGGGTGGTTGAATTGGCTGATGTGAATTGAAGCAATCAGATAACTGGTTGATCCTACAAGCTTCCAATGCCTCAAGAACTACGAGAATCAAGTATGTAAGTGCAGTATCAACTCAATCAAAAAAGTAGACAAACAAGCATCCACGGTGAACCTATACGTGTTATTTGCATAACAAGAGTCGGCCAAAGAAACAACTAAACTTCAAAATGACATAAGACCAAGATTAAGGTTATAACAAGTAAGGCGCAACTTGAAGCTTTCGCTTCCAAAAAAACCTAACTACTTGATAGTGCCCATCCTGAAGCAATTAGGGTGGAAACAGATCATTCTGCCTTTCACTCTGACCCAGCATCATAGCCATCTACTTATCTGCCTTAGGATTTTCTTAGCCTCGGTCATTATGCCCTTCCTTTCGTCAGCAAGTCGGAGATCCCGCACCTTCTCCGTGAAGCGTTCCCCAGAAGTTTGGGCTCGTCTGCGCTTGTTAGCACTTTGTGAGGAATCCGATTGGTCTAGGTGAAGATTCTCCATCTCCATCGTGGATGCATGAACCGAAGAGGCCTCATCACTTACCGGGGCCAACCAGAGAAAGTACAGTGCACACCATGACCATATGAGGCATCATCCTCGTCCTCACAGCATGCATGACTGGGCAAGCAACATATTGCGTGCAGAAACAGCCCACTGGTAGCACAAGGGGGGAGGGGGCGGGGAATATTGTCATATGTATTCGAATTACAAGTGATACCTTTAAAATGGAGGTGAAGTACACATAACCGGGTCAGTGAGTCAAGGAGGATCCTTAGGCGCAAGTATTTATACCCAGAAATGTTGGATCTTCAACAATCCCTATGAATCGCCCCACCTTAGTTGCGACATCCTCATCCAAAGCTTGATTAAGAGAGACAGGAGGAAGGTCGTAAACCCTGATCCAACAGGGCAGCCACTTGAAATCGTAGGTTTCAAAAGCTTTACCATGCTCCAGGCGTTGCACTACTAGCAAAGATCTGTTAACCACCCTGGGACCGTGCCAAAGAATAGTGTGCATGGTCTTCAGCTCCTCGAACTCCAACACAAAGAGGGATAAGCCGACCCTAAGAGGCAAAATCCTCCAAATTCACTCCAAAGCTCGATGAGGGAAACACTAAGATCGGTCGTGCAAAAGGTTGATATTGGAAAAATATGGGCCACAACGCACCGGTCATAGGAAATGATGGTGTCGTTAATCGTCATGGAACCCATTGAAGGAGGACGAGAAGGACAAAGAAATAACAAAAAGAGAGCTATTGGAAGAAGTACCAATGAAGAGGACAAAAAGTGATCGCATGCAAGACAACTAAGAGAGGAAAAAGTAATGGGCGGAAAATAAAACAAAAGGGCAAAAGGGCAAAACGCAGCTTGCTAGAGGAGGTTAGGTGATGAGTAAGAAAGTAACTAACCCCACTCATCCAACTAGGCTATGAGGAAAGTGGTCATTCGATGCAAGAAGACAACACAAAGGAAGCTGGGCGATTGACGAAGGCCAAGGCTGAGAAGTATTAGTGTCACTGAAGTCGCATGCTGAACACTAGAGAGAGCATAAAGGCTGAACGCTAGGGGAGCGTAGTTGCTATCTTAGAAACCAACAAAATTAAGTACGTGATTACAGTAGAGTTGATTCAACCCATTTTCTCTTTCATGAGTGTTTAAATAAGAACTGTACTATTCTGATTTGTTATTGGTTGTTGGTGTGCGGGGAACCTGCATACTCAACATACCTTTCCTTTTCAATCAACCTTTTATGTGCAAGGCGGTAAAGTAAAAGTAATATAGTAACAATTAACACTATTAGAAAAGTTAAAAGTAATAGAGATAGAGATGATAGAAGTTAAGAACTTTGTTATTGTCGTAGAAGAAGTTTCTTAACAAATAAAGTATAATCCCTCGAATCCCTCTTGTTCAAATTGTTTGTCGTTTTGGATATTTTCACATGTTTTAAGAAGGAATTTAAAAAAACTAGGGCATCCTTACTTTTTATAGGAAAAAAAAAGTAGAATACAATGGCAATAATAATTAAAAATATAAGAGGCAAAAGTAAATGAGGGATACAAAAAAGTCTAAAACATCGTATAATTTGAACATAAATGTTAGAATAGGCAAAAGTAAATGAGGAAAGTGGTCATTCGATGCAAGAAGACAACACGAAGGAAGCTGGGCGATGGACGAAGGCCAAGGCTGAGAAGTTGTAGTGTCACTGAAGTCGCATGCTGAACACTAGAAAGAGCATAAAGGTTGAACGCCAGGGGAGCGTAGTTGCTATCTTAGAAACCAACAAAATTAAGTACATGATTACAGTAGAGTTGATTCAACCCATTTTCTCTTTCATTAGTGTTTAAATAAGAACTGTACTATTCTGATTTGTTATTGGTTGTTGGTGTGCGGGGAACCTGCATACTCGACATACCTTTCCTTTTCAATCAACCTTTTATGTGCAAGGCGGTAAAGTAAAAGTAATATTGTAACAATTAACACTATTAGAAAAGTTAAAAGTAATAGAGATAGAGATAGATAGAAGTCATAAATGTTAGATTAGGCAAAAGTAAAAAACATCGTATAATTTGAACATAAATGTTAGAAATATTGTGGGGAGTAAATGTGGGACTCACACTTGATCTCCAACATCCCCTCTCAAGTGTGAGTCTCTTACCTCCGCGGCCTCCCACATTACACCCTATTTGGACCCCACTTGGGTATCCATTAGGCAGTGGTGCATTACCCAAGGCAGAACCCGCGCTCTGATACCATGTTAGAAATATTGTGAGAGAGGAATATACCCAACGAAAGAATTATATAAAATACTCATATAGACTAGCAAAGCCCAATAACCCATGAGGTTCCATCCTAAAACCAATTGGCATTAGGTGGAGTAGCTTTAGGCTATATGAGCTACTTGCTAGTTATATAATTTTTCAATGTGGGACTCACATTTGATCTCCAACAATAAATCTTAGACTAAAACGAAATATATTTCGAACAGAAGAGAGGATTATCTAGAAGATGACAAGAAATGTTAAGAAGCTTATATTGTTGTGCAAGCTCTTTACTTTCTCCATGGTGTGTATGTTGTTGGACATCTCCTTCGCAAGGTATCCCTGTAATCCAATCTAAGTTTTCTCCCAATTAAGGGGGAGAGAGGGAGCCATGAGAGAACGAGAGAGGGAGCGAGAGAGGAATCGAGAGAAGCGTGAGAAGCAAGAGAGTCGGAGGTTTGGTCAGGAGAAGCAACAACATCGAAGAGGGAGCGAGAGACAGCGATGGCGACAACATCGAAGAGGGAGTGAGAGACAGCGATGGCGGAGGAGGAGCCACTCGTGTGACCGGAAGTGGGATCCTGGTAAGCCGAGACGAAGCGGTAGAAATGCGCAGGGATGGTGGAAAAGGCGACGGGGATCTAAGTCGGTCTCGAAGGTTGGTGGTGGTAGTCCCAAAAGGGGGCCGTGGCGGCAGGGGGTATCGCGCCATTCCCGGCGGGCCACAACCTCGGCTCGGCCTCCACAGCAAAGCCCCGCGAGTAGCTTGATGGCTCATGAGGCGGTGATGTTCATTGACAATCTGCACAGAGAAGCTGATTCCAGAGCTCTCCGCTGGCTCATTCGTATGGATGGGAGTATTCTGCGCATCTTCATTTCCAAGAAGAGACGGCGTAATAACAGTTTGGGGTTCGCCTTCGTTAGTTTCTCCAGTACCGCCCATGTCTTGAAGATGGTGGAAAAGATCCATGGCCGTACTTTCATGGGTCACAGGATTTTTGCCCGTCGAGCAAAATATTATACGAATGGCATTGTTAGTGCCGGGCAGAGGTTGACGGAACAGACTAGAGGAGCAGGCGAAATGGCTGCGCCGACCAACTCCCCAGTCGAGGTGTTTCAAGCGGCATCCCAAGATGGTGGTCCCCCTAGTGGTGATAATGGTGGCGCTGATCTGGTTCGTCCGGGGGAAGTCTATAGGATGGGTGAAGCTGAAATGGAGATCGGAGGAGCGTGCGTAAAGACAGACAGTGAGGGCGTAGCTGTTAGTGAATCTCCATCGCCAGTTACAGGTGCTAGTGAAGGTGGAGGCGCCTCAGATGGTAATGATGCGGTGCCTCAGGAGGGAATTGCAGTGGTGGCGGGTGGCGCGTGTCTGGAGGGGCGCAAGGAGCAATTATCGAACCTGGGGAGTCGGGACAGTGGAACAAGGCCCCATATTCAGGCGTGTTGTTGCTGTCGGCCACGCTGCCCCTCTCCCGAGGAGCCATCTCCAGCTGGCTGTGCCAACTCTCCCCATGCGTGCTCTAATGAGCATAAAGCAAAGACAGATTATTTTATTTGCAGTAGTGCATGTGTAGGTGGAGGATATGTTTGGTATGGGATACCATTAGTCTACTGGAGCAGTGCTCCCTGCCCACCCCAATTCTGGGTGTATCCAGGCGGTGGTTATTGGCCGGTCTGCCGGCACAAGGTTATGATCCGTATGGAGGGTATAGCCAGTTACATGACTGGGGCTCTTGGCATTACAACCCCGGCACGGGATGGTTTCCTGGAGGGCGGGAGCAGTCGGCACCTGTCGCCCATGCACAAAATGTAAATGTTGGGGTATGCGAGGACCTTGTCCAAGGGACCATGGGGAGCGGTGGCCGGGCGCCAATAATCATCCGACCACCTAGCGGTAATAACTCGGGACCTGACCCAGTTATGGAGGATATCATCAACAATAACAGGGGGGTGGTGGAGAATAATATCCAGTGGATCGATAAGCTTGGTAATGGAGAGGATATGTGGGTTAATGATGACCGGAATGGTGGGGCTTCTGATGCTCTTTTTAGTAGGCTGGGGTCTGAGCCGATTGGCACTCAGGCTGAATTGATGGAGGATGACACAGAGGATTTTGGCCTTGGGAGCCTTTTCGAGGACCCGGAATTTCCTCCTGGGTTCGAGCCAGCTAGAGATCCTCCCATTGTGGGACATGACCCTGAGGAGACAGCTGTTAAAGAGGAAGCAAGAAAAACTCTCATCTTTGCCAAAAAGCTCGGATGCACCGTCCCAACGAGACGCTTGCCCTATCCAATTATGAAAAGATCATTCGAGCACAGAAAGTGAGCCTTCGGCGGAGTAGTCACACTGAGAGTGACGAATCAATTGAGGATTCTGATAGATGCTCTAGGAGTACATCTAAAGATAAGGGCAAGAGAGTTCGAGGGGCAGGACCCTAGGGTTTGGTAAGTTTGCACGGGTTAGTAAGGTGGCCTTGCGGGGCAAGAAAAAAGCTAAGTAGATCTAAGGATCTCTCTTAGCTAGTAAGTTTAGTAGGGCTAGAAAGGTTTTACATGCAGGTTAGAGTTAAATTCCCTTTCTGTAACGCTTTTTTGTTACTTTATGGCTTTGTTTCTTTGTTTCTTTGTTTTTTTGCTCCAATTGGTTCTAAAGCGGGAAAGGCATTTATGCCTCAGTACTGCTATGTAAGCTGGGCAACCAGCCAATTATCAAAAAAATGGATTTTCGTTTCTCTTCTACCCATATTTGTCTATTTTGTTTTCTTCTCTTTTCCCCATTTCTTCCCAAATCTGAACCTTCAATCGCTAAATTTTCTCTTCTCAAACTTCAGCGAACCCAAGATTCGAAAATGAGGACGTTCTGGTGGCTTGTTGCAGCAGTATCTCAGACTCATCGATTATTCTTCAATTCAGGTACGATTTCTTCAATCCTTTTTCTTTACACTATATTGTTAATTTGAACGGTAACTTCATTTACTTCCGTTTGATAGAGGCAGCAAATGCTGCATTTTGTTTAATCTCTTCCTAGTTAAGTCTTAATTGAATTTTTTCTGGATTTTTAACTGAAAAATTTCTAACCAAATTTAAAATTTCAGTTAATAGAATTATCCAAATTATAATTTGGTTTGGATTTCGGTTTTGAGTTTGTCTATTTCGCAAATTTTTTCAAAAAAAGAATATCTTTTTTTTCTATTTCTAGTCTTTAGTGAAAAATAATCAAACATAAACCCTAAATTTTAATTAGTTGAAATCCAAACTAGCTAAAATTTGGATTTCAATTCGATTTTCAGTTTTTCACTCAAAAAAATTCAGATTTTGAATAACGGTTCATTAGATTTTGATGTTAATTTGGATAATTCGATTTTTAATCAAAATAGATTTCGGTAGATTTCGGTTAACCGAATTATCAAATACTCATACCTATTAAGCACAGTTAACCAATAATAGTGTGTAGACCGATAATAATTGGACACAATAATTGAACACATGGCAAATAACATAAAGCTAGCTTAATTGAAAAAGGAGCCGTGACAGAATCGTTTAGTGCGGGTTGGCTGCTTCAAAATTAGTTTACCTGCTTCAAATTACATGTCGTTTATTGGCAGATTATAGTTCCAGCAAAGGTGGGTCAGGTCCTTCGCCAATGGCACGATCATCATTATGCAAAGTGCTATACATATGCATTCAGCATTTTTGTCAATGCTGCATAAGTTGAGAAATTAATTAATAGATTATCCTCTTCCTGTTGTACCCTGTACCGTACGTATGCATTCACCTTACAAAGTTTGAGGATGTTACTAGTATTGTCATAGTTTTTCTGTGTGCTAGATATTCTTTTATAATTGACGGTTTTTTTTTTAATCTTGGTTTACCCTGGGTTGTGTATGTAAAGGAAATCTAAGTTTAAATTTTATTACTATGTTTTGTTTGTTTTTTGACACGTTTTTCTACATTAATATTTAAATATAAAATAAATTAATTTAATAAAACTAAAGTTATCAATATATAATTTATTAAATAAAAAATTAATTGTATAGTTTAAATTTATTAAATTATATTATGTTATAAATTAAATATTAAAATCAAACATCATATTTTAATAGTAAACTGGATAAACCTGATGGGACGGAGGTAAAACATATAAGTCATATTCTTACCAATAAGAATGATTATCTAACTTAAGCAGTTGTGTAAATTAAATTTATACTGGATTTTATTACTCATGTGTGTCAACTTCAAGCTGGTTCGTGAGATATTTGAGCATTTTTTTGAGATATTTGAGCATTTTAATTTGTAAGAGAACTACCAAACAATTTGGCTGTGAAGTTGCAGATAATCTTATCTCATGTGTCTACATTTTTCCTTAACTTAATGAAGCATATGAAAAGAAATAATCATGCCGATGGTGTTGTTGATAGTTTGTAACGCCCCTATTTAAAGTAAATGCGGCGGAAAAGTAACTACTGGAGTTTACAGATCATCGGGTTCCAAACACCCGGTACCAAACCTCACCAATTACAACTTATAAATTACATATGTTACGGTCTGAACTCGAGAAAAAACAACGTAAACATAACTTAAAGTAAATAGAATACTCTCCATAACTCCTAATTCTCATCTCAATCACTCATACTCTTCGTGGCCACCTGAATGAACAATTTCATACCTGCAAGATGAAGCCAAGCAGCCCACCCCGGGAGGGGTGAGTCAGTTCCCTGGAATGGAACTGGTACAATTCTCCAAAAACAATAATTTAAAACATACCTCTTAAAATAAATAGTAACTTAAAATCAAATTCTTAAAAACAACACAGAGGAATAAGACACTTCAAAACAATCAAGTCAAAGATAACAAGACGAAGACATAGATAAATAACTTTAAAACCAAGTCAAACACTTAAGAAGTCACATCATAAAGTTAATAAGCATTCATATTTGATGTTAGATCCAATTTGGGTTAAGAAGAGAAAGACTCAGGTAGTCAGACGGGACTAGGAATGAAAGAATACCCATAACCCGTGGTAGACAGTTTATGTCACCACCATACCAGAAAGTTGATTTCCATAGACAAATATACCCAAGAGTGGAATAGAAACAAAGGGAGAGATGGCCCCCACCGTCAGTCAGTTGTCCACATGGACAAGGTAAAGCAGACCTCCGCTGCCACCGACCCGTTCTCAGTCAACAGTGAAAAGTGTGCGCACCACTTAATAAAAAGACTCCATACTCAAGAAGGCTGACCCAGACTCGACACATGGATGAAATAGTATCCATAGTCAAAGAAAGAATTTACCAAGATTCGATATTTTCCTGTATTCCTAGCTACCCCACTAGATCATTAACTGCACAAGTGTAATACCAAAAACACTCAGTCATGCAGAGTGTAGAAGCGTAAACACTTTGTAGTTAATATCTAGTGAAACAACTAAGATAGGAAGAAACAGTAACCATGCAAGTTATACATCCAAGGCTCAGTTAGTCACATCAAGCTGAGTTAGTCACACAAGTAGTTTTCCTTTTGAAATTCATTTTAAGCTCCGTTAGCGTTTTTCAAAAACGTATCCTTAAGTCTGTTAACAGAAGTATCTGAGTATGAGAAATCGTACCTAATATGAGCAAGCAATAACCAAACTTGAATGTGTGAACTTCCACTAATAACCTATAATTAAGGTGTTTCAAGTACTGATTAGCTAAGCAACTTATAAAGCTAAAATCTTTTATTCTTACTGGTTTATAGTTTCTGGTTTACAATTACTTTCTCATAAGGATCTGGGCTAGATCTTGTTAATTAAATCTTTCATTGGACCCATTTCATTTAATCTAGAATGATTTAGTGTTTTATCTTGAGAGTGGCTCAAACTCTCGTTGAATTGTTTAAGTGGGCTTTTGGAGTTCATGGACTTAGGACTAGTAGGATAGCCCAAGTCCGTGTTACGTTTTCACTAATTGATTAAATTTTCTAAAAAGGAGTTTGCGAGGTTTCGAACGTGCAACCTCGATCTAGTTCCGGGTTTGACTTGCCCATTTAAGCTATTGAATTGGTATGTCTTGAGTGTACATTTTAAGTTTATTTCAATTACTTACTCTTGAACATAGGTTTAGCTTAATTAACTCTTAAGTTACAGTTGACTAATTTACTTTAATACCTGATTAAAGCTCTAAGGTTTAGGATATGTATTTCTCCTAATAGTCCACCTAGATGTCGCATTATCATTTAATATTTTAATTGTTACGTATGTATTAGGTTTACTCTAATATTTTTCTCATATTATATTTCCTATAAGGTATGTTATTTCTTTTGTTTACTTTTAATGTATATATTAGGATGTATTCAAGACATTCTTTATGTAGTTTTATTGTATTGAATTATTCCTATTAACTTGTACACATATCTACATCCAATATATGGTTTATAATATAAAGTATTTTCCTTTGTTTCAATTCAGTATATTAGTTTCTATAGTATATAGTTAACATAAAAGTAAGTAAATTTTGATTTCTTGATTTAACCTAAGATAATCTTTTATTTCTTTGTTCTACTCAAAAGTTTATAACCTAAAATATTTGTTAACATTTTGTATAAAATGTTAGTTCAGTATTCTTATATTATTTCCAACCTATAGAGTTTATTATTCCACTATACTTTAATTTTCATTACATTAAAACCATATACCGTAAGGTAACTTATGAAAATTTCAGAAACACAATTTTTAGACCTATATCATGACAAAGTAGACGAAAAGACGAACGTGTCGGCACAAACTGATAAAAAAACGGAGCTATAATGAAGAAGATATGACGATTTTAAGACCGGAACCCGACGTCTGTGCCAACAGAGAAGGGCCGGCGCCGGTAACGAAGGACGCGCATTCGTCTTTTCGTCTACTTTGTCATGGTATACTTTGCTGATAATTTTTCTGATATACGTGTTATTTATTCTTAAATACTTCGGAATCCTTTTTGCTTTTATCGGACCATTTTTTAATAAATTTTACCTATATTAGCACCTAAATTGGTTATTTTCTGACTGAGCGTATTGAAATTACGACTACATGTAATGAAATTTAGATGGCTTCATAATATGTCACAAATTGTGGGTAAATATAGTAATTTTAAAAAAATATTGAACCTTAATAGTGTTTTTAGATTCAAACTCAGCAGCATACTACTCCAGGAATATCGGTAGATATGGAAGCGCGACTACTATGTACAGAACCCCTGTTATACTTCTTTTCTTACATATTTAAATATAAAATGACATACTCCTATAATTTTATCAAAATGTCAAATAATGATGACCACTTCGGCATTTCGATGACTATTTGCTCACTCATTTATTTCCATTCATGCGTTTGCGTTATAACTAAAGAGATGTTATCCAGAGTATCAAGAAGAGTTGGAAGAATGCGGTGATTGTGAAATTGCTAGGTAAATCGTTTCCTCTCTCCCTCATGACTGATAGATTAAACCAGAGATGGAAAACCAAGGGCGGTTTTGATGTGCTTGCAATAGGGAATGGGTATTTCACGGTAGTTTTTGAACAGAAAGTTGATAGGGATATGGCTCTGTATGGTGGTCCCTGGAAAATTTCTGATAGGTACCTTACAGTTCGAAGATGGAAGAGAGATTTTGATACAATGTCGGAAGCTCTGACCAATTTAGACGTATGGATAAAATTTCCAGATTTAGGCCTGGAGTATTTGACAGAAGAGTGCTTAAGTGTCATAAGCAGTAAAGTAGGGAAGGTGATTAAAATTGATATCGGAAGAACTAGGCAGGGTTGTGCAATTTATGGGCGCTCTTGTGTCAACCTAGATCTAACCAAGCCTTTGATTGGGAAGTTTAAGCTTCAAGGTAAGATTTATAAGATTGAATACGAGGGAATTCATCTCATGTGTTTTCACTGTGGATGTTTCGGTCATCAGAAGACCAACTACCCATGGTTAGAGGATGACACGGCGGAAGTCAATAAGGGAGGTTTTAAGGTTATTCAGAACCCCCCTGTTGAGGACGATTCGCATCTTTCTGATAATTTTGGGCCTTGGATGCGGGTTAGCAGAAAGGGTAAGACTAAATCAGCTAAGGGCCCCATTAGGAAAAGGGAGGATCCCTCCCCCTTGCCTGGTGGTGCAGTTTCAAAGGGTCTTCCCCCTCCCAAGGCTCATGAGTCTTTGCTTTCCAACAGCTTTGAAGCCCTTGCGAATAACCAGGAGGGATCCGGTCTTCTTGAAAATGGGGAGCGCATAATGGCCCAGCGCACGAGGAAGAAAGAGCTCGTGATGAAGGCTTCTGATCAGAATGGGGCTGATAAGCCGTTTATTGGACCTATGAGCAAGGAAACAACGATGAAAGCGAAGTCAATTAAGGAACCTGTTGCTCTACCAGCTAAGTCTCCTTTCCCTTCTTCCTCTTCTGATTGTGTTGTTTTTGCTGAAAAGTCTAGTCTTTCGACTAATAACATTCATGCTGCTTCATGTAGTAATAGTGGACAAGGGTCGGACATTGTATTGCCTTGATTATATGCTTTTATATTATGGATTGCAATTTTAATATCCTTGCTTGGAATGTGAGAGGCGCTGGAAAGCCAGCCTTTTTGCCATCTATTAGAGATCTGTTGTCTAGGCTGAAACCCCATATTTTATTCCTCTGCGAGCCACGGATCAGTGGTAATAGAGGCCTCAATGTTATTAATAAAATTGGCTTTCCTAACAGTTTTATTGTTGAGTCCTCAGGCTTCAATGGCGGTCTGTGGCTGTTTTGGTCTCATAGTGTGGGTTTAAGTATTCTCTGTAGTAGTAACCAATTCATTCACACGAAAGTAGTTATTGGTAATGTCTCTGTCCTTGCCACGTTCATCTATGCTAATCCTTCTGATAATAAGAGTTGCCCTTTGGAATGATCTTAATAATTTAGCTATTAGTCAAGATGATTTATGGGTCCTTACAGGGGATTTTAACTCCATCATATCCCTTAGAGATAAGAAAGGGGGCATCAGGGCTATTAACAGGGGTAGTTTAGCCTTTATAGACTGGGTCCACTCAAACAGCCTCATTGACCTTCCAACTAAGGGAAATAGTTTCACCTGGACAAATAGGTCCATTTTTGTTAAACTTGATAGAACCCTAGTGTCCCATAATTGGTTTGATCACTTCGCACACAGTTGGGTGGATATTCTCCCTCGAACCTCTTCTGATCACTGCCCCATCTTTTCTTCTCTCAATAAATCTATTGTTCTCAGGAGGCCGGATAAGCCATTTCGTTTTCAGGTAGCTTGGTCTACTCATGAAAGCTATAATAAGTTGGTTAGTGACTCTTGGAACCATTCCTTGGACTTATACCAGAACCTGACTAAGCTTAGCTCCACCCTTTTGGATTGGAACAAAGATCAGTTTGGGAACATCTTTCACACTAAGAAAAGGTTACTTGCTAGATTAGCGGGTATCCAAAAAAGTCTTGAACAATATCAGTCCCTCTTCCTCCTCAACCTTGAAAGAAAGCTTCAAAAAGAGCTTGAAACTACCCTTTTTAGAGAAGAACTTTTCTGGTTTCAGAAAGCTAGAGACAAATGGCTTTCTTTTGGTGACAAGAATTCTTCATACTTCCACAGGAAAGTGAAAATCGTGAGGGCTAAAACAAAAGTCCTCAAGCTTGATGATCTTAAGGGTAATACTGTTGAGGGTATGGATGGCTTAAAGGCCCTTACCCTAGACTTCTATAGGGATTTATTTAAAGCTCATCCTCAACCACCCCAGATTCTCTTTGGACATGACTTCCCTCTCATCAGTTCTGCTCACAAGGAGTATTGTGCTTCCTCTCCTTCCATAGATGAAATTAGGGATACTATTAAATCTATGGGCAGCTTCAAAGCCCTAGGGCCAGATGGGTTTCAAGCTTGGTTCTTTAAAAACCATTGGGAACTTGTAAAAGATAGTGTGCTGGATCTAGTTTCCAAAGTGTTTTCCAATAGCACTATCCCAGAGGATATTAACACTACTCTCCTTTGCCTCATCCCTAAGGTTAATCCCCCTACTAGCATGAAACATTTCAGGCCAATAGCTCTCTATAATGTCCCCTACAAAATCATCTCCAAATTGATTGTGAATAGAATCAAACTGTTTCTCCCTGAGATTGTATCCCCTCTTCAGAATAGTTTTGTCCCGGGTAGACATATCCAAGACAACCAGGTTATTATGCAGGGAGTGGTTTATTCTATGAATATAACTAAAAGTAGGGAGGGGTGGGCCATTCTGAAAATAGACCTTAAGAAGGCATATGATAATCTTTCTTGGGATTTCATTCTAAATACTTTCTCCTGTCTTAATCTTCCCTCCAGCTTTATTGATCTAATTATGTCATGTGTAGAGACTGTTAGTATGAAAGTTTTATGGGAAGGGTCCCAATCGGACAGCTTTAAACCCTCCAAAGGACTTAGACAGGGGGACCCTCTCTCCCCCTATCTCTTTGTTCTCTGCATGGAAAGACTGTCCCACCTCATTGATCAAGCTGTCATAGGAAAGGATTGGTGTCCTATTAAGCTCTGCAAAAGGGGTCCTGCCATTTCCCACCTCTTCTTTGCTGACGATTTAATCTTACTTGGAAGTGCATCTATGAGGAATGTATCCGCCATGATAGGGGTGCTTAAGGATTTCTGTCTCATGTCTGGAGAAAAAGTTAACCTTCAGAAGTCTACAATCCTCTTCTCCAAGAATGTCAATGTGGCCAGAAGAATTGATATTAGTAAAAACATAGGCAGTCCTGTTGCGGACAACCTAGGTAAATACTTAGGTTTGAATTTAATTCACGGGAGGATCCATAGTAATCATTTTGAGGATCTAGTTGATAGGGTTCGAAATAGGGTTTCTGGTTGGAAGGCAAAAACCCTTTCCTTTGCGGGTAGGCTAGTTCTTGTTAAATCAGTTCTCAATGCCATCCCAATTTTTTACATGATGTGCCAAAAAATTCCCATCTCTATTTGTAATAGACGGGATAAAATTAATAGGGCCTTTCTCTGGGGGCATAAGGATAATGAGAGAAAACTCCACACCATAGCTTGGGAGAAAATCTGTAGGCCTAAGAATGAGGGTGGGCTGGGAATCATAGATTCCCACCTTATGAATAAAGCATGTTTGGCCAGATTAAGCTGGAGACTCATCAACAGCCAGGATGGTTTTTGGGCAAGAATTCTTGTAAATAAATATAAAAATCCAGAATCCAGATCTGCTTCTTGTACTTGGAGGAACATAGCTTCCTTCAAAGAGATTGTAGAGGAAGGTGCTAAATGGAGACTTGGCAATGGGAAAATCATTCGATTTTGGTTAGATAAGTGGCTAGTGGACTATCCTCTATGCAGGTATGCTAGCTCCCCCTCTTCCATAGACATGGAGGCTTTCGTGGCTGATTAATGGGAAACTAACAGGGGCTGGAAATGGGAATTACTTGCGAACAGGTTACCATCTGACATTCTCAATCTTCTTCCTAGTAAAGCTATCTTAGATTCTGATCTGGATGACTCTATTACCTGGAATTGTGCTAAATCTGGTGATCTTTCTGTTTCATCAGCTTATGAGATCATTAGAAATAAAGGTGAGAGCAACTCCATGTGGGGTCTGATCTGGAAAATAAATGTGCCTCAGAAAGTCAAACTTTGCCTATGGATGATAGGACATGATGGGCTTAAAACCAAGAGTCTTATGTTTCAACGTGGATTAATCTCTAACTTTTCTTGTGATGCGTGTGGAGATAGGGAAGATTCTGCTCATATTTTGAAATGTTGTCCTGTGGGTATTAAAATCTGGAAATATATGCTAAGGGACAATCCTATTATTGATACATGGGCTAACTGTAGTGTTCAGGATTGGATTTCCTTAATCTAAAGAATGCTTCACTTCAGAATGTGTTTAATTCAGATTGGGCATGTGTTTTTGATGCTACCTGCTATGTCCTTTGGTTTTGGAGAAACTATAAGTTTCATAATAATGTTTCTGTTAAAGATCTGCCTTTATCTCTTTTGTTTTCTAAGATGTAGGAGCTTCTGTACACTGTGGAAGTGCAGCACTTTCAGAACCGTGTGAGCAGATCGGCACGGAACAGCTGGGCTCCTCCTCCTTTAGGATGGGTCAAGATCAATGTTGATGGTGCAATATCCCAACAAGGGAAAGCAGCAGCTGGTGGAGCATGCAGGGATCATGAAGGCAATTGGCTTGGTGGTTTCACTCATGGGTTGGGACTAACTAATATTGATGAGGCTGAAACCTGGGCCGTCCTTGATGGTCTCCGTCTAGCTGAAGCCAAAAGTTTTCCCAAGATCATTATTGAATCGGATTCCCAGGTGGTGGTATCTTCGCTCTGTAATCAGAGGAGTCGGTTTCACCCCTATGAGGGGTTATTACGTGCTTGTGAGCGCTTGATTGGTAGATTTGAGAAGTGTGAAATCCACAAGGTAGATAGGTTAGCGAACAGCTTGGCTGACTCTATTGCCAAATCTGCTATAGAGTGTAATGTTAACTTTACTGTGATAGCGACCCGTCTATTTCTTGTAGGCAGTTTCTTAACTCTGATGTAAGTTGTTAACACTATTGAATAAAGTCCCTTTTCATCGAAAAAAAAACCCGAAGAAATGGTCATCTGATAGAGCTAATTACTATATTATAGTAATACATTGTACCTTTAAGTAGGTGGAGTATTTTATTAATTTAATTTGTGTATCCTATAGTCATGCAAGTGTTATTCATTATACCTAACGAACAAACACTCATCTCCGCCTTTATGACAGATTAAACATATTCACGACTTAAGAAACAAGTCTTTGGTGTTATTTATTATATATGTATTATGTATAGATGGGATGTAGAACATGAGGTCGATGGAAAAAAGGAGAATATTTTTTAACTATCATTAACTAATAATATCGATGGATGAACTAGGTTAATTAACCAAACGATTCGATGGTTAGCATAGTAGTATTGTTCTATGGAGTACATGATGGGTAGTAAAATCTTAATAAGTGTGCAACAAGTGTACCTAATTGGAGTATATAAAAGTGTCGTTCTATTAGCAAATTGACTATATTATCTTTCTAGACTCGGTAATTGTAAAAAGTGGTAAAGGTGATTTTTTTCATGACAAACTTATTTGTTCAAGTCAACTCAATTTGAAATACAACAATTAAAATGAAATCTAGTGTTAATTAATTGGAAGGAAATGCATCATAGGATGATTACGATCACCTAAATTGTCCCAAAATTACCTTCATTCCAACATCATTCTAGTCACTTATTTGAACCAAGTTAATGACTTTCCAAATAGAGGACAAGTCAAACATTACTTAGCTAATTATAGCCCATTAATCAAGTTGGGTTCAAATCATTAAACAACAGTAACCATAATTTCATTTATATAGCAATAGATCACATCACTTAATCAAGATAGCAAGACTTGGGGTTTGTCTCTCTCTCTAGGTCACAATCTCTTACTCTTGATAATTTATTGCTATGAATCACCACAACTGTCTTAGAAGATCAAGCTAAAGAAATAAATAATATTTGGAGAGAGAAAATCAACTATATTTAATGAAGTGAAGTTATACAAGCAAGTTGAGGATTTAGGGTCAAATACAAAATAGACTACTTAAGCATTAGAAAGTGGAAAAAAATAAATGAGTGAGAAATAGCCACAGAAGTACGGTGAGAAGAGTTCCAATAGTGGTGAAGTTATTCCTCTTCTTTCCTAGCTTCTTCAAGCTCTGAAAGGTCCTATTTCTCTCTCTTTCTTGGTCTATTCTCGGCCTTCCAAAGTTGGGAAAAGAAAAATGCCAAGACTTGGATTTTAAAGCATAAAAGTATGGGCAATTTACGAACAAGCGACCCACGCGAGGAGGTCGGTTTGACAAAGAAGACAGCCACGCACGTCTCTTTAAGTTCTGACCGACCCACATGAGGTGGCCGCCCTTGGGCGATCTGAGGTCTAATGACCAGACAATCTTCGACCGACCCACGTGGGGAGGATCGGCCTCAAAATCTCTATTGCACTGAAACTCCCGAATTGTCCCATTGTCCTGACATACTTCCCCAACGTCTTTAATTCTTGGCTATGATCTCTTTTTGATATTTCGTTTATGCTCCAATGAGCCTTTCCTAAGTCACCATACAATGTATAAGTTCACCTACTTGTTCATTTTTACAGTTATATTTTTAGTTTATTGCAGTCATTATGAATATATGCAGTCAATTTTTAGAAGTGCAGTCATAAATATAGTTCCTTTTTAGTGTATGAAGTCAAATTTTTAATATTTTGATTATAAAATGTTGTTACTATGAATAAAATTAAAATTATAGATAGTCATTTATGATAGAAATGAAAAGTTGGTTGTTTTATTTTTGATAAAAAAATGGTTGTTTTACAATTATGAATCATTTTAGTAATGATTTATATTTTCATGTATAATCACCATCATGTGTACATGCCATTTGAACAGCATGTGCGGGGTTATTAGAATAATCATCGAACCAGTAAGATAACTATCATCATCATGAAAGCGTCATTGTTGAGCGAAATAGTGATTATGCTCTTGCTACTATGGTAGTGAAACCCAATCATTGTAGTACAACAAGGTCGTATCCACAGGGACTTCGTAACTATCTAGTTAATTATCAGCTTAGTAAATGTGCAAGAAGATAAATAAAAGTGCATAAAACTTAAATTAGGGTTTTTTGGGTTTTTGGTTTGATTAAGGGAAGATAAAGGGAAGCAATAAACTAAACAAACTAAAGTATGATAGTGTCCGGGATGGATCCTGCACACCGTCCTCCCCTTTCTACCGATTGTCGAACTTTGAACTTATAGCTAAACAACGGGAACACTTAATTAATTAGCAACCTAATCTAGGCATACTAATCATAACCAATTTAACCGGAAGATTTCAATCAGCTAAGCCCAGGGTCAATCGATAGCACTAAGCTCAAGTTCCTCTAAGGTTGCAATGTAGTCTAATATCAAAATCATTGAATTAGAGTACATTGTTTTAGTCTCCAACGGTTTAGGTTTCTATCTCAGAATCACATTTTGATAGAATTCCACAATAATGCTAAACTAATTGGTAGGTCAAACCAACCAATTTGACACATAGATGACAAATTGAGCGAAACCCTAAACAAATCCCCAAATCATGAGTGACAAGTTTAGGAATCATAAATACCCAATAATCATTTTCATTCAGCTCAAAGACTAAAATAAAGCATAAACACAAGTTTAAGGTTTAACAATGGAGGTTTTAGGGATTTTGGGGCAAAATCCCCATCCCAAGCTACAAGGGAGGTTAAGCCTCCATTAGAGCATAAATGAGAGAGAAAAGAGAAGAAATAGCCATGGGAGGTTGAAGAAGAGCTTCAATGGTGAGGGGGTTCTTCCTCTTCTTTCCCTTCTTCTTTTTCCTCTTCTTCTTCCTTCTTTTCCTCTCTTTTTCTCACTATCCCGTCCCTCTCTTTCTTTTTCTGATTTTAAAAAGACAAATCTGGGCTAGGCACAAGTTTGACGTTGAGGTATTTACTAATTAATATTCGTGCACTGTCCATGTATATGTGCTATGTGATGTGTAATTATATGTGTTGCGCAATTGGTTGCTGGTGCAGATTAAGTGCCCGAACAACAAATCCAACTTCGTTGAGGGATTCAATGGGACATTAACCGTGCATAGGACCAAGCCAATATATGCGCTGTTGGAAGGTAAATTTTGACACCATGTGTTGTCTTAATCTGTCAGTGGCCCCATTACTCATTCTAACTTTGTTGTAGGTATACGACAACAAATAATGGTTAGACATTGTGAAAGAAGGGAGGCATGCGCAAACTGGGAATCTAATGGAATTTTTCCTTGCATTGTGTAAAGGCTGGCAACATTGGAGAAGGATGAAAAAACCAGGCGTTGTGTCGCAAGACCGTCTGGAAGAGAAAAGTTTGAAGTCCTGGATGGGAGCGCGCAGCTTGCGGTTGACTTGGAGCAAGGAACATGCTCTTGTGGACGTTGACAACACACTGGGATACCGTGTAAACATGCAATCAAGGCAATTAGTTGTTTGGAGGACAACCGCTGAATTATGTGTCTACGTATTTTTCTGTCCAGAGTTACAAAGCTGCGTACGAGCACAACATCAATCCTGTGCCGTCAAGAGAGTATTGGCCAGCATGTGATGAAACAGTAGCAATCCAACATCCCATACTAAAGAGAGGGATTGGGAGACCAGCACGAAACCGAAGGAGAGAAGAAAACAAAAAATAGAAGGGGAAGTGAGGAGCAAATAAGTGTACTAAATGCAAGTCATATGGTCATAACCAGAGGACTTGCAAAGGGGGCCCAACTGCTAAGGAGAGAAGGGTTGGAACAAGTGTTGCTGGTTCATCCACCAGTGCATCGAAAGAAGGAAGAAAGAAACAAAGAGTCAACAAGGGTGGACAATGAAGTCTTACAAGTATGTGTTGGTACTGTTTTTTTGCTATGTTTTTGGGATTTTGGACAACTTAGGTAATTTTTTGGAAAACTGAAAGCTTAGGTGTGGATACATCTTTTTGGTACATATTATGTGTTTGGAAATATGGGTATGGACCCTTTTTTGTTTTTGGATAAATGGGTACCTTTTATTGGTATAGCTTCTGTGTTTGGTAGTATGGGTATGGGTAGACCTGACAATTCGGGTCACTCGGTTCGGGTTCGGTTCGGTTCGGGTCAATTTGCAGATATTCACTATTCGGTTCGGTTTGGATCGGATCGGGTTATCTGGTTAAAATTAAATTCGGGTAACTTCGGTTTGGTTCATTTCAGGTTCGGGTGCTTTCGGTTCGGATTAGCCTCTACATTTTTCAGTTTTTTCGGGTTATGGGTCAAATTCATGTGACTTACCGCGTTATGCTTAATTGACAAAAAATTTAGAGTACAAATTTAAGCAACCTTTGTAACTTGTATTGATTCTCATATTTGGATTCAAATTCTCTTAATATAGTGTTACTCTTGATGAAGATTGCTATTGTGTATTGGTTGGTTATACATAACAAATTGGATGACAATTTTTAATATTTTTTTAACTATAGATTTATTAATTGTATCGACCAAGTATAAATTTAAAATTTGGTGAATTAGTTATCAATATTTGGCAGTCGACGCCGAGTCTATCCCCCCCCCGACGCTGTGTCTGTGCCTCCCGCCATCCCGCTCCCGTCACACCCCGTGTGCGTCCCGCGTCAGCGCTCGTCATCTCGAGCGAGCGTCGCGCACCCATGCCAATCCATCACCATCTTGTGCATGTGCCCTTATGCGCCTATCATCACTCGCGTCCATGATTTCATGTTGTGTGAGCGCCACCGATCACCGTCTCACGTGCGCGCCTCGTGCAGGCGTCCTCTAGTAGCTTATTGCTCCCTTGCAGGGGTTGTCCCTTTATCTTCTTATTTTGTCAATCTTTTTACCCCTAATTTAATTTAATTATTCATACAAATATATTTACATAAGATGTAAGTTTTGTAATCTTTATTCTTTTGTGGTATTAATAAGATACCTAAGTAGTGATGTGATGATATATACACATACACATTTAAACCATTCCCAAGCTTGATATTGTAATCTTTATTTAAGTAAGGTGTAAGTTTTGTAATCTTTATTGTTACACATCTACACATCAATCGTGGTTAGTATGAAAAGTTTATACGTTTTATTGGTTATACATAATCAAATTGGATGACAATATTTTTAATATTAATTTTAAACAGAAGGATAATGGAAGTTTGTCTAGTTTCATGTGTTGTTTGGGTGAATTTGGTTCGGGTGAATTCAGTTCGGGTCAATTCGGTTCGGGTCAATTCGGTTAGGTCAATTCGGTTCGGGTCAATTCGGTTCGGATGGATTCGGGTATATCAAACTTCGGTTTGATTCGGTTTTGGTTTGGTTCGGTTCGGATTTTCGGGTCACATTTCGGATCACATCATTCGGTTTAAATGGGTTCGGATCGGGTTGGATCGGATCGGTTTTTCTGGTTCGGGTCACCTTTGCCAGGTCTACGTATGGGTACCTTTGTTGGTTTTTGAAGAAATGGTACTTATTTTGGTTTTGGACAGCTTCTGTGAATTTGGTGCAATTTGTTGCTGTTTAATGTAGAGGTGATCATTCGGGCGGACGGGCGGGTTCGGGCCGGGCCAGAGGACAATTTTAGGCCCGTCGGGCCTATTTTCAAAAACCAAGCCCGGATTTTTACATTCTCGGGCCGGGCCGGGCCGGGCTAGGCCCGGTTTTTTCCAGACTTGCCGAAGCCCGGCCCGGGCCCGGTTTTTTAATTTTTTAATATAAATTTATAAAAAAAATTAAAATTAAAAATTATAATATAGATTTATATATATATATAACTTATTTAAAATTAATATATTATATAAAATTTATATATATATAATTTTTGTATATATTAATAAAAATTAAATATGTATATATTACATTTTTAAAATATAATAATAAATAATATAAAATTGGGCCGGGCCGGGCTTGCCCACGGGCTCAAAAAATGTGCCACGGCCCGGCCCGGTTTTTCATTCGGGCCTAATTTTATGTCCAGGCCCACCCGGAAGCCCTATCGGATTCGGGCTCGTCGAGCTTTTTTACGGGCCGGGTCGGACCGGGCTGCCGGGCCGGACACATTATGATCAGCTCTAGTTTAATGTAATGACTGTTGAAAATTTAAGCACTTGTGCTGGAATGAAAATCTCATACTTTATTACGGTGCTATTGAAACTCCTTACATTACATTGCAAATAAAACTCCTTACATTACATTGCTGCATAATCCTTAAAGACTAACTTGTTGCTGCCTAATCCATAAACATTGAACTACATCTTTCGAATGCATATTACTGTTACCACAAAAATTACAAAGGCAAAACAACACCGTTTTATGTTGGCTTTTACTTCTTCTTTTAGTTCACTTTTTTATCTCCTTTCGCATGTTAGCCAATATTGATTCTGTCATCAACCCTTGTTGTGGTGGAGAGTGAGTTGAGCAGAAAAAACATTGGAATGATGGTTCTGGTTGTTGGAATTGTTGGAGTATGATTCAGACCGCCTAGCATATCTTTTAGATCGGGTGTCGTATCTATCTTGCATAATTGGTGCCCACCATTAGAAGAAGTGATCACATTCCCAGCAGTTGTAGTAAGCTCTCCCCACAGATTTTTGACTGTTGAAACGTTCATCTATGCAGGTACACCACACTTGCAATGAATGTTTGAAAGAATTCTTTGATTTGTGTTGTAAACAAGATTTGGGAGGTGTTTGATGAATCCATGAGTGTTTGAAGTGTTTGTGCATAGATACAACCACTTGAATGGCTTAAATAGGGCTAAAATTGACAAAAGTAACCGTTAGAATAAGTGAGAGAAAAAAGTTACCGTTGAAATATAGCTGTTGGAAGATTCTGAACGCTTTTTGTGGCATCATGTGAATTTAAATATTTTTTGGTAGTATCTCGTGAACTATAAAGTTAATGTGTGGTATCTTGTAAACTGAAACTTCTTCGTTACAGTAGACTGGTCAACCCATGCGCTCTACTCATTGCGGTAGTGTTTGAAGTTCTGGAAGCGGATTTCGAAATGGGGACAGGATTAGGTTTCAAAGGTGTCCTTTTTTCTGGGTTTTGATTCGAAAAAAGGGATGAGATTAGAGATCCAAATCTGAATGTCGATTTCCGGAATCAGGGATCAAAGTGGTATCGATTTCGAAAAAGGGGGCATGAATAGGGTTTGAGATTCTGGGTTGCGATTTGTGATTTGGGGCAGCATTAGGGTTTGAGATTCTGGGTTGCAACTCATGATTTGGGGACGGACAAAATTAGGGTTTGAAATTCTGGGACTACAGATGCGAAATGAATGAGATTGATCTTGGGATTTTCTTCATACCTTACGTCCCATTTCGCTCTCAAAATCAAATGGAGTTTCCTTTCTGTTTGCACGTTAATTATGTAGCTACTTTTGGTCGTCATGGAGCACAATTTGATAGAAGAATGGGGCACAGACGCGTAGAAGTTACTATGCCATATCCTAGTAATCTCCGTGATCTACAACGACGAGTAATTCGAGCACTACAGTCCCTCCTCGGCAGAAAAAACATAACAACAATGGGGTATTTGGGGCTGGAGGGCGACTACGAGTGGACTTTTATTCATGTACGAAATGATACATCAGTTCGCCGGATGATGGAGAATTACATGGAGTATAATGATTTCATCGCTCATATTCCATTACTTGTTATTTATGATCCTATTGAGCCCGATGATGATGATTTTCAACACCAAGAACCAATTTATGAGATGCGACGTAATGTAATAGCACAGGGAATAGAGAGACAAAGGTTAGGAAATAATTAGGTTATTGGTTATTGCGTAATTGATCTTGTTAGTTCTCGTGTTGTTATACTTTTCGGGATTTATAATCTTTGGTAGATGTTTGTATGTGGAATAAACGTGTTGTTATAGTTATTCACTTTCAATTATGTGATTCATCTTGATTCGGGGACTTCTCTTTCTTAGGAATTTCTACATTTTGATATATTTCATTTCTCGTGACACACCGCATTTCCAAGTATGATGGTGGGAACCTTCGACACTGTCATTGCTGGAGAACGCTCAACGACCAACAAAGAATTTAGACCACCCAGATTGGCATTGATCTTAAGAAGCACATTTGTCAAATACTGATCGTTAACTTTGAAAGGAGCCATGCATTGTGTGACGACACCAAATTCTACTAAAGTCTTCTTCTTCCAAGGCCTATAGATATCAGAATTCTTTCTCTCAGGCAGCAAGCACAACATAAACAAAGGCATTCCAGGAAGTTTAGATTGAAGATGGTCACACATCTTTTCTTTCTTAGGAATTTCTACATTTTGATATATTTCATTTCTCGTGACATATACAATCTTTGGTACATGTTAGATAGTTATTCACTTTCAATTATGTGATTCATCGGATTTGAATTCGGGGACTTTTCTTTCTTAGGAATTTCTACATTTTGATATATTTCATTTCTCGTGACACGTGCTTGCTCTCCAATCATCAAGCTACAATCTTGCTGATTTAAAAGCTCTACAGAAACGATGCATTTCTAGAAAATTTTTGGCATAGTCTCCCCTGTTTTTCTTATCTCCACCGGTTCTAAGAACCTCCACAAAATCAACCAAAAGATCATCAACAAGGTCACCAGGATTGTCAGCAATAATTCCACCTACACCAAGTCCACCAGAAAAAACTACAACCACACAAATTGTACTAGCGTCTAATACACCAAGTAAAAATGAAAGACAACAAATAGTTCCAAGATGATACTAAAGTTTATTACATCCAAATCCAAGATGACAACCACTAGGGTGCACCATGCTGGCGCTGGTAACTATCCCATATGTATAAAGAGCTGAACACATCCTCAAGACCATGAGTTGCAGCCCTTTGTCCTTCTTCTAGCATCCCCTGACGATAGTATGACCAGTCCCATGCATTGTTCTCTTGGTAGTACGGGTGTGCAAGCTCACTTGCCTCATACAGTAGCTGTAACACACTTGGTGAGGTAAGTACACATAAAAAATAAAAGTGATATGTCATGAAGTACTATGAAAATATGACTTACTAGACAGGGATCTGGACGATGAACCAGGGTGGTCTGATAACTCTCAGGGTTTAGGATCTTCGGGTGTGTGCGCTTGGTGTACCAATCTAGGTAGAGTGGGTCGCAAGCATGCAACCGCGCATTTGTGCGCGTATACCCTAGAACCAGCAATTTAGGAGTGTTTTCCCACAAACTATACATGAGGGGGGTATACACAGGTGTAGGGTGGGTTTTTTCCTCTTTTTTCAGACCTTGGGTTGGGTCTAATAGGAGGTTCAGGGATACCCTGAATGTAACCAAACTGGCGTAGACAACGCCCAGGCAAGTACGGCTCATTCAACCCCATAACCTGTATGTTACCTCTATACCATGTACGCCCTCCATGAACATTAACATTATTTCGACCGTAGAGAAACCAATCAATCTAAAATGAACATTAATAGTAAGATGTAACCAACAACGAAAGACAAAAATAATAATGGTTCAATGTGTTAGCAACTACAAACACTTACATTTAGAGCAGTCAAAGCATCTAGATGCTCACGATAGCCTTGCAGTGAACGATGATCATGCACTTGAGAGGTAGATCTCACCCATCTTAGAGCCCAATGTCTGTCATCATTAGCGCCAGTATGGGCTAATCGCTGGTCTTAATGTAGGGAAGTACACATAAATCCAGCACTGTGCATATAAAACACTAAAATGATTAAGCAGTACCAATTATTAATACTCAGTGGGTTATCATATACTAGATGCACATTAGGACACATACCTCAAGTAACGACATAGAACCACCTATCCCACTGGAGTCGGCACGAGAGGCTATCCCTAGCTGGCGATATAACCATGCAAGAGTACCAGCTCCCCGTGCATATTTACGAAGCTTCGTAGCTTTCTTCATGGGAGCTACAAACGAGAATAGCTGTGGACTCAGACGACCATTTGATTTTCCAGCTAATATGGTGGTACCGATCAGATGATACAACCAACCACATGCCTGCTTCATTGGCTCTTCATTTACATCCCTACATTGCTGCAACAAGCTCGCAATCGATACAACACCGGTATTCCACAGTGTCTCTGTCATAGTCTGAACATCTTCCCCAAAATTAAGACAATCAGCCATTACCTCCTTTAACCCAGGGGTGGATGAATCCCCTATCAATGGACGACCGACGATGGGGATTTGTAGTATCATCCACACATCATGCAGGGTAATCGTCATCTCACCGAACGACATATGGAATGAGTTTGTATCAGGCTGCCACCTCTCCACAAAAGCACTGAGGAGGGACATATTGTTGTATGGCATCGTAATATCTTGTAGGTGCTCTATACCAGAATACTTAAGCATGTTCCTTGCTCTTTTGCTGGAAATTTGATCTTTTGGCCAGCAGGTAAGCATCACCTTACGGGATTTGAAACTCAAAACCCCACGATCCTACATAATGACCAATATTTAACACTTACAAAACGTAGTATGATATTAAATGATCAAATACAGGAGAAGATAGAGAACATACCTTAGTCGAGGTCCATAAGTCAAGCGCTACATGACCCCCGAAGCTAGTGATAACACTAGTGAGTAGTGGACCGCCAGGAACTGGCACCTCTGTCAACTTCCAAGAGGTAGGAATGACTGGAACCATCGCTAGCGCTGCTTCCTCGTCAGTGTCATCCTCCTGATCCATGACTTCATCATCTTCATTATCCTCCTCCTCATCCACGTCGGGTGAGTCCTCATCATCAGCACCACGACCATCGTCATCAGGATGTGGCGAACACTCAGTCATCACATGGTCCTCATCAGCACGGGCGGGTGATGGACGTGGTGGACGTGATGAACTACCACCGTCTGACGTTGAGCTTCTAACGGAGCAATCTGGTGGCTTGCTTCGCCCGAGATGTTGTAGCTAGCGCTGTGCAGTGATCTGTCAGACCAAGCACTACTGGATGATGAAACCACTGGCATGCGTCTCCTCGGTATCTCGTACATCGCCGAGTCATCCTTCGCTACCATTGGTGGTGCAGGTACTTGAAACGTCGGGTCGTTGAAAGATTGACCCGGATAGAATGATGAATGGCGTGCTGCTTCCATGTGGGGGGCAGGATTACTCGGCCCTTTACCAGGAGCACGTACACCACGACGGTACGAGGCCGTCATAGGCTGATCCGTGCCCCGGTCTTTATTCTTCCTCTTCGTGTATACATTTTGCACTTCTTTTTTCAGACGATCCATCACTGAATATGAATATCACACAGTTATATTCCTCATTCATAACATAAAAATTCAAACATTTATAAATCATATCATTCACAATATTACAATTCAAAAAAAAATTCAAACATTTATAAATCATTCACAATATTTACTTGAATTAAAAAAAACAAATTAAAACATTTAAAAATCATTCACAATATTAGAATTCAAAAATAAAAAAATTAAAACATTTAAGAATCATTCAAAATATTAGAATTCAAAAAAAAAAAAAAATAGGGCTTCGAGCTGCGCTGCTACTCGCCTGATCCTGGGGCAAGCCGCGCAGCTCCTCCTGTTCTCTAGCGTCAAGTAGCGCCGCTCCTCGGGGCAGTCAAGGGCGAGCAGCACCGGTACTCGGTTCCACCCGACTCGAGCAGCACCAGGACTCGTCTCCTTCGTCGGGTGCGCGCACAGAGGGCGAGTCACACGGCTCCTCGCCTGCGCGTAACTCGAGCTACGCCAGGACTCGCGTGCTTCTGGGGCGAGCTGCGGCGGTACTCGCCTGTCTCCGGGTAGAGCAGCGGTGGTGCTCGCCCAAGGGCGAGTAGAGCCTCCCTGCTCCTGGCCTGGTTTTTTTTTTGAATAATTTCGAATGTTTCAAGCTAGATCTAGCTCAAATGATGTTGAATTTCAAAAAACTAACACCAAATTCATACTCAGGACACCCAAATCTATAAGTTGCAAAAAAAAAAAAAAATCGAAAAACTTGATAAGTGCAAAACATATAGACTTATTAAGGTTTAATCACCTTATAATTTGCAGCATTTTTAGTAATGTTTCTCACTTGTCTTGGGTTTTTCCTATAATTATGTTGTTATATCAACTGATGTATTATATGTGTTAAATTGTAGGAAAAATGCCAAATAAAGACATATATTATAAAGGATTAAACAAGGTCACGTGTGAAGCACGCGCAGTGGTGTGTCCGCCCCTGCAACCGCCTGGGATTAGGCGGACAAGAGAGGAGACGACCGCCCCTGCAACCGCACGAGTTTAGGCGGACGTGAGTAGAGGCAACCGCCCCTGCGACCGCGTCACTCTAGGCGGACGTGAGGAGAGGAGACCGCGCCCGCGTCCGCATCAGTCTAGGCGGACAAGAGGAGAGGAGACCACATGAAATAAAGCGGACATCTACGCGGACGCGTGTAAATGTCCAGATAATTAACGCGAGCTGTTTATCTTCTTCGCTGACTCTCTGCAACTTGCTTCTACCATATCCATTACCAGTCGGCGCCTACCTTTAATCACTCACGCGTTTGTCTTCAGCTCTGTCCCCTGCAATCAATGAGCAATCAATGAGCTGCAATCTATCGGCAATCGTTCTTCCACTCCAGATCTGCCCCGTTCCTTCCTCTATATAAACCACGCTCCATTCATCTTCTCCAGTGTCCTTTCGGAGGTTCCTTCCGTGGTTCCTTCCGGAGTTCCAATTCACCCAATCGATCCATCTTCGAACCACTACACTTTCATTCACTCGTTCATTCCATTTCTATTCTCCCGCTTCTCCATTTGTTTTCTTTCCATTTCATTAGACTCACCTCTAGTCTCACGTATTCAAATAGCGGATCACTATTTTATATGTTAGGCTAGTTTACGTATACTCTGGGAATAATTATTATGTATTTGTATTAATTATGCAATATGTTTTATTGGTTTTAATTTTAATGAAGTTTGTTACGCTTAAAGGTTATCTCGCATCTTTTTAATGAACCTCATGAATTTATTAAAATGCTTTACTAAGTCTGTTTCTAATCTGATCGGTGACAAACAGATGGGTTAATTAAGCCGTAAAACTGTAGGAACTTATTTTCATCGTTTAAGTTAGTACAAGTTGCAAGAATAAAATTCCTCATACTCCTCTGCCGTCTACCACACTTGCTTGAGTTTTCATCGGACCTTGCATTTCTGGAACGAGTTCTTATGAGTTTTCATCGGACCTTAAGATAAAACAGGAATCTTGCCAAACAATTATAATTAAACCAGTAGACCTAGCATGAAAGGGCAGATATTATATTAACGTGAACCAGAATCCCATTTAGTTTATCTCTTAACTTAGTTTATTTTATCTTCCCTTTTTGTTTATAAAAACAAGTCAATTAATCCCCCCTCTTTGTGACATGCTTAGGTACTATAATATGTACATTAGTCCCACGGTTCGATATCCGGTCGCTTACATTTCACTATACAACCACGACCGGGATTTGTTTGCAGCCCGACGTTTATTTTGAGTTTTAATTTCTTTTCTTTTATTTTTACACCAGTTTAACCACTCAGATATACACGTCTGCAAAATGGCGCCGTTGCCGGGGACTAGATTTATTCTAGTTCCTAAGCCCCGGATTATTCACCTGTTTAATTATAAATATTCTGTTCTTTTTATTCTGTTAATATTATGTCCATAATATTTTGTTTATTGTTAATATTAATTATCTACTATATTTTGTTTATATTATTATATTTGTTGTTTAATCTAACTTCTAACATTTTAATTTTTGTGTATACTAATTCCTAACGTTTAAAATTCTTGTCAACTAATTACTAACATTTTAATTTTCTGTAAATTAACTTCTAACATTTAATTTTCAGTAAACTAACTACTAACTTATAATTTCTGTCATTTAACTACTAACTTATAATTTTATGTAATCTAACTACTAACTATTAATTTCTGTATACTATTATTTAATTTGTTCATATTTATTTGTTATTGTTTCATTAATCAAAAAAAAAAACGAGCAGACGCTGTCCGCCCAACTGTCCGCCCAACTCCAAGCGGACGTCCAAGCGGACGCCTGTGAGGTAAGCCAACTCCACCTGTCCGCCCCAGTCTACGCGGACGTCCAAGCGGACGCCACTGAGACCGCTTCGCACCCCTGTCCGCCTAGCTCTACGCGGTCGTCCACGCGGACGCCACACCCCTGTCCGCCCCACTCCACGCGGACGTCCAAGCGGACGTCCCCAATTCAAAACTCCGCGTTTTCATAATATCTGTTCTTCCCCAAACACTCTCAAATTGCTCCCGACGACCGAAGAGAAGAACAGACGCGCGAGTTCGCCCTCCCCCTCAAATTGATACAACTCCTTCAATTCTCCACCGAATCACGCAAGGTTAGTACCGAAATCTTCGTTTTTCCATTCTCTACGTTTCTATAGCTTCAAATCCAAAAATGATGAACTACACTAGGAGAAATTAAGGACTGAATTTTCGAACCCTAGGTCGACCGTTTCGAAAATTTCGAGCTTAAATTGTGTTTTTGTCCTCGAATTCTTCTTCTATTAATCGTATTATACATGTAGAAGGTTTATTCTACACTGATTATACTTTAATTTGATGGTTTGGACGAATTTCAAATTTAGGTATATGTAGATACGAGACTTGCATTGTTAAATTAGCATTTTCCAATTCTATAATGCCTTGTTACATTAACCGAATAAATTTATGAATATGGGTTGTTATATGTGGGTTTGTATGATAAACGGAATTAAATTACCTAGAGTTTGACTGAATTAATTGTGGAGAATCGAAGATTTTTAGGGGAGGTTCTGTCGAATATTCGGCAGAATTTATGTTGTTTATTTTTGTTTATATTTCATATTATTTGTTCTACTTGTTTTCTATTTTTGCTAAATTACTAAGTTGTTTATGTCAAATATTAATGCTCTGTTAGATATTAATTTTTATGTTGTTATTAATTGTTAATTTTTATGTTGTTTTTGTTTCTTAATTTTTATGTTGTTTTTGTGTTATTTAATTTTTATTAATTTTATGCTGTTATGGTTTATTAATTTTTATGTTATTATTACTCTGTTTAATATTAAATATTAATTGTTATGCTGTTAATGTTTGTTTACTTTCAATTTTCAAATTATTAGTATGCCTCCTCGTATGCGTGGTGGTCTTTCTGGTTCTGGTTCTGCTGGGGGCAACTGCCCTGGAGCATCATCTTCTTCTGCACCCCCTCGTCATCCGGATCTTCGGGATGACGGTTTCATTTCGGCAGAAGCCCGTGCCTGGTATGATCTAGGCAAGGATTTTATTATGGAGAGGAGATTTGCGCCAGAGGTGCTAGAGGCTACAGGGGTGGACACCCTGTTTGCCAGACTTGGACTTTCGCCGGTCCTAAAGATAGGTGCGGGACTCTTTTGTGCAGAGCTTGTTAGAGAGTTCTATGCGAATGCCCAGGCGGGCAATCTGAGCATTACCTCTTTCGTACGCCATCACCCGGTTGAGGTCACATCGGCGACATTCTCATTTGTCCTACAGATCCCGGTTAATCCTGACGATTTCCGAGGATTCACAGAGGATCACATGCATAGGTCGAAGTCGAGGTGTCTTCAGGATGTAGGTCGGAGGACCCGACATCGAGGGGAGGAGGACAAGGATGTCCTCCCTTTCGCGAGTTTCCCCACACTGCAGCAGAGGCTTCTCCTGGAGATCCTCAGTCATCAGATTCGCCCATCTGGGGCGCACGATGATTCTGATGAGGATTGTGCTTTATTAGACTACTTCCTCTCTCCATCTCCACCCACTCAGCGCATCTCCATAGGCCACATCATGTTCGGCCAGCTCCATAAGGTGGTCTCCTATCTGAGGACGAAGAAGAAGAAGATCACTCCTATCTTTCCCTTCTCCATCTGGTACCACCTTTTCACTGTCCTCCCAGCAGAGGCCAAACGAGGTTGTGAGCTCCGGACAGGAGAGCGCCCAGTCACACTGCAGACTGTGCGGCGCTGGGGCTTTATGCGCTTAGATGACGGTACCTGGGTCAAGGGTAGCGCTGCCCGGTCTTCCACTGCTTCTTCCACATCAGCAGGACCCTCTACGGGAGCTACACCTTCAGCTGATCCCAACCCACCGTCCGCTGACACTGCACAGGGAGAGGAGCCCTACGTACCGACGACTGCCGTGATGCAGATTCCACCTCCTGTTCCTGTCTCGACGGATCTACAGACCCAGCTTCAGGCCTTCCATCAGATGCAGCAGCAGATGCATCAGCGGTTTGAGAGCTTTGAGCAGGCCCAGCAGAGGATGTTGGCTGAGCAGACACGGATGACACAGCGCTTAGACCGGAGTGACGAGTTGCATGCACAGACCGCTCAGCTCATGCAGCATCTCCTCGCTCAGATAGGCCAGGGATCAGCGCAGCCTTCACAGCCTCCACCACCACCGCAATGATTTTTATTTTTATTTTTGTTTTATTTTATATTTCTCTGTTGTTTACTAACTTTTTGTAGACTTATACTGTTCTAACCTTGTCCTAACTTTTGTTACATACAGGAAGGTAACAGTTCAGTTTACTTTATGTTTTTGGTTTTATGCAATGCATTATTATTTATGGTTTGCCTTCCATTATTTTTTGTGCAAATTTGAGTTCTGCTGGCTATATATGTTTTCCTTTTCAGAATAAATTCTATATTCGAACATATAGCTGAACTCGCCTATGGAAGCAACCTCAGTTGCTCTAGGAATTTCGATATCTTCGGTTGAACACTAGCGCGAACTTAAGTGTGAGGAACGTCTCACCCCTACCAAAGCCTTAAGTGTGAGGAAGGATACCTTCCTCAATCTACGATACAAGGGGAGTTTCAATTCTTCCTTTATTATATTAATGTTCAACCTATATGAGTTTAATCCTTTATGAGTCTGTCATATTTTGAAGGTCCTTTTCTTGAATTTATTCTGAACAATGAGGACATTGCTCCTCTTAAGTGTGAGGAAGGAGAGACCTTTCCCTGAAAATATGACAGTTGTTCATAATGCCACACTCGCTTTTTGCTACTCTAATTGCCTGTATTAAAAAATGATGTAAAAATAAGATAAAATAATTGTAGAAGTGTCTGAAATTATGTCAAGTGACAACTGAAAAATGGTTTTATTTAAAGGAGTTTGTATAAAATTATTTTCCATCAAAATACTCTATTTTCACTTAAAATATGATATATCTGCTAATTGTAAAAACCAATTTAGTTTAGCTTGGGATTATGGAAATATGTGGAAAGTCAAGGAAAGAAAAGGATAAAGACAAGGTACTCCGCTGTTTATGAATTTTTTCTAACCCAAAACAGGCCTCGTCTATCCGGTTATTAAGTTCTTCGGGGTGCTTTAACACCTATCTACCTAAGGTCTCGTGATCTGGGATAGAAGACCCAACACCGCTACAAGGATAGAGAGAAAAGTCTGGGGTACAGAAAAATAATGCAATTAAAAAAAATGTGTGTTTTGTTTATACAATCTTTGCATAAAAAAAGAGATGAAAATAATAAATTGCAATTTATATTTATAAACATGAGTACGTGGTGTTGAAAGGTATTGCGGAATAAGGCATTACTTCACACCCCTTGTCATCCCGGGTTAGAGAATTGAAATTGGTTGAAAATCCCAGGTTAATCTAACTTGTTTTCTGCAGTTTAGTTTTTCTATGCTTTTATTAAATTGTTCTTCTTCACTGTTTGCAAAAACCTACTTCTAAGAGCAGAATTATTCTTTCAAATTGTCACTTGTCTAAATTCCCTTCTACACTTATTTAATCTTGTTTTATTATTATGGCTTAGAGATAATTATATTCCTTATTTTGCTTGAGGACAAGCAAAAGTCAAGTGTGAGGAAGTTTGATAAGTGCAAAACATATAGACTTATTAAGGTTTAATCACCTTATAATTTGCAGCATTTTTAGTAATGTTTCTCACTTATCTTGGGTTTTTCCTATAATTATGTTGTTATATTAACTGATGTATTATATGTGTTAAATTGTAGGAAAAATGCCAAATAAAGACATATATTATAAAGGATTAAACAAGGTCACGCGTGAAGCACGCGCAGTGGTGTGTCCGCCCCTGCAACCGCCTGGGATTAGGCGGACAAGAGAGGAGACGACCGCCCCTGCAACCGCACGAGTTTAGGCGGACGTGAGTAGAGGCAACCGCCCCTGCGACCGCGTCACTCTAGGCGGACGTGAGGAGAGGAGACCGCGCCCGCGTCCGCATCAGTCTAGGCGGACAAGAGGAGAGGAGACCGCATGAAATAAAGCGGACATCTGCGCGGACGCGTGTAAATGTCCAGATAATTAACGCGAGCTGTTTATCTTCTTCGCCGACTCTCTGCAACTTGCTTCTACCATATCCATTACCAGTCGGCGCCTACCTTTAATCACTCACGCGTTTGTCTTCAGCTCTGTCCCCTGCAATCAATGAGCTGCAATCTATCGGCAATCGTTCTTCCACTCCAGATCTGCCCTGTTCCTTCCTCTATATAAACCACGCTCCATTCATCTTCTCCAGTGTCCTTTCGGAGGTTCCTTCCATGGTTCCTTCCGGAGTTCCAATTCACCCAATCGATCCATCTTCGAACCACTACACTTTCATTCACTCGTTCATTCCATTTCTATTCTCCCGCTTCTCCATTTGTTTTCTTTCCATTTCATTAAACTCACCTCTAGTCTCACGTATTCAAATAGCGGATCACTATTTTATATGTTAGGCTAGTTTACGTATACTCTGGGAATAATTATTATGTATTTGTATTAATTATGCAATATGTTTTACTGGTTTTAATTTTAATGAAGTTTGTTACGCTTAAAGGTTATCTCGCATCTTTTTAATGAACCTCATGAATTTATTAAAATGCTTTACTAAGTCTGTTTCTAATCTCATCGGTGACAAACAGATGGGTTAATTAAGCCGTAAAACTGTAGGAACTTATTTTCATCGTTTAAGTTAGTACAAGTTGCAAGAATAAAATTCCTCATACTCCTCTGCCGTCTACCACACTTGCTTGAGTTTTCATCGGACCTTGCATTTCTGGAACGAGTTCTTATGAGTTTTCATCGGACCTTAAGATAAAAACAGGAATCTTGCCAAACAATTATAATTAAACCAGTAGACCTAGCATGAAAGGGCAGATATTATATTAACGTGAACCAGAATCCCATTTAGTTTATCTCTTAACTTAGTTTATTTTATCTTCCCTTTTTGTTTATAAAAACAAGTCAATTAATCCCCCCTCTTTGTGACATGCTTAAGTACTATAATATGTACATTAGTCCCACGGTTCGATATCCGGTCGCTTACATTTCACTATACTACCACGACCGGGATTTGTTTGCAGCCCGACGTTTATTTTGAGTTTTAATTTCTTTTCTTTTATTTTTACAGCAGTTTAACCACTCAGATATACACGTCTGCAAAACT
The DNA here is from genome assembly GCA_023374045.1 of Limonium bicolor. Lineage (NCBI taxonomy): Eukaryota > Viridiplantae > Streptophyta > Magnoliopsida > Caryophyllales > Plumbaginaceae > Limonium > Limonium bicolor. The sequence continues at coordinate 133,996,547 of CM041779.1, read as the reverse complement.
CACCGGAAATTTTTTCCGGCGGTGGTTGGCGGCGGCTCCGGCAGTCAGAAGAGAGCTTCTTAAGGAAGAGAGAGATAGGAGAGAGAGTGAGTAAGTGAGAAATGAATAATCCAAGGAAGGTTAGGCTACATATAGTACGAGCGTTTTTTACCCGAAATTGACGTTTTCAACTGCGATTTCAGTATGACATTATGAAAGTGTAACAATGTTTGTAATTTAGTCAAACACACATAAAACGTCTTTAACTTACGTGGAGTCACAATTATAACGTTTAAATGCGATTAAAAAGGGGTTTAACGTCTTTTATCAATTAGAGCATTTTTCACCTGAAATTGGCGTTTTTAACTACGAATTCAGTACGACATTCTGAATATGTACCAATATTTGTAATTTAGTCAAACATAACGTAAAATGTCGTCCAAATTACGTGGAGTCACAATTAAAATCATATTGACACAATTAATACGAGTTTATAATGTTTTGTAACAATCAGTGTTTTTTACTGTTTACACTAAAGAAATTATTTTTTAAAAAAACAAAAGTTACAACACGACATCATTACATGTGTACAAATATATAAAATTTAAAATACCAAATATATAATTATATAATTACTAAAAAATATATAAAAATTATAAAAAATTAAAAGTGCCAAATAGTAAAAAGAATGATAATTTTTTTAATACTTTTACTCTCATAATTTAAATAATATAAAATATTATTATAAAACAATTAAATTTATATAAACTATGATTATGAAAAAATGAATTATCATTCTCTTTACTATTTTGGTCTATTTTAAAATTCACAAGATACCACAATATTTATTAAAATATATTAGACATTTATTATATATATAATAAAATGTCTAAAAATATGAAAAATAATAGGGAAAATTACATCCCCCACCCATGGGATTTAGCGAAATTACACGACGCACCCATGAGGTTTGGGAAATTACTTTCCCCACCCACCACGTTTACACCGTTTTTCATCCGTCAACCAATCTTCAATTTCCGTCCATACTTGCCACACGGCGCTCTCTGATTGGTTCCCTACAGAACCGGTTTATTTTTTAACTTAAACCAGCCGGTGTGGTCTATTCCTCCTCCTTCCTTCCAATCCCGATTCATCTACTCTTTCCTTCAGTAGTCGACTCGTCGTTCTTGTAACCCTAAGCCCCAAAACTTAGTAGATGACGCCTGGTTTGGCTTGCACTTTGACTACCGTTGACTCGTGAGGACGATTCGTTGCCTGGTATTCTCCTTCTCTTCACTTCTCGATTTGTTGTGCTGTGTTTGAATTCTTTACGCCCTGGTGTTCTCCTTCTTCGTTTTCAATTGAGAACGGCTTCTGTTGGAGACTTTCGCTGGGAGATTTGTGTGTACTGATCTGTGCTTATTCTTAAGCTTTCCCTGTCGAGCTTTCCCTGTCAATGCCCTATTCCAAAATATGTAGTACCAATTCAAACATCCCTGTCGATGCCCTATTCCAAAATATACACACTTATGACGATTTTAGCCTGGTATTCTCATTCTCTTCACTTCTCGATTTGTTGTGCTGTGTTCTGGTATTCTCATTCTCTTCACTTCTCGATTTGTTGTGCTGTGTTTGAACTCTTTACGCCCTGGTTTTCTCCTTCTTCATTTTCTATTGAGAACGGCTTCTGTTGGAGATTTTCGCTTGGAGATTTTTGTGTACTGATCTGCGCTTATTCCTAAGCTTTCCCTGTCGATGCCATATTGATTTCTAGCTGGGGGAATCTGTTGGTTTTGTTCTGATAGACAATCTCATCACACTGAATTTGTTGGTTTATGACGATTTTAGAATAATTCCAGTCGATCCCATATTGATTTCTTGCTGGGGGAATCTGTTGGTTTTGTTCTGATAGACAATCTCATCGCACTGAATTTGTTGGTTTTGTTCAGATAGTGTTGGCGCATTTTATGAGTGAACTTCGATTGTTTTGCTTTGTCAATAAATACACTTACTAAATAATACGTTTTCTTGTTATGTTTTTACAGAAATGGAGACGTTTCTTGAAGTGGAATACAATGGTTGTGGGTATAAACATCAGTGTCCTTTTGACCCCGACAGATACTCTACAATTGATCTAATTGATGACTGCTTGAATGTGATAAAGCATCACTGCAACAATGTGATTCCAAAGAACCCAGTTTTTATGTACAAGCACCCTAAGAGCAACAAGAGCATAGAGATAGGGTGTGATAGGCAACTACTTAACATGTTGTCCTTGTTCAAGGGAAAGGATTTGATTAAGATCACTGTCGAAGAAGGGTCAAAGGAGACAAGTTTAATGGCAACCTATAAACGTTGGCAGCAGGATGAGGACAAAAGGGTTAGGCCAAACAATGAAGATGCTGGATATGACGATTATGATGACAATGTAGATCTGCATGATATCATATGTCCTACCTCACCGCCCCAAACACAACCATCACAACCATCACAACCATTACAACCAGAACAAGTTCATCCTACAGTACCTCCTCCCATACATCCTGCTCAGTCTCGTCAACCATCTCTCCCACCACCCCCATCTGGAGCAGAACATAATGTAGAGAGAAAAGGGAAAAAGAAGAAAAGACCAAAAGGTTTGAATCTCATACCTGGTGGTGGTGGCTCCCAACAAATTCCACACATTTCATCGGCTACGTCATACTCTAAACAGTCAAGACAAAATGTCTCCATACCCTCACAAACTAAAATCCCTTCTACCAAGTCTTCAACTCTTCAACCAGTACCACTATCCTCAGTTGCAATGCATTCAGCCACACCTCCTTTATCTAGCCCCAGGGTAGCGTCAAACCACAATAGTGCTACTAACCAAGCACTTGTACCCATTGCACCTACCGCTGATGAGAACATATCAGAGGTTAAAAATGTGGGAAACAATGACGAGCTGAATGATGAACAAACCTCTTACTTCTCCGATGACTCATGGGACCACGATTGTCAGAATGAACAGAGTTTAAGTTCATTAAAAGAGAGCCACCGTCTGAGGATGAAGCTGATGAGGATGATGTCGATGTAGAGGCATTGGAAAAAATCAAGGATGGTGGATGCTTTTCAGGAGATGAGGATGAAGGTGTTACCGGGGATGAGAAGTATTTGAGAGATGGCTCACAGTTTGAGTATTCACCGGATGGGACAGTACACCTGGAGCCTAGACAGATGTTTGTCAACAAAACTGCGTTTAGAGAGGTACTTGAAGACTATGCTGTCCAAGAAGGCATAGACCTCCATAGGGTAGCAAATGACCCATGGAAATATACAGCTTTGTGCAACAATCTTGACACTTGTGAGTGGAGAATTCATGCTTCCCTTCTACCGGACAATGTAACTTTCATGATTAAGACGATCAAGGGTGAACACACTTGTCAGAGATTGTCTGAAAATCCTGCTGCTACGTCGAAGTGGATCATGAGAAAGATTCTACCTGACCTGAGAGCAAACAGTTCAATGTCACATAGTGCAATTCAGCATTTCATTCACACTAAGTATGAGGTGATGGTGAACTACATGAAATGTTTTAGAGCCAAGATAGACGCTATGAAATTACTTCAGGGCAATCATGCTGAGTCTTATGCAAAGCTCCACCAATATACCAAGATTGCCCTTGAGCGAAACCCTGGATCTGTGATAGACTTGTCAGAGATTGTCTGAAAATCCTGCTGCTACGTCGAAGTGGATCATGAGAAAGATTCTACCTGAGCTGAGAGCAAACAGTTCAATGTCACCTAGTGCAATTCAGCATTTCATTCACACTAAGTATGGGGTGATGGTGAACTACATGAAATGTTTTGACTTTGTTTATAAAATGGTGGTGTTGCTCTGCATAATTTGTTAAGCTGGATATGGGAGCATATATTGTTGCGTACAGCTCCTGTGACCCCATTCTAATCTAATTGGGGCAGAATTGAAGGAGGATTAACAGAACACCGAATGTAGAAATACATATCCAGTGTAGAAATACATATTCTAATTTGGTATCTTTCTGATTGCATTTGGGTTTGAAATTTGTGCAAATTTACTGTTTGGTATTTGTCTGATTGGATTTGGGTTTGAAATTATGTGTGCATTCCAACCATTGCAGATTATTCGTTGCTGTCTATATTTAACATCTGTAAATGACAGTGGAATGATAAAGAGACATAATAATACATTCTTATAAACTGTTGCACCAAGTGCATAATATCATCTTACAAACTGTTGCTTAGAACAATGCAGCCATTACAACAAACTAAATCATCTTACAAACTGTTGCGTAAAACAATGCAGCCACTACAACAAACTATCATCTTAGTAATATTACACCAACAAACAAAATCATCTTCACAACCAACAATGCAGCCACTACAACAAGAACATACAAAATAAGCCCACCCCTAGTCATTCCAGTTTCAAATCCATAACTGTTGCGCAGAACACACAGCTTCAGATCTCTTAACTCCATTGTTAATGCATGACTTTCTTCACTAATCCTTTGCAGATCACCATTACGAAAGCGTTGGTTCACCTCTTCACCGTAATAGTTGTTGTTCAGGAGATGTCTGTTCAACTCTGCTTCATGCCACCACTTGAACACCAGATTAGGGCAATCACATTTGTAAAATAACTTTCCTCCATTGTCAGATGTGAAAGCAACAAACATCTTCGCATTCTTTTTGCACTTACACTTGACATTCTCTAATGTAAACAAACTTTCACTGTTTCTACTGCTGGAGGATGACATACTACATGAGAGTTACCTATTATAAATCAACATATACATTTTAGAGATAAATAACCATATGAAAAGCAGCTCAGACTCAGCACAATGCCCCATCATCATCGTTGTTATAGCAGTGATGTTAGTACAAAAACCAGATAAACATCCGAATGAAGCAATTCAGATAACCAGAATCACAAGTGGGCAGGAGCAACAAGGGATTTGATAATGCCACTACCACTGATCACTTATCTAACTGGTACAAAAACCGCTTCAACATTAGGTTCATCTAGTAAATCATAGCTACACCACTGTCAAGGGGCTTTTAACAGAAGAAATCAACATATACATTTCAGAGATAAATAACCATATGAAAAGCAGCTCAGACTCAGCACAATGCCCCATCATCATCGCTGTTATAGCAGTGGTGTTAGTACAAAAACCAGATAGACATCCTAATGGAGAAATTCAGATAACCAGAATCACAAGTGGGCAGGAGCAACAAGGGATTTGATAATGCCGCTACCACTGATCACTTATCTAACTGGTACAAAAAACCGCTTCAACATTATGTTCATCTAGTAAATAATAGCTACACCACTGTCAAGGGGCTTTTTACAGAAGAAATCAAACCAGATACACGTCTTCATTGTATCAGAAACACATCAGAAACATAATTCCCTTCATCATTGTTGTTATGGCAGTGGTGTTAGTACAAAAACCAGATAAACATTCTAATAGAGCAATTCAGATAACCAGCATCACAAGTGGGCAGGAGCAACAAGGAATTTGACAATGCTGCTGCCACTGATCACTTAGCAGACTGGTAAAAAAATCACTTCAAAACAGGTTCATCTAGTAAATCATAGATACACCACTGCCAAGGGCTTTTTACACATCAAAACCAACAGATTCAGTGCCATGATATTGTCTATCAGAACAAAGGCAACAGATTTAGTGCGCCAACACTACCAGAAAATTTCGCCCAGCTAGAAATCAATAGGACATCGACAGGGAAAGCTTAATAATAAGCGCAGATCAGTACACAAAAATCTCCCAGGGAAAATCTCCAACAAAAGCCGTTCTCAATTGAAAATGAAGAAGAAGAACACCTGGGCGTAAAGAATTCAAACACAGCACAACAAATCGAGAAGTGAAGAAAAGGAGAATACCAGGCAGCGAATCAGCCAAACAACCCAACAACAGTCAAAGTGTAGGCAAAACCTCACGAACAGTGTCCGCGATTAGCAAAGATAGAAAAGTTTTCGGGATTAGGGTTACCAGTCGACAAGTCGAGAAGAGAAGAGAAGAGAAGAGAAGGAGAATGCCAGGCACCGAATCGATCAAACGAGTCAACATTAGACAAAGTGCAAGCCAAACTTCAGGCGTAATATGCTGAAGTTTTGGGGCTTAGGGCTACCAGTCGAGAAGTCAAGAAGTTTAGGGTTACCAGATCGACGAGTCGAGAATTGAAGGGAAGGAGAAGAACGACGCGTCGACTACTGAAGGAAAGAGTAGATGAATCGGGATTGAAAGGAAGGAGGAGGAACAGACCAAACCGGCTGGTTTATTTAAGAAAATAAACCGGTTCAGTAGGGAACCAATCAAAGAGTGCCATGTGGCAAGTATGGACGAAAATTGAAGATTGGTTGACGGATGAAAAACGGTGTAAACGTGGTGGGTGGGGAAAGTAATTTCCCAAACCTCATGGGTGCGTCGTGTAATTTCGCTAAACCCCATGGGTGGGGGATGTAATTTTCCTAAAATAATAAAAGGTATAATTATATTAGAGAAGCCACAAAAAATTTGATTAAAAATAGTAAAGAGAAAGATAATTCAAAATTTTATAATCTTAATTTATATAAGTTTATTTTTTTATAATAATATTTTATAGTATTAAATTTATTAGAGTAAAAATATTATAAAAAATTTGAATTATCATTCTTTTAACTAGTTGGTTCTTTTAATTTTTTATATTTTTTTAGAAATTTTATAATTTTATATTTTGTATTTTGTATTTTATAAAATTTCAACATATATATTAATAAACCTAAAAATTTAATATTCTTACTTTTTAATATGTTTTAATAAATATTGTGGTATCTTGTGAATTTAAAAATATTTATGTGGTTTACCGTGAACTATGTTTATTAACAAGTAGGGGTATTTTGGTCTTAAAAAGTTTAGGGTTAGTAATTTGTGATATCTGGTGAATTAAAATTATTTTTTGTGGTATCTAGAAATCTTTTTTAAAAACTGTGGTATTTTATGAATTAATAAAATTTTTAGTGCTATCCAGTGAATTTTCCCTATTTTTTTAAACTAAGAACTTATAAGAACCATTGATAATCATTGTGTAAATAAGACCTCTAAGATTTAGTGGTAAAAGATTCTGTTGATAAAAAAAGCTCTCAGGTACACATGAGACATATATAACTCTATTCCTTCCCCATCCATCTATCAATAACAAATAACAATACAAGTGTTTGTTAAAAAAATACAATACAAGTGAAAATAGAGGAGGAAGTACATCGGTGATAAATCGACTTGTTCTAATATTATCATCACTAGATTAAGCCAGTATTATCAAATTTTTCACGAGTAATGACATCAAGCTTTTGCGTCATATCTGGAGTGAGGTAATTCTTCCAATCTCCATTTTTACCTTTCCTGAAAAATATACTATTCTCTGTAGATGAAACATCCTCATGTTGATGCTTCCCACCTTTATTCACTTCCAACTGACTCAAACTCTCATAACCACAAAACATATCAATCTTTTCTATAACACCTTGACTCTCTTCTTCCTTTGAGAAAGAGTAACCCATAAAATCCGCAATCCTTTTAACATAGGTGAACGAAGTATCTTCAATCATATCTTCATACTTCAAGAACAATACTTGATCAGGAAAATCTTGATTTACCTTCCAGTATTCTAGAACATGATCCCAATATGGACAACAAGATGATATCCCTTGTGAAAAGAGGTCAAGGGCCTTTTCTAATGAAGTGAGTTCATGTTCTTCTGGTAAGGTAGATTTATATTTGTTGATAAAATGCCAAGTTGATATGAAGGTATCTTTTGGATCTCTCCAGATGTAGATGATCTTGCAAGCAGGTGTCTTTATTAAACTTGGTAATGAAGTGTAGGGCATATGAGTGGCGTATATTGGAAGGTTTGGATCTCTAGGTTTTTGGTATTGAGCAATATCAACTTCAAGGAAAGGGATTAAGTCATGTGGCACGGTGTTTAAAAGAGGGTTGATAGTTTTAGTTTGAGACAAATCATTAGAAGCAAAATCATGACTTATATTGTTGTTAATAGTAAGAGTAGTATTATTACCAATATTATCGACATGATCATAGCGGCTTCTTGTAGCGATTGAGAATATTATGGCTTTGAGCCAAGTTGTGCCAGTCTTCATGCAGCTGCAAATGATTATATCCGAAGGATGAAATTCAAATGAATCGTCTTTGGCAAAAGTGATTACGCCTTTAAGGAAGAAGGTGGGATACCAATATCCGTCGTATTGATAGAGACCAGAGCTATTATCACCAGACCATCCACTGTTTTGTGGAAGTGTCGAGATTGTGTTTTCAAAGTTGACGAGGGTGGGTTTTTGATCTTTCAAATCTGGCTTATTGTTTGGTGGAGATGAGGAATGGTTTCCAGTTGAATTTTGAGCCGACATTGATGTATATGTGGGTGTATAATGATCAAAGGTGAATGGTTTTCAATTGAGATCCCACCAAACTCAGTCTCTCTCTCTCTATATATATATATGGGATCCGGTAGAGAGGAAGGATCGGAGATAATAATATTAATGTTGTGTCAATAATTCAAGAGCGAAGGTACGACATGACAAACCCCCGGCCGGAAGGAAAATAGCTATTGTTCAATTTGTTTAGAGAAGTTCGATTTCATTATAGTTGCTGAAGAAGTCCATTAGGTGTGCTCATCTAAACTGTCTCTGTGGAATTTTATATGTGGCACTTACGGGTCATCAAGCCTCAAGAGCCACACATAGCGGCGGAATTTTATATGTAATATTTGTTTTAGAATTTTAATATAAAAATCATTTTTAATCTATATTAGATTAGAAAACTCTAAATATTTTTATTTTAGCAATATAGTCAAAAGTAAAATTGATTATTATGTCAGTCTCATCATGGTACCTCTTCTAACCATAATACAAGTGTTTTTAGTTTTTTTTATTACAGATTTTGCAGCACTTGTCGAAAAAGGGCCTATTTCGGCAAATCAAAAGGACCTGTTTCGGCAGTTGTGAACCGCCGAATAGATTCCCGCCGAAATCATGAATTTAGGCAACCCTATTTTGGCAACTATTATGTGACAATCTTATATTGCCCACCACCTACTAATTACTCGAAAGCCTTGAACAAAAAAAAGGAACATTAATGAGAAACTACATGTGCAACAAAAGATAAAAATATAAACAAAAACTTTCAAAAAATGCTATATACCTTGTCTAATGATTTTTCTGGGAAAAGGGTGGACGCTGATACTAATTCATGCATAAACCTCATGACATAGTAATCACATTCTGAACCTCCAGGATGCACTAGAAACTATACATACACATGTACGTTCTTAGTCATTCTTGCAGGTCTCATATCAATATGTGTTAACTATTATTGACAATATTACACAAATTATGTAAGAATACCTTCACTAGGGTCCACGGGATGTTCTTCACTTGCCTTTTCATTGACAACAATTCAACTTTCAAGGCACTATACCAAACAAACAGTTTGAAATACACATAGTTAAATTAGAAATTTTAAGCAATATATTAAGTAATAAAAATGGTTGTATAAGTTAAGTAGCTCACTTCAGTAGCGCTGATGTGATCGCTGGTTTCTTGGTACTCCTACCAAGTGAGTCAAACTAAAGACTCTTGGGTGCTTCATGAACAAGTTCAACAATGACCAGTGTCGATTGTTCACGCCGTAGAATAAATTAGTCATTATACAAATAACACAATTTATAAAAAAAAATACTAAGATATGAACGAAAAACTTACCCTAATAATATGGTAGCATAATGTATGACTTGGTTGCACATTCAAAGATTGCATTTGTCAAGTACTGCATAAGGCCTTGGACGCCACTTAACATAGTTACTTCAGAGCATATAGCAAGGCATAAGAATCTAAAATTGTCATTATGATACACGTCAAACACCTTAAACTGCACATACCTGCACCATAAAGACAATAACATCAGTGATTTAGTTTTATTAAAACATCCATTTCAAGTCGTGCATTCAGATAATACAAGGTATGAGTTTCTCACATGATGACTGACTTGAGGATTGATAAATTTAACCAGTCTCTCCTGAATATCTTGGTGAAATCGGACATACATATATCGAATTAATGTTTTTGTCCTGCTGTTTGATAGTGAAATAGACTCTGGTCATCCTCCATAGTGATTGAATCACTATGAGGTGACGTCAACAACAGCGCCGAGTGCAGAAGCCTCATATTTTGTGACAAGACATCCAATATTCTTTGCTCCACTAAATCAGCTCTAACCATGAAATTGGTGGATATCTTCGAAGGAGCTTATGCGATAACACTTTTTCCTTTCCCATTACTCGATTTTGTTGGCTTAACCTTTTTCTAAGAAATTAATTAAGTTTAATTACGAGCTTCAACCATAGATTGATTGCAATGTTGCATAACAATAATTTAAGAGTTAGTGTTCATTGCACTTACCTGGCGCGATAGTTTAACCAATCTAATCGGCCACTGCACTATAGTAGTTTGTGCAGTCCGCAGTGTATTTTCTGTGGCAAAGGTACTGGCAGACCAACATCTGCATGTTCTGCCATATAGTCATCCACAAGCATCGGCATGTTCTGTCATATAGTCATGCACAAGCACCTGCACTTGCTAATGTCGGAGTGGTTCACCTTGCACGATGTCGTCAGGAGATGAATGGAACCGTTTAACCCATGCACCATGACATCCTCACCTCCAATTGGTAAGAACATCGTGCACTCAGAGGATCCCTGAATGTTAAGTGAAAAAGGTTTAGAAGCAAATAGTGAAATCCTAGTTCGGTGCTAAGAACAAGTATCATTCATCTTATCATATTTCTAGTTTATATGTTGCTCTAACCTGAAGAGATGCATAGAGAAACAGTTCATCCGAGTGCACACTACTCTATCATAATGATGTGCTCTCCTCCTGATAAGCTGATCCAAGTGGTGATCTAGTAACCTCTTGACTACTAAACATCTATGATCGCATTCTAGACATAGCCTCAGTGATCCTTTGCTCAAGAGTCTGTTGAACCCTCTCCCCAACCCTCTACTCAACATTATGTTCTATTTCAGTAGTTAATCTCAAATGCTCCTCGTAGCTGATCATCTTTCCTTGCACACCTTTCCCCATATGGAAATACCTCAAATATTATAAGCATGAAGCCAGTTAAGCCAAGCAGAATTTACCTTATTGTCAATCTGCATGATACGTTTGGTAATGGAAGCTTTATTCCAACTAAGAATTTCTTTAAAGCCCAAGCCTTCATTCTGCTTAGGCTGGCGTACAACAGACCAAGCAATCGAGCAGGCCTGTCTATGGAGAATATTACTCCCCCCAAAGAAAGTTTCTACAAAGGCGAGCCTGTTTGCTCCCCACGAGTTTATCCTTTTAGTGATGCTAGCAATAAGAGGAGCGTAATCATGAACTGAAAGTTTGCAAGAGGAAAGAGGAGCATTGAGATATCTAATGGGAAACTGGCCTTCAGTGAATCCCAATTCCTTGATAATCAGAGTCATAGGGTTGTCAATTTTGGGTTTTGGGTCGGGTTGATCTCAACCTGAACCCGACCTGCTCTTGTTTCACCTCAACCCGAAACCGACCCGAAACGGGTTATGTTATGTCAACCCGAAACTGACCCGATGACCAAAAATGAACCCGAATCCAACCTGACACTCAAAATCAACCTGAAACTGACCCAAAATCAACCCGAAATCGACCCAAAATCAACCCAAAATCAACCCGAAATCAACCCAAAATTAAAAATATCATACTATCAATACAAATTATACACAAAATCACCAAGATAATATAACATAACATATAAATCCATCAAACATAAATGGTTACATGATTAATATATGTAGGGTTATGTTGCATAACCAGAAGAAAATATATTTTCTTTTCATTTTTAAAAATGTTTTTGGGTTGCGTGTTGAAATCGGGTCGGAAGCTCAAACCCAAAACCGACCCGGGTTTTTAGCAACCCAACCCGAACCCGACCCAAAAATGTTTTCGGGTTGAAAATTGCAAGTCAAATCCGTATTTTAGTGTGTCGGTTTCAGGTCAGATTTCGGGTTCGTGTCAAGAATGACAGCCCTAATAAGAGATTTAGATTTCGGGTCCATGCCACCTGTAACACCCCTACCGCTAATCCAATCATTAACTCCTAACCCGTCTTAATTACCAACATCAAAGCAGCGAAGGTTCAACTACGACCGGTGGGTGATACAATACCGTTAGCCACCCACGTGACTAACAAGGCCAAATCCAAACAAACAATACTCAATTACAATATCCAAATACCATATCGGTGTGATGACTTGAATATACCGAGTACTACAACCAAACTATACATTCCATTCCTTGATCAAATCACAATTCAAATACAACGTTAATTCAATACTATTCCGAGTCTCTACAGATCTCAAACATGCCGATACAAGTCGGTCATACAGTACAACCTTCACAATACAAATTATTATTCCCTAATCAACTACCCATGCTTACACCGCCATCCCCGTCCTACACTCGAACGGTATTCGGTTTCAGTACCTGCAAAATAAAAACGGCGCCCCTAGGGGCTTAGCAAATTGCTGCATATGAAATTCGCATACCCCGCGTGCTAACGGGGTACGCCGACTACTTTGGTCGAGAACATGCGGTTCATTTTAATTCAATCAACATGCTCACATATGAAGTATTCAAACAAGGAATACAAGAATAACCAACACACAAGTTTGTTAGTCATAATATATTTACTCTTAGGCCTTGAGGGTTTCTACCTCACTATGCCTTGGTTCCTTATTCATTATCTACCAATTCTCTTGAGTTACTCTTACTCAAGTTCTCTTACTCTCAATCTCAATCAAGTTCTACAAGTTACCAACTCAACTCTCAACTCTCAAAATCTATTCTCAAACTCAATCTCAATTCAAATTCTCAAGTCAAATTCTCAAAGGCATCTTTTAAGTCATTACCCATGACCTCCGGGCAGAGTCATACACAAGACTCACCACCGGGCTTACAAATACAAACGGAACTATACACATAGCTCCTCAAATTCTCAAATCTCAATCAAATCAAATTCTCAATTTAACTTCTCAATCAAATTCTCAAGTATCCGTTTCTCTACCGGACTACTCAAATTCCCAAAAATCCTCTCTCGGAGTTATTTCATAATCTCATTGATTAGCCTAGAAGTATCTCTCTCGATATCATCTATTAGCTTAGGGAAGTTCCAATGTACAATATTCTCATATTTAAGGGTTCCCCCAACGTGTCGAATACTCTCATTGTTATGCCCCAGATTTTTTTTATTTTCTTTCTAATTCGCAAAGGGAGTTTGTGCAATTTTGTAATCTTATATTAGATTGTCTATGACATTCTCCTAATGTCATATGTTAGCTTGTGGAAGGAGGGCTAAAGATGTCCTTTTGCATTCTATTAGTAATTAAAGAGTTAAGGACTTATTTCTTATTTTATTATTTCCTAACTCTCCTTTCTCAAATTTCTATTCACGATCAATTCCTCCTTCCACTATCCTGACGTTCTCTCGCACGACGGTTCTTCCTCTCTCTCCATAACCTCCCTTTGCTCTTCCCCCTCTTTCAATCCCTCTTTCAATCTCCTTCCTGTAAATTGATTGCTAGAGATCCGCCAGTGGAATTTTGTTCGTCTATCAGTCGTCAATCAGGTTTGGTTTGTAAATTCCGGTTCTCTTCTCCGTTGAGTTTTCCTTTCCCTTTTCTGATTTTGATTTTGTATTTTGGGAGTGGTTCAATTCGAGGGATTGTCATTCGAGAGGAGATTCGAGGAGTCTGATGTGTAGAGTCCTCTGAGATTGCATTGCTACGGATGTGAGGTAGGTGGTAGATGGATTCGGTTGTGTATGTTCACCCACGGGGGTTCCGTTTCGGTTTCTGTATGTGAATTATTTGACTCTCTGATTGGCAATGTTTCTTGGTTGATTTTGATGTGCATTTGATGCGTTAAAACCCCGTGGATGTATGTTTTTGATTGGCTATTTTGATACTATAAGTTATGTATGTTTTGTGGGGGATTTATGGCTTGGTTCTGGCTGTTTTCCGCAATCGATTTTGCAGTTTTCGCAGTGTCCGAACATCGGTCCGAACATTGAAGTTCGGACATCATACGCCGGAAGATTTTCAGACTCTCGAATTAGGTCCGAACATGCAAGGTCGGACGCATGTTCGGACCGGCCTTTGTTTTAGCATAACTTCTTCGTCTGAGCTCCGTTTTGAGTGCCGTTTGCGGCGTTGGATTCCTCTTTTCGAGTACTATCTGTTTAAATATGTTTTAGCACATGTATATGTGTAATTTGATTTTAAAATCTTCGATAAGCCTTTGAACTCTGATTTGCTCTGAAAGTGAGTTTCAGCTTCCGACTTTGGTTTTGACTTTCGTATTTCATTGGTCTTGGCTTAAGACTTCTGTTTCAGCTTATTAATTCAGTTTTTGGTTGTATTAAGCCTTGGGCTTGGGTGTTAGCGCTCTGCAACGCCCTCTGTTCTGTTTTGATTAAGCTTCTGCTTTCTGCTCTGGTCTGACAAGGACTTCTGTCCTGTTCTGTACAAAGCTTTGATCTGTTCTGAGAGCTTCTGTTTTGGGACCTAGTCTTCTCTGTATCTGAACCGTGGATGGCTGGTTTAGCTATCTCGTAGCGCGCTAGGTAGGATCCTTCTGTTTCACGGGTGATGTTCCCCGTTCTGTTCACAGGTGTTCCACCTGTTCTGTTTACGAGTGAGGTTTCCTCGTTCTGTTCACGAGTTGTTTACTCGTTCTGTCTGTATACTTTGAATGCTAGTGTCCCACTTCTGTTTGTATTCTATTCGGCTTCTGTTTGTCCTCTCTGCTTTTGTATTTGACAGACTGCTGTGTGCTTTCTGTCCTTTGAACACCTCTGTTTGTTTGTACTGCTTTCGCTTGCTCTGTCTGTTTGCAAACTCAGATAGGCTCCTGTGTGCTTCCTGTCTGTAGAGGATTTCTGATTTTGTAAGTGCTCTGCTTCGTCTGCTCTATCTATATTTGGTTTGAGACGGTCTGTTATGTGCTTACCGTCTTCTGCTAAGTTATGGATTTTGCTAAACTTCGGATTATGTTTAAGCTTTTGAGTTTGCTAAGCTTCTGATTTCTTCGAGCTTTCAGCTTCTGTTACCTTCTGCTATTGAGTATCTATTTTGACCACCGCTTAGCTCCTTCTGCTTTAGACTTCTGTCTATTTGAAAGACTTCTGCTTTGTCTCTGATTTCGCTCTGGCTAAGCGCTTTCGTATATGTATATATTGGTATGTTCAGAGTATGTTTTGAGCGTGCTCAGCTGATGAAGTTTATCACCTGCTGAGCAATAGTTTTGCTCACCCCTATCTCCGTCTGATTTGCAGGTTTTAGTCCGCGCTTGGAGATTCAGTTTCTACTTTCTGTCTTGGCTTTTGAGTTTTGTATTCAGCTTGTTTGGCCATGGTGCCCAGTTGTAATTAGATTATGCGTTGTATTTCAGTTTGGCTTCCGCCTTTGTATTGTAAAGACATGTTGTAATCGTTTATTTGGTAATATATGGGCATTAGTTCTGTTTTAGGGTTTCGACAGTGTAGCCTTGCGTGTCTTAGGTAATAAGTGCGCGGTGTGTAACGGTCTCTCAACCAGGGTGGTTTTGGGGTCGTTACATTTAATGGTATCAGAGCTAGGTTTGGCGTTCGTTGGGATTTGTTGGGTGTCTGCATGTCTACGCTTCCGTGTCATTGCTTGTGATGTGCTATGTGTTATCTGCTGCGTGAATTGTCTGCTGTCTGCTACTTGATTTGATTGATGCCTGGAGTCTGTTGAGTGTGTTTGCTCTGTGGTTGTCCACTATCAGAGTAGCGCAGCGGAAGCGTAGTGTCTGTCTGTGTATTTGCTGTGTTCGTGTTTGAGTCTGGGTCTGAGGGAGTCGGGTCCTTTGGGAAAGGATGACCGAATGTGAGTTCTATTCTGACAGTGATGTGTGCTTCAGTTGTGAGCTTGGGATATGTGCTTGGCTTGTATGTTCTATGTTGTGTTCTGGTGGGAGTTCGCGAGTGTGTTGGTCCTTTGGGTAAGGATACTTCTGAGAGTTCTTGTGCCATTAGGATGAGTGTTAGTAATCTGATCTGTTTCACCTTTTCTGTCAGTGTGTCAGCTAATAAATTCTGAGTGTTAGATTTGTAAGGTGCAAGCTTCTGAGATATTTGAGTGTTGTTCCTATTCCTTCAAGCTTAGCCTTTGTAATCTTTTGCTTTGCTCATTATGTTAGTGAATCAGCTAGTGAGGTCCGTGTGTTAGCTCGTGTAAGTAGAGATTCTGAGATATGTTAATATTCTTTTTGTGTCTTTGTGATGAGCCTTCAGTTATCATCTGTTTGTTTCTTCTGCCAACGAATCATTCGGCGTATTCAGAGTGTTAGCTTGGTAAGGTCCAATCTTCTGGGGTGTGTAAGTTTTCCCTTCTGTGCCTTAGAGCTATATGTTAGTAATCTTCAGTTCGTGCTTCTGTCAATCCATCAAACAGTGGGTTCTGTTCTGAGTGTTAGTTGCATGTGAGTATTCGTAGTATTATGGCACTGGAAGTGCATTTATTCGTATTCCGGGTTTCGTCGAATTTCGAGGACGAAATTCTTTTTAAGGGGGGTATGTTGTTATTCCCCAGATTTTTTTTTATTTTCTTTCTAATTCGCAAAGGGAGTTTGTGCAATTTTGTAATCTTATATTAGATTGTCTATGACATTCTCCTAATGTCATATGTTAGCTTGTGGAAGGAGGGCTAAAGATGTCCTTTTGCATTCTGATAGTAATTAAAGAGTTAAGGACTTATTTCTTATTTTATTATTTCCTAACTCTCCTTTCTCAAATTTCTATTCACGATCAATTCCTCCTTCCACTATCCTGACGTTCTCTCACACGACGGTTCTTCCTCTCTCTCCATAACCTCCCTTTGCTCTTCTCCCCTCTTTCAATCTCCTTCATGTAAATTGATTGCTAGAGATCCGCCAGTGGAATTTTGTTCGTCTATCAGTCGTCAATCAGGTTTGGTTTGTAAATTCCGGTTCTCTTCTCCGTTGAGTTTTCCTTTCCCTTTTCTGATTTTGATTTTGTATTTTGGGAGTGGTTCAATTCGAGGGAATGTCATTCGAGAGGAGATTCGAGGAGTCTGATGTGTAGAGTCCTCTGAGATTGCATTGCTACGGATGTGAGGTAGGTGGTAGATGGATTCGGTTGTGTATGTTCACCCACGGGGGTTCCGTTTCGGTTTCTGTATGTGAATTCTTTGACTCTCTGATTGGCAATGTTTCTTGGTTGATTTTGATGTGCATTTGATGCGTTAAAACCCCGTGGATGTATGTTTTTGATTGGCTATTTTGATACTATAAGTTATGTATGTTTTGTGGGGGATTTATGGCTTGTTTCTGGCTGTTTTCCGCAATCGATTTTGCAGTTTTCGCAGTGTCCGAACATCGGTCCGAACATTGAAGTTCGGACATCATCGCCGGCAGATTTTCAGACTCTCGAATTAGGTCCGAACATGCAAGGTCGGACGCATGTTCGGACCGGCCTTTGTTTTAGCATAACTTCTTCGTCTGAGCTCCGTTTTGAGTGCCATTTGCGGCGTTGGATTCCTCTTTTCGAGTACTATCTGTTTAAATATGTTTTAGCACATGTATATGTGTAATTTTATTTTAATATTCGATAAGCCTTTGAACTCTGATTTGCTCTGAAAGTGAGTTTCAGCTTCTGACTTTGGTTTTGACTTTCGTATTTCATTGGTCTTGGCTTAAGACTTCTGTTTCAGCTTATTAATTCAGTTTTTGGTTGTATTAAGCCTTGGGATTGGGTGTTAGCGCTCTGCAACGCCCTCTGTTCTGTTTTGATTAAGCTTCTGCTTTCTGCTCTGGTCTGACAAGGACTTCTGTCCTGTTCTGTACAAAGCTTTGATCTGTTCTGAGAGCTTCTGTTTTGGGACCTAGTCTTCTCTGTATCTGAACCGTGGATGGCTGGTTTAGCTATCTCGTAGCGCGTTATGTAGGATCCTTCTGTTTCACGGGTGATGTTCCCAGTTCTGTTCACAGGTGTTCCACCTGTTCTGTTTACGAGTGAGGTTTCCTCGTTCTGTTCACGAGTTGTTTACTCGTTCTGTTTGCATGCTTTGAATGCTAGTGTCCCACTTCTGTTTGTATTCTGTTCGGCTTCTATTTGTCCTCTCTGCTTTTGTATTTGATAGACTGTTGTGTGCTTTCTGTCCTTTGAACACCTCTGTTTGTTTGTACTGCTTTCGCTTGCTCTGTCTGTTTGCAACCTCAGATAGGCTGCTGTGTGCTTCCTGTCTGTAGAGGATTTCTGATTTTGTAAGTGCTCTGCTTCGTCTGCTCTATCTATATTTGGTTTGAGACGGTCTGTTGTGTGCTTACCGTCTTCTGCTAAGTTATGGATTTTGCTAAACTTCAGATTATGTTTAAGCTTTTGAGTTTGCTAAGCTTCTGATTTCGTCGAGCTTTCAGCTTCTGTTACCTTCTGCTATTGAGTATCTATTTTGACCACCGCTTAGCTCCTTCTGCTTTAGACTTCTGTCTATTTGAAAGACTTCTGCTTTGTCTCTGATTTCGCTCTGGCTAAGCGCTTTCGTATATGTATATATTGGTATGTTCAGAGTATGTTTTGAGCGTGCTCAGCTGATGAAGTTTATCACCTGCTGAGCAATAGTTTTGCTCACCCCTATCTCCGTCTGATTTACAGGTTTTAGTCCGCGCTTGGAGATTCAGTTTCTACTTTCTGTCTTGGCTTTTGAGTTTTGTATTCAGCTTGTTTGGCCATGGTGCCCAGTTGTAATTAGATTATGCGTTGTATTTCAGTTTGGCTTCCGCCTGTGTATTGTAAAGACATGTTGTAATCGTTTATTTGGTAATATATGAGCATTAGTTCTGTTTTGGAGTTCGACAGTGTAGCCTTGCGTGTCTTAGGTAATAAGTGCGCGGCGTGTAACGGTCTCTCAACCAGGGTGGTTTTGGGGTCGTTACACTCATGTTCGGGACATTGTTTATATTAGTCGGATCTGTGGGTCGACTATTTTTCTAAGGGGTTTGGTGATCCCTTACCATTCTTTACTTCTCTCAAGGTTCATGTCTTGAATAATCAACAATCCTCTACATAGAGATTTCTTATATACTTCCACTATTAATTGTTTTGTGGGTTAAATCAATTCGGTTCTCTAACCATTATCGGGAGTTAACTAATCCCGTACACTCTCACATTCTAGTGAGTTCATAGGTTTGCGTTATCGTTTCTTGGTTCAATGGTTTTAGTGTGTTTCCACGTTTTCATTAATTCGCAACATGACTCTTCCTACGAGTCACTAATCAAACAAGACTCAACTATGAGTCGAACTATAGTGCACATTCCACACTCAAGCAATTCATCCACAATCACACATTTCATGAATTATACAAACTTCAAGTTCAAAATACAATCCAACAAGAAACAATACAATACAAGCACAAGAGGGTGCAAACAATCCGATTCGTGCATTTATCTTGTTTAGGTGATCACACAATCATACAAGCACACAAATCAGAGTAACACCGTTAGCATACGGGGCATGAGAAAATCATACCTTCCACCATGGACTAACTTTACCGGGTCACCTCACGTTCCTTGGTTTACTCTCGAATCACTGATCATATATCAAATGGTTCTATTAACATCAATACCTCATGGTAGGTAAAATAATATTACTCCCGTACTTACCCCGTTATCCCGTTAATCTTAGTTTTACTCAAGTGTATTTAAGTTCACAACTTTCATATTCACTTCTCAAACTTGTTTAAACTTCCAAGGACCTTTATAGGTCACCAAACAAGTCCTAAACATCATCTAAAACCATCCCCAATCAATTCCCCATCTTTAGAACACTTTAAAACACTTTCTATTGAATTTTTGCCTTAGTCCGGGTTTGTGTACGGGGTTACAAACCCGGACCAAACATTGGAATTCGTTTCTTCCTTGTTTTTGCATAGGTCCGGGTTTGTGTACCGGTTTACAAACCCGGACCACTCCCTGGGGTGACTTTCTGCCTAATTTTTGGGGTGCTCCGGGTTTGTGTACCGATTTACAAACCCGGACCAACCCTTGAACTGTCAAATTTTACAGTTTTTGACCAGTTTTCAACCCCTAATTCACACCTAATCTTTCCACATGTTTAAACACCATAAAACATTCCTTAATCTTGCAATAAACCTCCTCAAATCATTGGTCTAATCATTACTCAACTTCTTGCTCAAATTCCACTAATTCCCATTCTCATTTTTGCATTTTGCACACTTGTGCATTTCTAACTTCTCCTTAATGTTTTACAATCTTCTATCACCTTACCAAACCTCTTATTGACCATCACCACTCCTTCCTAGACATTTACATTATCTATACCCAAGTCCATCCTCCATTTCCAAGATTATAAACACTAACTCTTTTTCTAGAAATTCGAAGTCACCAAACATCAATATGCTACAGATTTTACACACTCTCATATCCATTCTCCATCTACCATTTCAAGGTTACCAAACATCTCTACTCAACCCAAATGAACACCTAAGTTCTCTTATTGTCAAAGTCACCTAAAACACTTATTTTCTACTAAAATTTTGCCATAGTTTCCCCATAAACCTAACATATCCAAAGTCTTCAATTCTCACCAAAATCAATCCTAAACTAGCCACACCCATAAAGGGTCCTACCAGCACACAATAATTCACCAACCTCATCCAAATCTCATAAAGCACAATATAACACAATAACCCAAAAGCTTGGCACCTAGGCCCTTAATTCAAATCAAATTTCAAAATTACACTAAACATCAATCAAACACATTTCCCGGTTCAGATTTAAATCCATGTTTTGGGTTCATTCATTTATTTAACCCATCCCAATTCTAAAATATACAGTTTAGCTTCAAGGTAGTTTAATTACCTCTAGTTCACAAGCTCCTCTTTCCATTTCTCCTATTCTCTTCCTTTTTCCATTTTCGGTTAAGTGAGAAATGGAGTTGCCAAACTCCATCCCAACATCCAAGGAACTCAAAAAGGATATAATTAAACTCCTAAACCATTGGAATCATTCTAATTCAATGAAATGCTTAAAAGACAAAATTTAGGGTTTTACCTTAGGAGTTCTAGGAGGAGTTTTAACCCTTGAATCAAGAGAATGGTTCCACCACCATTGGAGGGTTGAAACAATGCTCAAACAAGGAGAATAACAATGTATTAAAAAGAGGCAAAATCGGCCAAGCTAGAAGGATGAAGAAAAATGAGTTTTTCTTGAATATTTTTACCTTAAATGAAAGAGGGAATTCCAAGCTTCAAGAATCTCCAACTTTCTCTTCAAATGGGCTATACCCATGGATATGAACTTCATCATTTTGAAATTTTGAAAAGAGGGAAAGGTAGAGCTTGGAGAGGGGAGTTCAAATATGTAATTTATTTTGCATTTGGAGTGGTAGTGTGGCTTAGGCAAGCTTGGAGGTGTGAGCTGCCATGGAGGGTTGAAGAAATCGTCTGGAGGAAGAAGAAGAATCAGAAGAAGGAAGGAGAGGGGGAGTCTCACGCTGGAAAGGAAATGAATGAGAGGAGAGAGAAATCAAAAAGGTAATAGGTACCTTTTTTTACTTTTTGCTTTATTTGCTTTTTGACTTATCTAATTAGCTAGCTAGTCAAGAGTGAGAGGGGCTGATTTAGCTAATAAAAACCGGCCCCCATATGTATATGAGCTGGAGCGTTTTTCATCTTTTTACAGAAAACACTCGTTAATTTACCCGGTTTTAGCACTATTCACTAACCGGGCCCGTTTTCCAAATTTTCTCGTTTCTTTAATTTTAATGGTTCTTAAGCTTCCATCAATTTTTAATTATAGTTATATGGTTGACTATAATTTTTACGGGTTCGTTTGACCACTCATACTCACGTTTTCGGGTTTTCTCGAAAAACGTGTGCTAAAGCTTTATTAGCGTTTTTAATTCATTTTATGGATCCGTTGCCTTCGGGGATTGTTCCCGTGTATTAATTAGGCATTATTAAGCCTTGGAAATCCATCTAAGACCCTTTTCGAGGTCATATTCCTCCTATGGTCACATAACGCTCATTTTAGCGTTTTTCGCTTTTTAAGCGTTTTCTCTTTTCTTTTGGATTTATTTTCTTTACCAAAATTCTTTAGGCCCTAATAGACCTTCAAATATCATGTTAGAGTAGTTTAATCACCCTAATTAAGTTCGGGGTATTTCAATCTACCCCCCTTAAAGAACTTTGCCCTCAAAGTTAGTGAATCTAAGATCGTTAGTCACCTAAGTACTCAGTGCTAAGGTTATAATCTCTTTATATCCATTTCCAAACTCTCCATGGGGTCCATCCTGCAAACAGGGAAATTGTCCTACTAAAACCAAAGTAATAAACCTAGAAATTAATAAAACAAAAATCCTGTCGGGTTGCAAAAGTCCCGGTCACTATAGTATAGAAAGTTAAGCAACCAGGTATCGAACCACGGAACTTGAATAAATAAGCCTAAGTCCTAGCCTAAGTCCTAAGAAAACTGGAAATTCAGGGGGTTGTGAATTGTTTTTGTGATTGAATCGAATAAATGCAAATCAAAGTTGAAATGAACAATTAATGAAAGTAAATGACGAGTTTGATAAAGTGAATGAAACTCCGGGTCCGGGCTGTTCTTTGTTGGATAAATCTAGTAAAATCTACAATTCAATTATGAGAAACAGAAAGGCCAATTCTTAAGCTCTCTTCAATCCTAAATCTTAGTTAAAGGAAGAGCTCACCTATCAGAACATGTCAACTCTAATCTAGCAGTTGGCAAAACACATATAGGCGGATTACGTGCGAAGAATTATTAGCGTTTGTGGGAGAGATTATCTATCCGACTAATCTTTCCCCAAATCTCCAGGTTAATTCGAACTTCCTATTAATCACCTTATCTGATCCTAATAGGATTTGCAAAACAACTCTATAAATGCGCAAATTTAATAGAGAAGATAAATGATAATCATTAACCTAGAGCAATCCATTACAATCTTATAGTCAAATTGCAGAATTCCTAACTACATTGTATCCATCGTGAACAACCCTACCCCAGAGTTAATCCCTACTAGCCAGACATTACAGAGAAGCAGATAAATACAATCAAAAGAGAATTCATCTAAAGGAAGAAAAACCCTCGAATTGAACGATTATCCAGAATCAGAGACTGCCGGCGCAAGGTTGAAGATGATGGCCTAACTACCTTCTATCGATGCTCTTCCAGAATGATGATGATATGCTTGATGAATGTGGATGAAGGTGAAGCTGATGTTGATGGTGTGGATGAGTGGAAAGAGCGTTGTTTACCAGCGTGAGAGTGACGTGATGTAATGATCGATAATGAATCCCCATCCTCTCTTCTGATTAGGTCACTTAAATAGATTTCTCCCCTCTTTTCCCCTCAAAACGCTGAACTTCTGGTGAAAAATTAGTCACGTCCGAACATTGGTCCGACCTTCGAAGTTCGGACACACTGTTCTGAGCGCTCCAGTCCCAAAAGTCTCGACTTGCGTCCGAACTTGGATGTTCGGACACAAGTTCGGACATGCACCGTAGGTCAGACTTTCGACTTTTCCCATTGTGATTCTCGAACCATGTCCGAACTTCGATGTCCGGACCGAAGTTCGGACATTTCATCAGGCACAGCGCACGAACTCTCGACTTGCGTCCGAGCTTGGAAGTTCGGACACAAGCTCGGACATACCTTTAAAATCCTCTAAATTCATTGTTCTGACTCCAATTCGACCCCCGTTTGTTGCATCATCTCCCTTGTGAGTTAATCTATTGTTTCCTTGGCTTTTCTCTGCATTTAACATAGAAAAAGGGTATCAAGACTTAACAAACAACAAACCAAAGGAAAACGTAGGATAAGTGTGGAATATTATAGATACGCGTATAAAAATTAGGCATTAAAGACCACTAAAACCATTCATATTTCACACTCATCACATCCGCAGATAAAGAAGGCACAACAGTCCTTTCCCATATCTTGTGATCCCTCAGATACCGGTCACGTTTGAACACTTACGCTTTCTAGTTCACGGCCGTCATGACTTCGGGCACTTACGCTCTCTGGCCCTACGGTCCTTTGGTTCTGATCAAATTCATTTGCACATCTAGAGATCCTCAGGCTACAAATTGGGTACTCTTCCCTGACCGGACTACTCGTATCCGGCTGCCCTTGGAAAAATACAAAACACACACTACAAACGTCCTACCGGTCACTTAGTACCGTTGCTCGTCCGTTGTGGTGGTTTCAAAACTAATCATCACTTCCACCGGCTCACAACTAGCCTTACTTCCCGGGTTCGACCCGATACCGGTGTCTAGCCATGAGAAGGTCCAACTAGCACCCGTGGGAGCGGTTTCAAAACCGATCCTCATTCTCGATTTGAAGAAAATCATTAGTACTAAAATTAGTTTGGAAATTCATTTTGAAAACTCAATACAACTCCAAATTCCAATTTATGATAATTACACCTATTACTAGTGTTATTACTTGTGACCACTTATAGGGAGCTTCAAGAGTCATTCAACCCCAATGTGATCAGCATTGGTGTTGAACTATCCTTCCACCCCAATTTGTGTTTGGTTTCCCTTGATCGCTAGCAAATCAAGTTCCACCTCCCACCTCAATTCACACAATTAAATAGTCAATCATTATTCCATTTTCTATCTTTTTAATCTTTCTAGTCATAATCACTCATCAGTACATTTTTCACTTTCTAGAATTCATTTACTCACTTACTAATCATCTCATTAATTATTACTCAAGTTATCTCCAAGTACTTTACCTAAGAAATTCAATGTATAACTCCAATTAATTTTTTTTCTATCCTCCAATCCTTCGCAAGTAAAATCAATTTCTATCCTCCAATCGTTTACAAGAAAAATCAAATCAATCCACCAAGTAAAATCAAATCAATTCACCTAGGGGACTCAATTCCCACTAGGTTCACATCGGTTTCATACCGATTTATACTCATCAAATTTCTCAAACATACTTATTTCTCAACACCAGTTTCATACTGGCAAACATCTCATACTATTACCAACCGGGGTTCTCATTCCCCTGGAGTTTCTCTACTCCTTTCCGCTTCTAATCTCACAAATCGCCATACTTACACAATGAGTGGGTACAAATGTTTATGTAACATAAGTACCAATCATCAAAATAAATTCTTTTGTGATATGCGCATTGTAGTTTACACACTTATTACGTAAAACATACACTTCACGGTTTTTGCTCTACCCCCCTTAAAAAGGGATTACGCCCACGTAATCTACCATATGTCAATGTCGGACATTGGTCTAAGGCGTTCAGCCGTCATGGAGTATTTCAGCTTCCATGCGGTCTATCATACAATGTTCCTTGGTCAAAGGGTCTTAACATGTTGTTGGTTAGTCCCTGCACCAAGAATTTTCATCGGATTTGTTCAACTCTTAACCGGGTTCGGTTCTAGCCTTAGAAGCTCCAAGGCATTGCTAATTAGCCATATATTCACTAGGTATATTAAACCTTAGAATTCTGGGCCCACTAGCTTCTGCTGCATGACCCTGATAACTTAGGGTTGTTCGCCCTTCTAGTTATTCTTAATGTGTCATACATCACCTTTTTATCCCTTTTTGTCTTGGGAATAAGATTTATCAATCAAGCGTGGTATTCTTACCGTACGCGAACTCAATGAGCTTCGGATTTTCTATCCAGCTCTTGGAGATCCATTGTACATACTGTTGTGTACTTCCGTGATTATTCACTGGGTTCCTCTGACTTATTGTCGGTTGAGGTTGAGCCACTGCTTAGTTATAGTGCTTCCTCTATTACCAGTGGCTTCTGAACTATGCCCACTTATCTGATTCTGTACAAGTTTTCTTTACTTGTATTGTAACACCCCTCTTCATAATTACGTAATAATCTCTCTCGTAGCAATAAATAAAACGTCTTGCAGCGGAAGAATAAATAATAATAATCAATACTCACTTGGGTGTCACCGGCCATTACTCGCCCATGCGAGCAACGAAGCCAAACTACATCCAACAACCAACTAAAACAATCTACTAACCGCCGTGATAACGAGAAACTCCTATACATCATACTAAGTCCATAAATCATAAACATCGACAAGTGAGCGTCTACCCAATCCTGAATATACACAACCGTACCATAATACATTTCACCATCTTCATTGTTATACAAACAAACTTCCTGTGCAGTAATCAAAGTAAACCCTAATTACCCTGTTCTCGCACTTCGGCTTCGACAATAGTCAACCTGCACAATGAGTGTAATATCAGCGCTATGCGCTGTGTATGCCGGGCCTGGACCCTAATGGTCACTTAGTCATTTAACCATCTTATTATTAGATTGGTTTCATGCTTTACCATTTTACAGTTATAATCAACACTGTAATGAACCTGTGTAGTATACATAATCCTCCATCCAAATATTCATAAATATTCAACCATCCATCCAATCCAAACATTCATTTAATATCTCATCAACAATTGTATATCGAACGTATCGAAATAACCACAGTATAATGTACAATGTACAATCGCCGTAGCGTACAGTTTATAATGTACAATGTACAATCGCCGTAGCGTACAGTTTCCTTAGTTAATTTACCTTGGCCTTTAAGGCCCCATCCAACCATGTTTAATTAATACCAGTTGGGCGTCATGTTAAGACAACCCGATAACCTCACCATGGACAGTAGTCCTCCCGTACACACAAAGGTGCTCATTTCGCCAGAGGTCCGGAGGCCCCTGACTATTCTCTTATGTCTCGTAAGACGTCCATAGAAAAGGCCGTAGCCACCTGACCCACGATCCAAATAGGGCTCGTTAGGTATAACCTGGAGCGGTATCCAATCGGAAACCCCTCAGTGATCACAAATGCGCAACCAAGTAGTTCGTAAACTACTGGGATTCCTCACCTCAACTCATACCATCTCTCTCTCATAATGTTTAAGATATGCTCTTAGTCTTATGGAGAATATAATTTATTAATTAGCTACCCAATGGGTCTCACGCATACCTAGAAGTAATCTAGGTTATATTCATGTTCGAGATCCATGCTCTTGAGACCGACAATGTCGTGACTCGTTCCTAAGTGTTTTACTTAGGTTGCCATATATTTAATATTAATACTATGGTATTATATCAAGTAACCGTCTTGTTATCACAATAACGTATATGTATGTTTATATAAGTCGATATATATTCGACGTAGTGTTAGTCCCGTAGGACGCTCGTGCATAAATAATTAATGCAGTAGCACACAATCACATACACGTATCCAAAACACTTAACACACAAGTGATAACAAACAAATCCGAGCCCAAGGAGTCTCCTTAGGACAACTCGGAGCAAACCCCTTTACATACCGTTCACCAAGACCTAGGATGCGCAGTGTAGACCACTAGCTCGTCAAGCGCCTCCGTCTGAAGTATGATCTAAACGGTAATAAAACTATAAGTCAGTCTCCATGACTAACTACATCCGGTATTTCCGAATAACAAGTATCCCCGACAGTTCAACCCTGTTTTCTACAGTTATTGTTTCGGGTTTCTCTAAACCGGTCGGCTTTGTTACTAAAACTCGTATATCAAAACATTTTGACTGTTAAGTTTAATTCATTATATTTATTTAATCTTATCCACCATTAAATTTAGGTATATAACCTATTGTTGCATGTATGCATGCATGACTATATTATATTGTATTATTTTTTTCCCACCATCCATTATAATACATGTATTATATAATTCATTATCTTTAGCAAATAATATTTGCGTCCCAAAAACTCATAACTTATAGTTCGTAACTATTTTTTGTAATAACCACCACCATTATATTATATGGTTTCCAACCATAATATATATCCATCCTTATATACATTATTCTTGTGTATGTATATATTTACCACGTAGGTAAGTTTCATGAGCTATAAAACTCTTATATAATATGTTACATTTTATCATCTTATTTTAGATGACTATTCCCATTGGTTGTATTATATTATACAACTTTTATTAAGATTATTATCCTAATATTATGTAACATTTTATGTTGTATAATTACAACTCCTAAGGTTTATTCCATAAATACCTTAGTTTATAAATATCATTTATTTATAGTTTGTCACATTATTTAATGTGAATACCCTTACTTATATTAATTCCATTAAAACCACCTAAACCATGTAATTGTTATAACATTATAGACCATAGTGTAAAATTCATTTTCCAACCTTATATAATTCGGTACAGCCCTTGAATTTATTTAAATTCTATTTTGACCACATAACATTATGTAATGTTATGCCATATACCAATATCATATAATATGATATTTTTATTTCCATTAATTTATAACCTATAGTTTTTATACAAAACCATTATATATTGCCGCTTAGGCACATATATTAAACCTTATTCTTTTCCATAAACCATAGTCTCCTTTATTAACAAAATCACCTCATTATTTATACCATGTTATATATACCATATAATATAACATTTTTAACTTATAAAAGAGTATAACCTATGGTTATTTTTTGTAAATTCCGAACAGACCCAAAACTGTTCTATAATTGCCATTTGGCCCTATTTATAACATATAGTTTTATAATATCATTAAAACTATATATATTATACACATATCTTATTAAATACTCTTATATAATTCTAAAAATCACCAAATTTCACCAAAGGGTTATAATTACCCTTACTAACCCTTATACTTTCGGTATTTGCTATACCACCACATATATTTCTC
The DNA here is from genome assembly GCA_023374045.1 of Limonium bicolor. Classification (NCBI taxonomy): domain Eukaryota; kingdom Viridiplantae; phylum Streptophyta; class Magnoliopsida; order Caryophyllales; family Plumbaginaceae; genus Limonium; species Limonium bicolor. The sequence continues at coordinate 133,967,651 of CM041779.1, read as the reverse complement.
CAAAGTGTCATAATGACATATTAACTATATATTATACATATATAATTTATCTTAATTCCAAAATCAACCCAATAAATTCCTAAAAATTCCTAATAGCCCATAGGTGTTTATAATACCATTATACACCCTTAACTTTCGGAAATAACATATATACCACATATGTTACAAAATTGTTATAAGTAAATACTTATCTTTTATAAAACCTTAAATAAGTTATCTAACTTATTTAATTTGGTCAAAACCTACCATATGGTCAAGGTTGACCACCTTAATATTTCATCGACCAACAATATCATATATTACAGTTTATACCCCCATCTTTCTAGAAATCACCATTTAACCCCAAACTTTATATAATCTTATAATTTTATATAAACTCATTTAAACCTCTAAATTTCGGCCTTATTAATATATAGCCCCCAAATTTAATTTAATTACACCTAACACCCCAATTCCTTGCGGTAATTTATATTTATTACCTAAACTTAATTATAAGCTTATAAATGCATAAATAAAATGGCCTAAAGTACATGGCCTTATTACAAACATTAGCTTATAAAATGAATTACAAATAAATGCCCAAAAATGCATTAAACTCTCGGCCTTACCACCATCTTTTCCATATTTACCAATTTTCCACATAATGTCTTAAATTTGACAATTATGCTAATTAATTAGTTATAAAATTTATTAAACCATTCCTTAATCACCTAAGGTCAAAATAAGACCTTAATACCTTGTTCACTCACGACACAATATATATACATATGTATAATTACATATTAATATACCAAGTGAAGGTTTAAGTGATTTATACCTTGTTTTTGCCAAGTATAAGCCTTGTTTGGCCACGGCTGCTTAGGAACAATTTTTCCACAGCTTAGTTTACATGTTTTCAAACAGCAATTAAGGCATGATTAGTCTCCAAGCAAGATCTAACAATAAGAAGTGTTTAATGTCAATTTTCAAGGTAAACTTTACCTTAAAATACCAAGGTAGCCAAGGTTGTCTTCGGCCTAAATTTAGAGAAGTTAATAGAGCATCAAAGAGCTACTAAAACCAAGCTTTAAACTGGTATAACTCAGATTAGAAGATGGCTAATTTTACCTTGATTAAATGCCAAAAATGGTTTGTTTTTGCTTGGATTTGGCTATACCTGAAGCTCTTGATATACCAACTGAATAAGTATGTTAAGAGAAGATTATAAGCTTAGAAAACCAAGCTTTACAACCGGATTTGAAAGGAGAATAACGGATAAGTGCTTAAAGCACAGTTTTATACCTAAGAACAATTATTTAAGGAAAATAATCCAAATATAAAACCATTTCACGTAGCATGCAAAATACATGCATGATAACGTACGTAAAAATAGTCATTTCACCATAAACGCTTAAAACGCCTTAGAAGCATGTGATCAAGCATGACCTTGTATGACCTTCTAATATTCAAACCAAATGGTCATACAATTATAATATGAATATATAAACATATACATAGGCTAATTCAGTCAAACCGCAAAACGTCGGGAGTGCTCACGCACGCCCCCTTAAGCAAGAAAAGCCCGGAGGAGTGCCGAGGTGGCACGAACTCCTATAAAATTAATTCCTTGAGTTCCTAAAATCATTAATTAACATTATAAAGAGAACCCACGAAGTGGGTACTCAAAATTCAGCAAAAACCCACAGGAGGATTTCTTAGCGCTCCTTTTGCCGGGTGTGTCCCGATGGCCCGTAAATTATGTTATGGGTTAAGTAACCCCAATAATCAATGTAACATCTTAGTATATATTATTTACTCTATAATAAGTGTTTAAAACACTGGAAACTCATAAAAACAATTGTTCCCAAATTTCCTTAGAGCACAAAAACACACCTTGGGTGTCACGAAAACGCGTTTTACGCAATTGCCTTGTAGTTTTTGACATGCCACGAATTGGTAATCTTAAAAAGGGTTAAAATGACCTCTAATCAGTTGGAGGACTAGTCAATAAAGTGCTCTATAGGGGCCGATTTATCTCAAAAACTAGTATAAAACTTACATTAAAATTTTAAAAAGCTTAAAGCATGGTGACTCACCATCCCATGTGTTGTATTACTTAATGCCAAGTATGTAGGTCTTATCTGACCATCAAGCTGCGAATTTATTCATGGAATAAGGCCATGGAGCTAGGAGAAAACAAAATGTAAAAAGGCAAAAGTGATATAAGATTCATCTTTTGCTTCTTAAAATTAAGTAACCTTCCATGCTTCTTCTTAGCTCTTCTCCAACGGTTGATAAGCTCCAATAGGCCCTTGAAATCGTCCACCTACAGAGAAGAAGAAGACAAGCAAAACTTAGAAAAATCAAAAGAGAAAGCATTACCTTTCTTGCCTTGTCATTTAGCTCACAATTATTTTCTTCAACTCTTGCCTTGTCACCCCACATGTCCGAAATTATGCACGAGATCTGGGCATTTATGAGCCAATAAATCATGTAATAAACTAAGGGAAAAGCATAGTCATTTGACATTAAAAATTAAAAAAACAAAATCAAATTCTAAGTGCATTCCTTCTTACGTGAGCTTAGTCTCATTTTCCTCCTTGCACTCTTCATCAACCGAATTGGTAAGGCTCTCTCCTCTCTTCTAGCTTCATCTTCTTCCTTTGAAGCTCTTAAGTCCATTAATGGAGTTTTAACTCTATCTTCATCCTTAAGGTAATTTCTAGCATTCTTGGCAAGTCTTGAAACAAAACTCTTCCATAGCATACCCTACAAGGATTCGGCATCAATCATTCAAGTCTCCAGGAGGTTGTCCAAAAAACATTAATCAAGGAGCATCTCAAAGTTATCTTAAGGTAGTTTTCAAGCTTGAAAATCCTTAGAGCACATTGTATTGTGCAAACCGATTTCTATCTCTTCTAAGATTGTTTCTTCTTCATTTTCATGAAGGAAAACTTGTCTTCATCCACCATTAGTGAGCCAAAATTATAAGGAGAAAAAGCTTAAGGTAAATTTTGGAAAACTACTTACAATCTACTAAGATCTTTATTCAGATCTAACTCCTAAACTCCTCACCACTTGCATATAACCGAAGTGGAGCATCAAAAATTTCCTGGAGAAAGCTTGGAGATTCAAGAGGAGTTCAAGCACTTAACCACCTTTGTTAAGAAGTAAGTTATTAGTAAATCTTATGTATAGCTTTGTTAAGCTTCTAAAAATTATACAAAATTATGTACACTCCTAGGTTAATTAAAACCGAAACTATATGGTATTATATGCAAAAATATAATCTGTAACATATATAGAAAAATATTTATCTTAAGACACATTTTTGTGTCACAAAATTATTTATGCTACATATTAATTCAAGCCGAAAAGTCAGGGCAAAATTATTATTTGAGCCCAGAATTAATATAAGACATTACAATAAGTTTTAATGAGTATATGACTCATACGAATTTAGCATATTTATTATGACATATAAATCCACTTTTATAATATATGGTCAATAATTAATTATGGCCGAATTGCCTAAGTGAAGAATAGATTTCTATGAGCAACTTATGAATATAAACTTATACTAAAGTTTGGTGAGTTAAAAATATTTTATAGTGCTTAAATGGCTAATTAATTAAGTTATGTGGCAAAAATGTAATTTTTTCAAAGTTGGTGTATATGTGAAAGCCGGAGTTAAGAGTATATTTGGAGTAAATTATATAATATAAGGTTAGGAATAAGTTTATGAATTTTAGATAATTTAGACAAGTGTTAAAAATACATTTATAAAGTTTTGGGACTATTATGTAATTTATAAAAGTTATATGAAAGTTTGGGAATTATTAGTGGGCGAATTCATAATAAGAGGATCATTAAGTTCACTTTCGAATTTGAGGAATTAAATAGTTAAACTATAGTTTATTAGTTATTAAGTAAATATTATAAAGTTTTGGGGTGAAAATGTAATTAAGGAAAAATAAATGACAAAGCCGAATTACTTTGGGGTTAGTTTGGTAATTTAAGAATTTATATATATCTATTCGGCATTTATGGAGAATTAAAATAAAACTATATAATATAATGAGATTAGAATTTAATGTAAAGTTTAAGAATTAATGTGGTGTTTTGTAAATAACCGAATATAAGGGTAAGAATTAGATTTAATAATATAGGTCCTATATGGATATTTGGAGGAATTAGAAAGAAAGAATTCTCATTATGGAATTATGAGAATTAAGCTATGACTATATAGTTATAAGGAAATTTAAAAAGGTAACAACGATTATAGGTATGGTTAAAGGGGGGAATAATAAAAACTAAAGAATCTATGTCCTTGTATGACATATAAATATAGTTAATAAGGTTATGAGTTGTTATGTCACCTAGACAATTAGAATAAATAACAAATATTGTACATGAATAATAAATACATAAATACATTAAAAGAGTTATAATAAATCAAAAGGAAAAACAAATAAGTTATGCATAAAAATGAGGTAATTAAAAGAAATAAACCTCACATGAAATAACAAATACGAAATTGTTAAAAGATCCAATAAATATATAAGGGTAACATAAATTAACCCTCTCAGTTAATCCTATTCTAGGACTTGTTTGACCAGACGTGACCAGGTATAATCAACTGCAACCTACGGTGAACGGTATGGGATTCTTGCAACTGTTTTCTACCGGATTACACCGGCTTGTGTGCTATCTGTTGTTTGAAATAACGACCAAGACAAATTAATGTAAAATGTTGTTACTCTTGTGCATTGTGGTATTATTTTATGTGTGGTGAATGATGCTGACTACACGTGTATGTCCCCACGCATACAAACACTACTATACCAGTGGATTAAATACCTGTGCTTCGTATACCGAGGATTGTACTCAAGTTTCTCACTAACTTCACTTTATAACAGACGTCGTTATCTAAACGTGATAATTGACATACACATTGTGTTCTTGTTTAACGTCTTATAGACACTTAACACTCTATACACGAGAACGAAGGAGCCCAGTTGGATTGGCCATGCAGCTACAGGAGTTGCACCTGTCTCAGGTCGTCTCATATTTACGTCGCGACGGAACAATTCAGTGGCGAGGAAGGCTTATTCCTCACGAGGGTTTTTATACCCATCGTTCAGTGGAGAGGAAGACTACATTCCTCCGAGGGTTCGATTCCCACATTCTCAGTTCAGGAGTTAACTACGTTATCTTCTGGGGTTTTTAATACCCAACCTTCTATCTTAACGAGGTCACTATACCTCCACTATTGAGATTTCAGTTATACCTGTCAGTCCCATTGTGTGGACCGACGATCATTAAGAGATTTCAGTTCAGCTAACTTGACCTTCTGCAGTTGTTCTATGTGACATTATTGTCTTGTATGGATACTTGTCATTATCATTATATGCTTGTTTACAGTGTATAAATGAACTGCATGTATTCGACAAAGTAGTTGGTGTGGCCGGTAGACGATGGGCTGCACGTTTCCATACCAGCATTGTTTGCTGAGCCCCTTTGGGGGCACCCCATTTTTCAGGTACCTGAAGTGAGAAGATTACCACACCGAGTGTAGGTGGGGTAGATTCAAGCTATGGGAGTCTTCTTCTAGACATTTGTTTTATTAAGTATTTTACATTTGAGTTTGATTCTAGTATCTCGGATTGTATTCGGATTCAGACCGTGACTTTTGGAGATTGTATTTGGAGTTAGCCTGTTGGTCACAAGGGTGGCCAACGGCATTGTAATACCGCCCGGTTGTTGTATTTATTCCGCTGCAGTTGTATTTTTATATTGGGTGTGATCGCCGTTCAGATATTGGATTTCGGGTTGGGTGTTACAAAAAGTGGTATCAGAGCGTAGTTACGTCTAGATACAAGGATACACGAGATTAGGATTTCTAAAGCTTTAGGTTACGGGTTGAGAGATAGTATTGAAAGGAGTTAAGTTAGTTTTACTTAGACTACTATCCAAGACCAAGATGTGACCACAGTATCTAATATACCTCAACATCCCTGCAGATGTCAGGAAGAGGAGGACGCCGCGGACAGACTGCTGAGGATTCGCCTGTCAGGCTGCGGATATGCTACACTGATAGCTCAGGCATTTGCACAGGCGGGGGTGCACAGCACAGCAGCTACCTCCACCACCACAGCCCAGAGAGAGAGAGATTGGGTGAAGAGTTGGATGATCTTAGGCCGACTGCATTCAAGGAGCAGACTGACCCCGCACACTTAGAGACATACATCACGGAGATGGAGACAGCGTTCGAGACGCTTGCAGTCCCAGCTAGGGAAAAAGTAAGGCTTGCTGCCTTTTACCTGAAGGATGCAGCGAGAGATTGGTGGATATGGTGAAAGCCGACCACCTGGATGACCCAGCTTTTACTTGGGGACACTACACTGCACTACTGAGGGGCAAATACTACCCGGCCCACACCAGGATGGTGAAAACGAGGGAGTTTGACGCCTTGGAGCAGACGGGAAAGATGTCAGTGGATGAGTACTATGCGAAGTTCACTTCGCTACTCCGATTACTACCCGGTATAGGATACTCGGACCAGGTGTTGGTCGACCGGTTCTACGGGGGACTGAGCCCTCGACTCAAGTTTGGGATGGGACCAATCATCCCCACCAGTTTACAGGTAAAACAGGAGAGACATAAACCAGTTGAAAATTTATTACCTATTATACCCCGTCATGGGAGAATTGGAGAGTAATACCTTGAGATTTTAGGAATGCTATCATGCTGCTTCCGTGGTGGAGATCACTTGTAAGAGAAGGGATGCTTTGAGCTCCCAAAAGAGGAAGGACGGGCCTGGCAGTGAGGATGCCAAGCAGGGGAACTCCAACAGGAGGAATAAACCCTTTCAGAAAGGGCAAGGGTCCTATGAAGGGAAGGGGAACCAAACTACTGGGAACCCCCAGTCAGGAACCTACGGGGCGGCAACTCCACAGAAAACCTACCCATCTAAGGGTAGGCACTCTAATCAAACAGTTAAATTTGAAACTTTTGTGATTACTTCAGTACCTTTGGAATGTATGATTGACCTTGATTGTATTAGGTTCTGGATCTGGCTCAAACACGGGCCAGAAGTATGTCCGCCGTTTCAACTGCAGACAGTGTGGAAAAGATCACCCCGGCGTGGACTGCCAAGGGGAGAAAGTTCAGTGTCGCCACTGTCAGATACTTGGACATCGGGCCTTCGAGTGTATCCGGAACCCGGAGAGCAAGAACTACCGCCCGGAAGCAAAGGCAAACACCGGCCCTAAGAATGGAGCTAGCGATACTCGCCCTCCACCAACAAACCAAGCTCAGGGGTATAAGGGCAAAGGCCCAGCATCGGGACCCGCCCTGCATGTCATGAACCGCTCAGATGAGGCTGGTCCTTCTACCAACCTAGGTATTTCTAAACCATGTGAACCTGTTATTGAGCAATGGATGATGTGAATGAGTGCTTGCATGCCTTGATTGCCTAGTTGCATAGGAAAGAATTAGTAAGACTCACTAGTAACAATTAAACCACGTAGGAAGCCTATAAGATATGCTTTCCTATCCCCTCACCCACCCGCCCTCCCTGGAAGAAAACATTATCAAAGTACAAGACCAGGGACGAACAATGTAAGGTTATCCAACCAGGTTTGATATTACTCAAGGATAACCTAACACCAAAGACACAATTGCAATCATCATAATATGTCAAGAATGGAGCAGACCAGGAGGGTTTTCTACACTCCAGAATTTCTAGGAGGATCAAAGATGAAGCTGAAAATGATGTGCTTAGGAAAGGATTGGAATCCTTACTAAAGACCTACCAAGATACAAGAAATGGAGATAGAGCACAAGTACCAAAATCCCAGAAGAATTTTACAAACTGTTGAACAAGCAGTTAAAAACGCTCAACAGCTAGAATAAGATCCAGTTCCCAATCTAAGGCTGATCTATGTATCATCAACTTCTATGAAGAAGGAGGCCATTTAGGACTACACCAGGACAATGATGAAACAAAAGGGTCCCTGAACAGGGGATACCAGTACTATCTTTGTCAATTGGAGATGACGCAGAGTTCCTTTGGCGAGCAGAAGCGTGTGGACCTTGCAAAGAAAAATCATATTGAAGTCAGGAGATGTTTTAATAATGGGTGAAAGTCAAGGTTGCTATACCATGGAATTAAAAGGATTAAATTAAACACAGCACCTTCGACAGTGATAAACGCCACTCACATGAAACCAGGAAGATTAAGTTTGACTTTTAGAAAGTATTAGTGTTGTAATTGATTTTGGACATCTGAAGGAGATCATCTCATCAATGAAACATTATTGTTATGGAAGTGAATGTCTTTAGACCCCATCATATATCAAAGTACTTACTCAGATTCTGTTGTTAGGTGTGCTAAGGAGTGGAAGGTGCCTTATTCTTACCGAGGAGGAGGCCAGCAAGGGCGGCGCGATCCTCACTGGTACCTTTCCTGTTAATGGAGTGGATTCATTAGTACTGTTCGACTCCGGAGCCTCACATACTTTCGTTTCGCCTTCGCTTGCGGGGAAGTTGGGGCTAGACGCTGTAGAGCACCTGACTTTAAGGTGGCACTCCGTCTAAGGAGAAGATCAGTTGCACTCGTCTTTATAGAGGAGCCACTATCAGTATTAAGGAGGAGGAATTTCCGATTGACCTTATTGAGTTCAGAGGTCTAGGATTCGGCATTATAGCCGGGATGGACTGGCTGGGCGGCACAGAGGCCGCATTCTTTGTGCACGGGCAGACTGTTACTTAAGAGCCCATCAGGAGTGAAGTATCTTACCGACAGAGCCTAGGGCACCATCAATAAAAGTGATATCAGCTATGTCCATGTACAAGCACGTCAGGAAGCAGAGGTATACTTATGCTATGTTCAGGATGTAGAGCACGACCGTGACTTTGACCCAGATATGCCAGTGGTGTCAGAATTTGCAGATATTTTTCCAAAGGAACTTCCAGGCTCTGCCGCCCACCCAGAGAGGTAGAATTCTCCATTGAATTACTACCAGGTACCGGTCCCATAGCTAAGGCCCGTACCATATGGCACAGCAGATGGCTGAGTTGAAGGAGCAGCTGAAAGATTTATTAGACAAGGGATACATACGACCTAGCGTATCTCCTTGGGGAGCACCAGTGCTTTTTGTGAAGAGAAGGATGGAAGCCTTCGGTTATGTATTGATTACAGAGAGCTTAATGCAGTGTCAGTGAAGAACAAATATCCACTACCACGAATTGACGACTTGTTTGATCATTAAGAGGAGCAAAGGTGTTTTCAAAGATCGATTTGAGATCAGGATCCACCAGATACCTATCAATGAACAAGACATAGAAAGACAGCATTCAGAACACGTTATGGCCACTATGAGTTTACAGTTATGCCTTTTGGCTTGTCAAACGCAACCGGCAGTCTTCATGGATTTAATGAACCGATATTCAGAGAGCAGTTGGATAAGACCGTGGTTGTATTCATCGATGACATCCTAATTTATCAAATCTAAGGAAGAGCATGAGAGTCACCTCCGGCATGTACTTGAGATCTTAAGGGAAACCAGCTTTATGCTAAGTTCTCCAAATGTGAGTTTTGGTTGGACAGAGTTTCCTTTCTAGGACATGTTATCTCAGATGCTGGGATCGCAGTGGATCCAGCAAAGATAGAAGCAGTTCGCACTTGGCCTAGGCCAAAGACTTGACTGATATCAGGAGTTTCCTTGGGTTAGCAGGTTAATACAGGAGGTTTGTCAGAACTTCTCCAAATTAGCAAAACCTATGACCAGTTTTAATGAAGAAAGATGCACACCATTCACATGGACTACAAAGTGACATCATTCTAGTTTCTTGAAAAATGCTTGACATCAGCACCAGTTTTTGACTATACCTGAGGGCACGAAGGTTATGAAGTTTATTGTGATGCATCAGGCAGGGGATTAGGGTGTGTACTCATGCAGAATGGGAAGGTAATCGCCTACGCTTCCCGACAGCTGAAGAAACATGAGGAGAACTATCCCACACATGACTTAGAGCTTGGAGCAATTGTTTTTGCATTGAAGATCTGGCGCCACTACCTGTATGGTGTCCAGATGACCGTATATTCGGATCACAAAAGTTTTAAGTATGTATTCACCCAGAAGGAGTTAAACATGAGACAAAGAAGATGGGTTGAATTTCTTAAGGATTATGACATTGATTTGCAGTACAAAGAAGGAAAAGCTAATGTTGTAGTAGACGCATTGAGTCGACGAGCACATTCTGTAAATGCCATTGTGGCTAGCTCGAATCTTATAGACGACATACGTAGCGCACAGTAGAATGATCAGCGAATGATGGAGATCAGTCAGAAGTTGTCTGACGGTACATTTGAAGGTGGGAAGTATGAGTTTCAGTTACATGATGATGGATTGATCAGATTAAAGGGCAGATTGTGTATTCCCAGAGACAGCACAGATATAAAGGAACATATTCTTCGAGAGTCCCACACTTCTACCACATCTGTCCATCCAGGAGCTTCTAAGATGTACAAAGATCTAAAGAGGTACTTCTGGTGAAGTGGTATGAAGGGCGACGTGACAGAGTATGTGATTCGATGTCTCACTTGTCAGAAAGTGAAATTCGAACATAGACGACCAGGAGGTATGGTACAGTCTATGCCAGTTCCTGAATGGAAGTTTTATGATATTTCTATGGACTTCGTGGTGGGACTACCACCTACGAGAGGAGGACTGAATATGATTTGGGTTGTTGTTGACCGACTGACTAAAGTTGCTAGGTTTATACCGATGAAAGACACTTGGAAAGTGCCAAAGTTGGCAGAACTATTTGAGAAAGAGATTATCAGACATCATGGAGTACCAAAGACTATTGTTTCAGATCGAGATACTAGATTTCTTTCACGATATTGGCGGACTACTCGCGAAGCACTTGGTACTGAATTGAAGCTTAGCACAGCCACTGGTGGAACGCGAGCTTTTAATTACGGTCCAAAACCGTGTTACATTACGGTTCTGGACCGTAATCTTCGCGGGCGTCAATAAAGATGGCGACGTCTTTAATTACAGTTTTAAACCGTAATTTATGGCCCTTTTCCGGCCCGCGTGTCATTGACTTTACATTACGGTTATTTGTAAAACCGTGATCTAAAGTCCTTTGGCGCGCGCGAACCAAAGGACTTTAGATCACGGTTTTACAAATAACCGTAATGTAAAGTCGACACTTTAGATTACGGTTCTAACAATAACCGTAATCTAAAGTGTTTTGGCGCGCGCGCCCAAAGGACTTTAGATTACGGTTATTGTTAGAACCGTAATCTAAAGTGTAATTTTTTTTTATTATTTTATTTTTTTTTACAAATCTACACAATTGCAACAGAGACAGAATTGTAACAGATAAGCAACAGAGGGCAGAAACTGCACAATTGAACCACCTGAATCAAATACCAACAACACAAATTCATTCTAATAAAGCACCAGATCGAAAATCTGTAACATATTCAATCTGTTACACAATTGCAACAGAGATAACATCTAATAAAGCACCAGATCGAAAATCTGTAACATATTCAATCTGTTACACAATTGCAACAGAGATAACAATTGCAAATTCATTTCTGCGCACAATTGCAACAGAAATATTCAATACAACAGCTAGAATCTGTTACAGCAGCAGCTAGCATAATTCATTACAAACAGAATCAGAGCAACTAACAAAAAATTAATCTGTTACACAATATAATCTGTTGCAGCAGCAACTAACAGAATCAGAGCAGCAACTAAAAAAAAATATATGTTACAGCAGCAGCTAGCTAGTCTACCACTCCATTCTCATAAACATGGCTGCCATGCTCTCTCTGACATGCAACAAGTCGGCAGGAGCATAAGTCTTGAATCTGGCATAATGCTCTTTAATCTGCAACAAGAAAAGGAATGGAACACATAATGAGATTAAGATAAAGACACAAAAAATCTGCCGAAAGAATTAAATACAAGACAGACGTTCGTATTACCTTGTCAATATCATTCTTAAAACTTGGGAAGTACCCGCAGAACTCGTACATATACCGCATCACGTAGTACCCGCAACTCTTAGAATCCTTTTGGGTAGGGCACTAAATCACCAAAATTCACAAATGTAAAACAATTGTACAAAGATAATAGCAGCACGAATGAAATACATGAATTACCAAACCTTGATGTAATCGACGGTCAAATCACCAAACTCTCCCTGAGGGGTTTTTTTGTAACAACTGTTACATATATTAACAAAAGCGTTTAGCAAAATGAACAAGTACATTAATTTTGGTTCAAAAAACTTACAAACAATTAAATAGTAATAAAAACTTACTCTTTGATTAAGTCTTCAGTGTTGAATTCTTTCCACTGCCCTAGTGGATCTAGAACGCAGAGTAGCGGTGGCAGCGCAGAATATAAACAAAGCCCAGTGGTGGCTACAATGTCAAATACAAAATGAAATGAGAAATGAAGGTAACAAAGTTAGCTAATTAGTATGTAATTTTATATTAGAACTCACGTTTGGTGATACGGCATTAGAATGAATAATTTATTCTGTTGTTCAACAACATTGAAGACATGAATCATGTAGTTACAAAACCTCCCAGGGTCCCTAGTGACATTGTCGTACGATAAACGCTCCGGGCACACCGCAGTAACGCATGTCATGTCCTTCTCAACACATCTCTCAAGCAGACATCTATTATATCACATGTACTATAAAAAGTTAGCCAATGCAACTTCATAGATACTTATTCTATATGTTTTTACAGTATGAGGAAAGAACACTTACTTTAGATAAGCTTGAATAATGTTAATGTTCAGATAATCTCCACACATCATCTCTCTGATGTCCTCAAAGTTGATTGCCGTCATCATATCTTCTTCGTAGTGAAACATCGACTTTGGAAGCGTCATCATGAAGTTGTTAGTTTGAGATGACTTCACCATGATCTTGTCGTAGAGATTCATCTGCTTGGCCCCCAAAACATTAACAAGTTTTTGTGGCAGTGCGAGCTTATTTTTAGGCGCCTCAGAAGTCCTGGTGCGACCCCGGACGGGCGCTGGATTCTTACCTTTCGCACCCCGACTCACTGGATTCTTACCCTTCACACACAAACAATAAAGCATAAATGTAAAGATAATTACTAATTGATTATTATAGTAACATTAAACATTTATCTAGAACATACCCTTCTGGCAGGATTCGTCGGCGCGCTGATCTCTTCTTCTCTGGGCCGGGATACGCGGCGAGGAACCTCAGGGATCTCAGGATTCGCCGGCGCGCTGGTCTCTTCTAGTCTGGGCCGGGTTACGCGGCGAGGAAGCTCAGGGATCTATAATAGATTAGATTAGACACTTAATGCTAAATAATGCATTTTATTAGATACTAAATGGTTGTCAAACAGTCTTACCTCATCGGTGACAACAATATAACATGCTGGCCAGGGCAATATGTCTCCCTTCGCTTCGATCAGCGTGCATTTGTTGTCAATCGCCATCGGAAGGTATGCATGCTCAAATCCATCAACTATCAGGTCCAAGGTCACACGCGCGTAGAATGGGGGTAGACGTACGAAACTGATGAGCGTGAGTGGACCTGATGGCAACACCGTCCCGTAGGCCGCATCTACAGGGTGCCCGTCTAATGGTATTTGGAGACGACATTTTTTTTGCTCCTTTAATAAACAGAGATAATACGTGAAATAAATAAGTGAGTCCAATCTAATACTATTTAAATAACTTTATTTTAGAAAAAATAGTTAAACAAAGTTAACCTGGATGTTGGCAAACGGGTACGGGTCAGCGGCCGGAGCACAACTAGACGAGGAAGACATTCGAGGAGGATCTAGCTGCTGCTGCTGAGTAGTCGCATGTGCAATCGCATTCAACGCTTCCTGCAGCCTCTCCTCGATAGCCCGGCGCTCAGCAGCATGTTTCTCGTCATTAGCTTGGCGCTCAGCAGCGAACTTACGCTCTACCATCGCCTCGACTTCAGCAGCACTCATCTGACCCTTCCTAGCAGATGGCGGGAATACGTTCTTCTGACGTACTTCTCCCCCAAATCCTCTAACACGCCCCGGGTGATCCTTCTTCCCAAGCATTTGATTCAGCGCGTCGTCTTGAGAAGGAGGAGCGTGTAAGTCCACTTCTCCTCTCTGTGCCGCATCGTACTGTCCAATTTTCAAAGAAGTTAATGACGAGATTTAAGATCAACAAACACTTGAGTATATAAGTAAATTATTCAACAGCTACTTTCAAATACTTACAATTTGGTTTGCCAGTTGTTCCATCGCAGCATTAGGAAATATCCTCTGACCTTCGCTGGTCGTTTTCTGGCGTCCCAGTATGTACATCTGCACCCTCCTCGCCTCAGAGACATCCTCGATCGGGCATTCACTTCCATCCTCGTTCCTCCGTGTCAGCAAACCAGCTTCTTTCCATCCCTCGAGGCTGCCCACATATCCCCTTCGTCCCATGGTGTGGGGGTAGAGATTAGCTTCACGGTTTTGTCGTGCTTGTTCTTGTACTTGCTGTTAAGAAAGTACAACAGGAAATTAATTAGAAAATCAGGGATAAAGCATTATGAGCATTAATTAAGAAAAGAGTACACACAAACATACCCTGAACTCGGGGGTGGCGTGCCGCTCAACGAACTCCTTCCACTCCTCTTCAGTTATCATGCCATTGTATACAACATACGGCGGAGGCTCACGTGGGGGCACCCTGTTGATCCAATGCTCAACCAAGTAGTGGCGGAATGATTTAGCTTTGCCGGCCACCAAAGAAAGAACGGTCTTCTTCACTTCTTCTGGGATCTTGTACCGTTCTTGCACCTTCTTCCAGATGGTCTCCTTTACTTTTTCCGGGACTTGTTTCCATGTGTGGTTGATGCAGCAATGTGATCTGGCCAGAGTCCCTAGCATACTAGCGAACTCTGACCTGCTGCCCCCACCATACCTCCCATACTGGTCCCACAGAAGACTAATCTGATCCGGTTTCTGCAGTTTCAACCCACGGGTCGGACCTCTACCTCTGGGTCTCTGAGTAGCACTCGTAGAAGGTGCACTCATGGAAGGGCCAACAGCAGCAGCGGCAGATGTAGATGGGACCGGTACCATTTGCTGCTCATTTTCCTCCTCCTCACGACAAAATAAATCGAACTCTTCATCAGCCATGTCCTGATCAGCCATGCCTGCAAGGATTGAAATACAATTTGAATTAAATTAAGCATTTCATAATGGTCATAAACAAGCAATAAATAAAAGAGTGTTAATTTCATATAAATTTTTATAGTAATAACTTACATACACCATTATCTCTCAACCCACATTCCCTCGTTATGGTCTGATCGTATATACTCACGATGACCTGTGACCTCAGCCTCTTCCAATGAAATAGGAACAGTTGGAGGTTCATCTTCTGCATCATACTCATCCTCATCAACCACACCATCCACACCAACTATTCCTCTTCTCCCTTTAAGCACAACAGACCATCTAGGATTACAGGGATCAGTTACATAAAATATCTGCTTAACCTTCGTCCCAACAACGAATGGCTCAACCGTGGGAGTAGCTCTAGACAGATCAACCAGTTTCATACCATGCTCCTCCTCACGGTAGCCATGATTGTTGTTAACCCAGTTACAGCGGAAAACACACATTTCGTAGCTGTTGTAGTCCAATACCCAGATGTCTTGTATAACACCGAAATATGATTGTTGTACCGAGACAGGACTATGACCCACGACACCGATGTCATATAAGTTTTGATAAGCTTCAAGCTCTACACCACTGTTTTGATTCGTTGACTTCTGATCCTGACGTTCTGTGAAAAAGGTGAATCCGTTGACATCGTACCCCTCATAAGAAATTACATCCAGATTTGGTCCAAATGCAACTACTTTAATCAGTTCAGGCACATTCGTGGACTGATCGGACAACACTCTCTCTTTGAACCATCGGACAAATGTCCTATTCTGCTCATTTTGTAGTCTAACGTCACTCATGTTTGGATATTGTGCTCTTAAAACACACAAGTGTTCATCAAAGTATGGTTCAACATCTTCAAGATGACTTAGCACAACTAAATGAGCTTTGTTAAGAGTGTCTATGTCAATTCTTTTCAGTTTCCTTCCAACCGTGCCAACACCCTTCAATCTGCCCTCGTGTCTAGAACGTGGAAGTCCAATGGTATCGACACCTTCTAGGTAATTGGTGCAGAAGTCTACAACTTCCTCTGTGATAGTGCCCTCTATAACTACCCTCTGGGTGACGACGGTTCTTCATTTTCTTCTTCAGGACACCCATGTACCTTTCGAACGGATACATGTAGCGAAGGTACAAAGGACCACACATCAGAATCTCTCTTACAAGATGCACGAGGAGATGTATCATTATGTCGAAGAACGATGGAGGAAAATACATCTCCAGCTGGCACATTGTCACAATAAGATCCTTTTGTAATTTAGACAGAGTGTCCACATCAAGAACCTTAGACGAAATGGATTTGAGGAAGACACTGACGTTTGTGATTGTGTGTCTGACAGCATCCGGCAAGATCCCACGTAGTGCAATTGGCAAAAATTCTTGAAGTAGGACATGATAATCGTGAGATTTCATTCCTACTAATTTGAAATCTGTCATGGACACTAGGTTTCTTATGTTTGAGGAGTAACCTGATGGTACCTTGATGTTGTAAAGGGTACTGCATAGACTATGTTTCTCTTCTTTAGACAGAGTGTGACAGGCAGGAGGCAAGAATGTGCGTTTTCCACGTTCTTGCGGGCCAAGCTCTGTGCGTATGCCCAACTCAATTAAATCTTTTCTTCCTTTCAAATGATCCTTTGTCTTTCCTTTTATGTTCATAAGAGTGCTAGTGACACTTTCACCCACGTTCTTCTCGACATGCATCCCATCGATACAATGTCTAACCTCCAGATGCTGCCAGTACTCTAGTTCCCAAAATATTGATTTCTTTTTCCAGACACTTTTTTCACCACTTTTGGTTGGCGGCCCGAAGTTGTTCACAATATTATCCAACTTTTTGTAAATCTCTGTACCTGTCAAAGGCTGGCGCGCCATGCTGTGATCAGTTTTCCCATCGAACTCTTTCGCCATCTTTCGATACTTATGTCCTTTTGGAAGCATTTTTCGGTGGCCCATATACACGGTTTTCCCACTATGTTTCAAGCGAATGCTACAAGTGTTTTCACCACAAATCGGACACGCCAACGCCCCCTTGATTGAATAGCCTGAAAGATTACCATAGGCGGGGAAATCATTGATTGTGCAGTACAACATGGCACGCAAATTGAAGTCCTCTTTACTGAATGAGTCGTAAACCGTAGCCCCTTCATTCCACAAGAGTTGTAGATCCTCTATCAAAGGTTGTAGGAATACGTCAATTTTGTTGCCCGGTTGCTTTGGACCAGATATTAACAAAGACAACAAGATGTGTCTTGGTTTCATGCATAACCACGGCGGTAGATTGTAAATAACCAAAAGCACAGGCCAGGTACTGTGTATGCTACTCAAAGTACCGTAAGGGTTCATCCCATCCGTGCACAAGCCTAGCCTTAGGTTTCTCGGTTCGTTACCAAACTCAGGAAATTTTACGTCTATGTTTCTCCACTGTGGTGCATCAGCGGGATGTCTTAATCTGCCATCCTTTTTCCTGTGAACTGAATGCCACCGAAGATTCTCTGCGTCTTTCTCAATGGAGAACAAACGTCTGAACCTTGGAATGATGGGCAGGTACCACAGTACCTTAGCTGGTGAACCTTTCTTACTACCGCTGATGTGAGTTTGTTGTTTCTTATACCGTGACGCTCCACATGCTGAACAGCTTTCAGCAAATTCATCCGATTTCCAAAACAGCATGCAACCATTTGGACAAGCATGAATTTTCTGGTACCCCATACCCATTGGGCACATCATTTTTTTGGCTGAGTACGTAGTCGTTGGTAAAACGTTGTCCACCGGAAGAACGTATTTCAATAGTTCCAGGAGGTCAGTGAAACTTACGTCGCTCCAGCCATGTTTCGCTTTCAAGTTGAATAGCTTGAGGACGACACTCAACTTGCTTAACTTTGTAGGGTCACACCCGGGGTACAACGGTGTTTTGGATGAATCCAACAAATTTTCATGCTTGTCTGGCGTGTTAGAGTAATGTCGTTCCACATCTTCGAGCATAGTCTCAATGTCATCATCCCAGAAATCTGGCTCAACGTTCCCTGTAACGTCTTCTGGGTCACCAGCAACTGTATCATCTCCAAGTTCTGTTTCTGTGTTTGCCTGACCATTATCCCCTTCGTCAGGCTTAATAACATCGAACGCACTCTGACCATGCCATCGGATTATGTCTTGGAAATCTTTTGTAAAACCGCGGCGGATCAGATGTTCCTTAATTGTTTCAACGCCGCGATATCTCAGATTGTTTTGGCAGTCGATACACGGACAAAATATGTATCCCTTGTCTGTAGGTTTCAGATTGTTCGCCAACACCGTGCATAACTTATCAACTCCTTCTAAAAACTTGTCGTCCAAATTTCCGCTGTAAATCCACGAACGTTCCATCTCCTTCTAGCTATTTATATGAAGGCAGCCATTTCATACCGTCACCCGTGGCAGAGTCTTTACACTTTTGTATCTTATCAACCTAAATCCATCCATGAGTATTAAATCCCACCGGTGAACGTGTTTTTAATATGTAATTTATTGAAAATTTCGGCAGCATCTCCCTACAGTTCTTCAAATGCACGATATTATGATATTAATCAATAATATATGCATTCGAAGAACAATAAAGAGATACTGCTGAAATAATCAATAAAGTACAATTAAAAACACATTCACACCCTAGGTGTGAGATTTAACAATCATGGACAGTCCCGACAGGGACTGCCGAAGATATACCTCTATTAGGTATATCTTGGGCGGATAACTATGTTTGGTAGTTTGTCAAATATTATATGTATATATGTAAATCTTACCTCTGGTAGACGATTAGCCGATGCTAAGACGGTTGAGGTCGGAAGCCAAAATAAAGTCGTAGTCCTGATGCATAAATGAAAAACGACAACATTAGAATTCATCAAAAAATCAAGGTTAAATGCTAGCTAAACCGCGGAAAAAAATCGACAGCATCTCCCCTATATTTCTAACGTCTCCAAATCAGTTTTATCAAAGTCAAATTTGCACGCACCATCTAGAACTAGTAACATACATAAACTTATCTTCTTCTACTATAAATGAAGTTTATTTATGACCTTCTCTGCAGTACTTCAGATTGAAGGACTGAAACTAGTCATTCTAGAACCATTAAAATACCGAAACTCATCTTATTCTTTCTGGTGGTTATAACAATAGCATTGTTGATTCCTGTCACAGATTGTGAATCAAACAGAGAGCATCTGGCATAGCAGATTGAGCAGTTGAAAATGAGCTATTTTCAGGAATCGGTAATATACTTGAACTTACTTTCTTTCCTGTGGCAGTTTTAAGTAGTAGCATTTTTAAAACTACACTATTATTTATTAATTGTAATACTAAATGCTAAGAATAAATAAATACAGCAGTTTACAGTTTGCTTTGCAAAATTACCGTTACTAAGCACCGAAGTGGGCAAGTAGTGTAGAAATCAGCCCACGAACTAGGTTGCAATTAACTGTGAATCTGGGCACAAATATATGAACAAAGTTAGAACTTGCAATCGAAATGCATGTATATGAACAAAGTTAGAAAAAAACGACAATCAATCGATCGCATACCCAATACGCGATAGAGAGGTCGACGGTGAGACCAGTGGTAGATGGGTGGTGACCGGCGGCGATGGGAGTGACAAAGGTGGTGGGAGCGATGGTGGCGATGGCCGTTAGCAAGGTGACGGGAGAGAGGAGGCGATTTCAGTGAGGAAGATAGCGCGAAAGAGAAGAAGAGTTACTGTAAGTACAGTGTGCAGAGTAAACGGGCAAATGTTGTAGTTAAAAGGACTTTAGATTACGGTTTACATGAAAACCGTAATGTAAAGTCACACTTTACATGACGGTTCCTAAAGAACCGTAATCTAAAGTGTAACGAAATTAATAAAATAGCGCGAAAATTATTTGGCCTATGCTGGGTTTCGAACTCAAGATCGATGGTGTTGACTCATGTACCCACGGCCATTGAGCCATGAGTCTTATTCGATCAAACAAATGTAACACATTAATATAAAGTTATTTTTAATCTAAAATAAGCTGGTAAGACGACGTCGTTCACTGTAATTTAGATTACGCGCGGCGTCGAAAAAATCAAATAATGCGGGAAATATTTGGCGTCAGGTCAAGACGACGTCGTTGACCATCAGTGGGTGGGGACTTTAGATGACGGTTATTAGTAAAACCGTAATCTAAAGTCCGTTGACCGTAAAGCGCGCGTCAACACGGGACTTTAGATTACGGTTTCACAAATAACCGTCATCTAAAGTCCGTCCTAAAAAAGGCGCGCCTACCTCCGATCGATTATTGCTTACGGTTAATTTAATAAACGTCATTAATTAACTCCGGCCTTCATATTAATTACGGTTTCTGTTAAAGCCGTGATTAAACCACCGTCATTAAAGGCTTCCGTTCCACCAGTGAGCATTTCATCCTCAGACAGATGGTCAGTCAGAGAGGACTATTCAGACCTTAGAGGACATGCTACGAGCATGTGCCTTGGATTTTCAGGGTAGCTGGATAGACAGGTTACACCTGATCGAGTTTGCATACAATAATAGCTATCACGCCTCTATACAGATGTCACCTTTTCAGGCATTATATGGCAGACCTTGCCGCACACCATTGTGCTGGGACGAGTCTAGTGAGACCGTCATTATTGGGCCTGAGTACTTGGAGCAAGTCCAAGCAGAAGTACAACAAATCAGAAATAACATGAAAGCAGCACAAGACAGACAGAAATCATATGCTGATGAGAGGCGACGAGACCTTGAGTTCGCAGTTGGCAACCAGGTATTTCTACGAGTATCACCCATGAAGGGTGTATTCAGATTTGGGCAAAAGGGCAAGCTAAGCCCGAAATTTGTAGGACCCTACGCTATCATAGAGTGGGTGGGCCTTATGGCATATCGACTTGATTTGCCAGCAGAGTTGGGCAAAGTACACAATGTTTTGCATGTGTCTCAGCTTTAGAAATACATGCCTCATCCTTCTCATGTTCTACAACCAGAGACACTCTCATTAGAACCAACAATGTCGGTATGTGGAAACCCGCAACGAATCTTAGACGAAACACGAGATACTCGAAACAATCTGTGAGCCTCGTAAAGTTCTTTGGTCAAACCACGATGTGGAAGGCCACATGGGAATTAGAACAGATATCGAGCGAAATTTCCCTCATTATTTACCGACTAGACACTTTAGTCTAGGTACGGGGGCGTACCCCCTTTTTTTGGGGGGTAGAGCCTTTTCGTGTTGGTTTCAGTATGCATTTTGTTGCACCTTGGTGCATTTCAGTGACACTTTGTCTTGTAGTGTTCTTGTGTAACACTATTCAGTATGCATTTGTTGCACTTTGGTGCATCTCAGTGACACTTTGTCTTGTATGTGTTCTTGTGTAACACTGTATTTGAATGTACTTTGTGCTTCTACTTGTTGGTGTACCTTGTTACACTACAATAAAAAGTTTATGTGCACTACACTGCACTATTAGATATGAAAAGCGACTGTGTTATTACATTACACTATATTGTTCCAAAGTATTCCTGTTGTGTTTTGTACACTGTGAACTTAGGAATATAGAGACTTGGGACTTGATCCCTACTAGATTGAGTTGTGGATACTTAGTGGAACTTGATTCCCCACCCTTATAATTTAGATATGAGACTTCGGGGCGAAGTCCTTTTTTTAAGGGGGGTAGATTGAAATACCCCAAATCTAATTAATATTATAAGACCATTATTTAATGGAAAATAATCCAAATATAAACCATTCACGTACGCATGCAAATACATGCATGATAACGTTACGTAAAAATAGTCGTTTCACCATAAACGCTAAAACGCCTTAGAAGCATGTGATCAAGCATGACCTTGTATGACCTTCTAATATTCAAACCAAATGGTCATACAATTATAATATGAATATAAACATATTACATAGGCTATATTCAGTCAAACCGCAAAACGCTCGGGAGTGCTCACGCACGCCCCCTTAAAGCAAGAAAAGCCCGGAGGAGTGCCGAGGTGGCACGAACTCCTATAAAATTAATTCCTTGAGTTCCTAAAATCATAATTAACCATTATAAAGAGAACCCACGAAGTGGTTTCTCAAAATTCAGCAAAAACCACAGGAGGATTTCTTAGCGCTCCTTTTTGCCCGGTGTGTCCCGATGGCCCGTAAATTATGTTATGGGTTAATGTAACCCCATATAACTCAATGTAACATCTTAGTATATATTTATTTACTATAATAAGTGTTTACAAACACTTGGAACTCATAAAAACAATTTGTTTCCCAAAATTTCCTTAGAGCACAAAAACACACCTTCGGGTGTCACAAAACGCGTTTTACGCAATTGCCTTGTAGTTTTTGACATGCCACGAATTGGTAATCTTAAAAAGGGTTAAAATTACCATCTAAATCAGTTGGAGAGACTAGTCAAAAGTGCTCTATAGGGGCCGATTTTATGCTCAAAAACTAGTATAAACTTACATTAAAATTTTATAAAAGGCTTAAAGCATGGTGACTCACCATCCCATGTGTTGTATTACTTAATGCCAAAGTATGTAGGTCTTATCTGACCATCAAGCTGTCGAATTTATTCATTGGAATAAGGCCATGTGAGCTAGGAAGAAAACAAAATGTAAAAAGGCAAAAAGTAGATCTAAGATTCCATCTTTTGCTTTCTTAAAAATTAAGTAACCTTCCATGCTTCTTCTTAGCTCTTCTCCACCGGTTGATAAGCTCCAATAGGCCCTTGAAATCGTCCACCTACAAGAGAAGAAGAAGACAAGCAAAACTTAGAAAAATCAAAAGAAGAAAGCATTACCTTTCTTGCCTTGTCATTTAGCTCACAATTATTTTCTTCCAACTCTTGCCTTGTCACCCCACATGTCCGAAATTATGCAGAGAATATGGGCATTTATTGAGCCAATAAATCATGTAATAAACTAAGGGAAAAGCATAGTCATTTGACATTAAAAATTAACAAAACAAAAATCAAATTCTAAGTGCATTCTCTTCTTACGTGAGCTTAGTCTCATTTTCCTCCTTGCACTCTTCATCACCGAATTGGTAAGGCTCTCTCCTCTCTCTTCTAGCTTCATCTTCTTCCTTTGAAGCTCTTAAGTTCATTAATGGAGTTTTAACTTCTATCTTCATCCTTAAGGTAATTTCCTAGCATTTCTTGGCAAGTCTTGAAACAAAACTCTTCCTAGCATACCTACAAGGATTCGGCATCAATTAGTACTCCAAGGAGGTTGTCCAAACCAACATTAATCCAAGGAGCATCTCAAAGTTATCTTAAGGTAGTTTTCAAGCTTGAAAATCCTTAGAGCACATTTTATTGTGCAACCGATTTCTATCTCTTCTAAGATTGTTTTCTTCTTCATTTTCATGAAGGAAACTTGTTCTTCATCCACCATTAGTGAGCCAAAATTATAAGGAGAAAAGCTTAAGGTAAATTCTTGGAAAACTACTTACAAATCTACTTAAGATCTTTATTCAAGATCTAACTCCTAAACTCCTTCACCACTTGCATATAACCGAAGTGGAGCATCAAAAATTTCCTTGGAGAAAGCTTGGAGATTCAAGAGGAGTTCAAGCACTTAACCACCTTTGTTAAGAAGTAAGTTTATTAAGTAAATCTTTATGTTATAAGCTTTGTTAAGCTTCTAAAAATTATACAAAAATTATGTACATCTCCTAGGTTAATTAAAACCGAAACTATATGGTATTATATGCCAAAAATATAATCTGTAACATATATAGAAAATATTTATCTTAAGACACATTTTTGTCACAAAATTTATTTATGCTACATATTAATTCAAGCGAAAAGTCAAGGGCAAAATACTTTATTTTGAGCCAAGAATTAATATAAGACATTACAATAATTTTTACATGAGTTATATGACTCATACGAATTTATGCATATTTATTATGACATATAAATCCACTTTTATATACTATATGGTCACTAATTAATTATGGCCGAATTGCCTAAGTGAAGAATAGATTTCTATGAGCAACTTATGAATATAAACTTATACTACAAAGTTTGGTGAGTTAAAAATATTTTTTAGTGCTTAAATGGCTAATTAATTAAGTTATGTGGCAAAAATGTAATTTTTACAAAGTTTGGTGTATATATTGTGAAAGCCGAGAGTTAAGAGTATATTTGGAGTAATTATGATATAATATAAGGTTAGGAATTAAGTTATGAATTTTAGATAATTTAGACAAGTGTTAAAAATACATTTTATAAAGTTTTGGGCTATTATGTAATTTATAAAAGTTATTATGAAAGTTTGGGAATTATTAGTGGGCGAATTCATAATTAAGAGGATCATTAAGTTCACTTTCGAAATTTTGAGGAATTAAATAGTTAAACTATAGTTTATTAGTTATTAAGTAACTATTATAAAGTTTTGGGGTGAAAATGTAATTAAGGAAAAATAAATGACAAAGCCGAATTACTTTGGGGTTAGTTTGGTAATTTAAGAATTTATATATATCTATTCGGCATTTATGGAGAATTAAAATTAAAACTATATAATATAATGAGATTAGAATTTAAATGTAAAGTTTAAGAATTAATGTGGTTGTTTTGTAAATAACCGAATTATAAGGGTAAGAATTTAGATTTAAATAATATAGGTCCTATATGGATATTTGGAGGAATTAGAAAGAAAGAATTCTCATTTATGGAATTATGAGATTAAAGCTATGACTTATATAGTTATAAGGAAATTTAAAGGTAACCAACGATTATTATTTATGGTTAAAGGGGGAATAATAAAAACTATAAGAATTCTATGTCCTTGTATGACATATAAATATAGTTAATAAGTTATGAGTTGTTATGTCACCTAGACAATTAGAAATAAATAACAAATATTGTACATGAATAAATAAATACATAATGTACATTAAAAGAGTTATAAATAAATCAAAAGGAAAAACAAATAAGTTATGCATAAAATCATGAGGTAATTAAAAGAAATAAACCTCACATGAAATAACAAATACGAAATTTGTTAAAAGATCCAATAGAATTATTATATAAGGGTAACATAAATTAACCCTCTCAGTTAATCCTATTCTAGGACTTTGTTTGACCAGACGTTGACCAGGGTATAATCAACTGCAACCTACGGTGAACGGTATGGGATTCTTGCAACCTGTTTTCTACCGGATTACACCGGCTTGTGTGCTATCTGTTGTTTGAAATAACGACCAAGACAATTAATGTAAAATGTTGTTTACTCTTGTGCATTGTGGTATTATTTTATGTGTGGGAATGATGCTGACTACAACGTGTATGTCCCACGCATACAAACACTACTATACCAGTGGATTAAATACCTGTGCTTCAGTATACCGAGGACTTGTACTCAAGTTTCTCACTAACTTCACTTTATAACACGTCGTTATCCTAAACGTGATAATTGACAATACACATTGTGTTCTTGTTTAACGTCTTTATATGACACTTAACAATTCTATACCACGAGAACGAGGAGCCCAGTTGGATCTGGCCATGCATGCTACAGGAGTTGTACCTGTCTCAGGTCGTCTCCTATTTACGTCGCGACGGAACATTCAGTGGAGAGGAAGGCTTTATTCCTCACGAGGGTTTTTATACCCATCAGTTCAGTGGAGAGGAAGACTACATTCCTCTCGAGGGTTCGATTCCCACATTTCTCAGTTCAGGAGTTAACTACGTTATCTTCTGGGTTTTTACCCAACCTTTCTATCTTAACGAGGTCACTATACCTCCACTATTTGAGATATTCAGTTATACCTGTCAGTCCCATTGTGTGGACCCGACGATCATTAAGATTTCAGTTCAGCTAACTTGACCTTCTGAGTCTTGTTCTATGTGACATTATTGTCCTTGTATGGATACTTGTCATTATCATACTATGCTTGTTTACAGCTTTATAAAATGAACTGCATGTATTCGACAAAGTAGTTGGTGTGGCCCGGTAGACGATGGGCTGCACGTTTTCCATACCAGCATTGTTTGCTGAGCCCCTTTGGGGGCACCCCCATTTTTCAGGTACCTGAAGTTGAGAAGATTACCACACAGTGTAGGTGGGGTAGATTCAAGCTATGGGAGTCTTCTTCTAGACATTTGTTTTTATTTAAGTATTTTACATTTGAGTTTGATTCCTAGTATCTCGGATTGTATTCGTATTCAGACCGTGACTTTTGGAGATTGTATTTGGAGTTAGCCTTGTTGGTCACAAGGGTGGCCAACGGCATTGTAATACCGCCCGGTTGTTGTATTTATTTCCGCTGCAGTTGTATTTTATTTGGGTGTGATCGCCGTTCAGATTATTGGATTTCGGGTTGGGGTGTTACAAAAAGTGGTATCAGAGCGTAGTTACGCTCTGGATACAAGGATACACCGAGATTAGGATTTCTAAAGCTTTAGGTTACGGGTTGAGAGATAGTATTGAAAGGAGTTTAAGTTAGTTTTACTTAGACTACTATCCAAGACCAAGATTGTGACCACAGTATCTAATATACCTCAACATCCTGCAGATGTCAGGAAGAGGAGGACGCCGCGGACAGACTGCTGAGGATTCGCCTGTCAGGCTGGCGGATATTGCTACACTGATAGCTCAGGCATTTGCACAGGCGGGGGTTGCACAGCAGCAGCAGCTACCTCCACCACCACCGCCCAAAGAGAGAGATTGGGTGAAGAGTTTGGCTGATCTTAGGCCGACTGCATTCAAGGGGCAGACTGACCCCGCACACTTAGAGACATACATCATGGAGATGGAGACAGCGTTCGAGACGCTTGCAGTCCCAGCTAGGGAAAAAGTAAGGCTTGCTGCCTTTTACCTGAAGGATGCAGCGAGAGATTGGTGGAATATGGTGAAAGCCGACCACCTGGATGACCCAGCTTTTACTTGGGGACACTACACTGCACTACTGAGGGGCAAATACTACCCGGCCCACACCAGGATGGTGAAAACGAGGGAGTTTGACGCCTTGGAGCAGACGGGAAAGATGTCAGTGGATGAGTACTATGCGAAGTTCACTTCGCTACTCTCGATACTACCCGGTATAGGATACTCGGACCAGGTGTTGGTCGACCGGTTCTACGGGGGACTGAGCCCTCGACTCCAGTTTGGGATGGGACCAATCATCCCCACCAGTTTACAGGTAAAACAGGAGAGACATAAACCAGTTGAAAATTTTATTACCTATTATACCCCGTCATGGGAGAATTGGAGAGTAATACCTTGAGATTTCAGGAATGCTATCATGCTGCCTCCGTGGTGGAGATCACTTGTAAGAGAAGGGATGCTTTGAGCTCCCACAAGAGGAAGGACGGGCCTGGCAGTGAGGATGCCAAGCAGGGGAACTCCAACAGAGGAATAAACCCTTTCAGAAAGGCCAAGGGTCCAATCAAGGGAAGGGGAACCAAACTACTGGGAACCCCCAGTCAGGAACCTACGGGGCAACTCCACAGAAAACCTACCCATCTAAGGGTAGGCACTCTAATCAAACAGTTAAATTTGAAACTTTGTGATTACTTCAGTACCTTGGAATGTATATTGACCTTGATTGTATTAGGTTCTGGATCTGGCTCAAACACGGGCCAGAAGTATGTCCGCCGTTTCAACTGTAGACAGTGTGGAAAGATCACCCCGGCGTGGACTGCCAAGGGGAGAAAGTTCAGTGTCGCCACTGTCAGATACTTGGACATCGGGCCTTCGAGTGTATCCGAACCCGGAGAGCAAGAACTACCGCCCGGAGCAAAGGCAAACACCGGCCCTAAGAATGGAGCTAGCGATACTCGCCCTCCACCAACAAACCAAGCTCAGGGGAATAAGGGCAAAGGCCCAGCATCGGGACCCGCCCTGCATGTCATGACCGCTCAGATGAGGCTGGTCCTTCTACCAACCCAGGTATTTCTAAACCATGTGAACCTGTTATTGAGCAATGGATGATGTGAATGAGTGCTTGCATGCCTTGATTGCCTAGTTGCATAGGAAAGAATTAGTAAGACTCACTAGTAAAAATTTAAACCACGTAGGAAGCTATAAGATATGCTTTCCTATCCCCTCACCGCCCTCCCTGGAAGAAAACATTATCAAAGTACAAGAACCAGGGAACGAACAATGTAAGGTTATCCAACCAGGTTTGATATTACTCAAAGGATACCTAACACCGGAGACACAAATTGCAATCATCAGAAGATGTCAAGAATTGGGAGCAGGACCAGGAGGGTTCTACACTCCAGAATTTCCAGGAGGATCAAAGATGAAGCTGAAAATGATGTGCTTAGGAAAGGATTGGAATCCTTACTCAAAGACCTACCAATACAAGAAATGGAGATGGAGCACAAGTACCAAAAATCCCAGAAGAATTTTTACCAAATGTGGAACAAGCAGTTAATACAGCTCAACAGCTAGAAGAAGATCCAGTTCCCAATCTAAGGGCTGATCTATGTATCATCAACTTCTATGAAGAAGGAGGCCGTTTAGGACTACACCAGGACAATGATGAAACAAAAGGGTCCCTTGAACAGGGGATACCAGTATATCTTTGTCAATTGGAGATGACGCAGAGTTCCTTTATGGCGAGCAGAAGCGTGTGGACCTTGCAAAGAAAATCATATTGAAGTCAGGAGATGTTTTAATAATGGGTGGAAAGTCAAGGTTGCTATACCATGGAATTAAAAGGATTAAATTAAACACAGCACCTTCGACAGTGATAAACGCCACTCACATGAAACCAGGAAGATTAAGTTTGACTTTTAGAAAGTATTAGTGTTGTAATTGTTTGGACATCTGAAAGGAGATCATCTCATCAATGAAATTATTGTTATGAAGTGAATGTCTTTAGACCCCATCATATATCAAAGTACTTACTCAGATTCTGTTGTTAGGTTGTGCTAAGGAGATGGAAGGTGCCTTAAGTATTCTTACTGAGGAGGAGGCCAGCAAGGGCGGCGCGATCCTCACTGGTACCTTTCCTGTTAATGGAGTGGATGCATTAGTACTGTTCGACTCCGGAGCCTCACATACTTTCGTTTCGCCTTCGCTTGCGGGGAAGTTGGGGCTAGACGCTGTAGAGTTACTGATTTAAGGTGGCACTCCCGTCTAAGGAGAAGATCAGTTGCACTCGTCTTTATAGAGGAGCCACTATCAGTATTAAGGAGGAGGAATTTCCTATTGACCTTATTGAGTTCAGAGGTCTAGGATTCGACGTTATAGCCGGGATGGACTGGCTGGGGCGGCACAGAGGCCGCATTCTTTGTGCAGAGCGCAGACTGTTACTTAAGAGCCCATCAGGAGTGACAGTATCTTACCGACAGAGCCCTAGGCACCATCAATAAAAGTTATCAGCTATGTCCATGTACAAGCACGTCAGGAAGCAGAAGGAGTATACTTATGCTATGTTCAGGATGTAGAGCACGACCGTGACTTTGACCCAGATATGCCAGTGGTGTCAGAATTTCCAGATATTTTTCCAAAGGAACTTCCAGGCTTACCGCCACCCAGAGAGGTAGAATTCTCCATTGAATTACTACCAGGTACCGGTCCCATAGCTAAGGCACCGTACCGTATGGCACAGCAGAGATGGCTGAGTTGAAGGAGCAGCTGAAAGATTTATTAGACAAGGGATACATACGACCTAGCGTATCTCCTTGGGGAGCACCAGTGCTTTTTGTGAAGAAGAAGGATGGAAGCCTTCGGTTATGTATTGATTACAGAGAGCTTAATGCAGTGTCAGTGAAGAACAAATATCCACTACCACGAATTGACGACTTGTTTGATCAATTAAGAGGAGCAAAGGTGTTTTCAAAGATCGATTTGAGATCAGGATACCACCAGATACCTATCAATGAACAAGACATAGAAAAGACAGCATTCAGAACACGTTATGGCCACTATGAGTTTACAGTTATGCCTTTTGGCTTGTCAAACGCACCGCAGTCTTCATGGATTTTGAACGATTATTCAGAGAGCAGTTGGATAAGACCGTGGTTGTATTCATCGATGACATCCTAATTTATTCAAATCTAAGGAAGAGCATGAGAGTCACCTCCGACATGTACTTGAGATCTTAAGGGAGAACCAGCTTTATGCTAAGTTCTCCAAATGTGAGTTTTGGTTGGACAGAGTTTCCTTTCTAGGACATGTTATCTCAGATGCTGGGATCGCAGTGGATCCAGCAAAGATAGAAGCAGTTCGCACTTGGCCTAGGCCAAAGACAGTGACTGATATCAGGAGTTTCCTTGGGTTAGCAGGTTACTACAGGAGGTTTGTCAGAGACTTCTCCAAATTAGCAAAACCTATGACCAGTTTAATGAAGAAGATGCACCATTCACATGGACTACAAGTGTGAATCATCATTTAGTTTTGAAAATGCTTTGACATCAGCACCAGTTTTGACTATACCTGAGGCACAGAGGTTATGAAGTTTATGTGATGCATCAGGCAGGGGATTAGGGTGTGTACTCATGCAGAATGGGAAGGTAATCGCCTACGCTTCCCGACAGTGAAGAAACATGAGGAGAACTATCCCACACATGACTTGAGCTTGGAGCAATTGTTTTTGCATTGAAGATCTGGCGCCACTACCTGTATGGTGTCCAGATGACCGTATATTCGGATCACAAAGTTTAAGTATGTATTCACCCAGAAGGAGTTAAACATGAG
Source organism: Limonium bicolor (assembly GCA_023374045.1). NCBI lineage: Eukaryota > Viridiplantae > Streptophyta > Magnoliopsida > Caryophyllales > Plumbaginaceae > Limonium > Limonium bicolor. Next base: position 133,936,761 of record CM041779.1, on the reverse strand, counting down.
ACAAAGAAGATGGGTTGAATTTCTTAAGGATTATGACATTGATTTGCAGTACAAAGAAGGAAAAGCTAATGTTGTAGCAGACGCTCTGAGTCGACGAGCACATTCTTTAAATGCCATTGTGGCTAGCTCGAGTCTTATAGACGACATACGTAGCGCACAGCAGAATGATCAGCGAATGATGGAGATCAGTCAGAAGTTGTCTGACGGTACATTTGAAGGTGGGAAGTATGAGTTTCAGTTACATGATGATGGATTGATCAGATTAAAGGGCAGATTGTGTATTCCCAGAGACAGCACAGATATAAAGGAGCATATTCTTCGAGAGTCCCACACTTCTACCACATCTGTCCATCCAGGAGCTTCTAAGATGTACAAAGATCTAAAGAGGTATTTCTGGTGGAGTGGTATGAAGGGCGACGTGACAGAGTATGTGATTCGATGTCTCACTTGTCAGAAAGTGAAATTCGAACATAGACGACCAGGAGGTATGGTACAGTCTATGCCAGTTCCTGAATGGAAGTTTTATGATATCTATGGACTTCGTGGTGGGACTACCACCTACGAGAGGAGGCTAAATATGATTTGGGTTGTTGTTGACCGACTGACTAAAGTTGCTAGGTTTATTCCGATGAAAGACACTTGGAAAGTGCCAAAGTTGGCAGAACTATTTGAGAAAGAGATTATCAGACATCATGGAGTACCAAAGACTATTGTTTCAGATCGAGATACTAGATTCCTTCACGATATTGGCGGCTACTCCGTGATTAAACCACCGTCATTAAAGGCTTCCGTTCCACCAGTGAGCATTTCATCCTCAGACAGATGGTCAGTCAGAGAGGACTATTCAGACCTTAGAGGACATGCTACGAGCATGTGCCTTGGATTTTCAGGGTAGCTGGATAGACAGGTTACACCTGATCGAGTTTGCATACATCCTAATCACGGCCTCTATACAGATGTCACCTTTTCAGGCATTATATGGCAGACCTTGCCGCACACCATTGTGCTGGGACGAGTCTAGTGAGACCGTCATTATTGGGCCTGAGTCTTGGAGCAAGTCCAAGCAGAAGTACAACAAATCAGAAATAACATGAAAGCAGACAAGACAGACAGAAATCATATGCTGATGAGAGGCGACGAGACCTTGAGTTCGCAGTTGGCAACCAGGTATTTCTACGAGTATCACCCATGAAGGGTGTATTCAGATTTGGGCAAAAGGGCAAGCTAAGCCCGAAATTTGTAGGACCCTACGCTATCATAGAGTGGGTGGGCCTTATGGCATATCGACTTGATTTGCCAGCAGAGTTGGGCAAAGTACACAATGTTTTGCATGTGTCTCAGCTTTAGAAATACATGCCTCATCCTTCTCATGTTCTACAACCAGAGACACTCTCATTAGAACCAACAATGCGGTATGTGGAAACACCGCAACGAATCTTAGACAGAAAGACACGAGATACTCGAAACAAATCTGTGAGCCTCGTAAAGGTTCTTTGGTCAAACCACGATGTGGAAGAGGCCACATGGGAATTAGAAACAGATATGCGAGCGAAATTTCCCTCATTATTTACCGACTAGACACTTTAGTCTAGGGTACGGGGGCATACCCCTCCTTTTTTGGGGGGTAGAGCCTTTTTCGTTTGTGAGTTCAGTATGCATTTTGTTGCACCTTGGTGCATTTCAGTGACACTTTGTCTTGTATGTGTTCTTGTGTAACACTATTCAGTATGCATTTTGTTGCACTTTGGTGCATCTCAGTGACACTTTGTCTTGTATGTGTTCTTGTGTAACACTGTATTTGAATGTACTTTGTGCTTCTACTTGTTGGTGTGTACCTTGTTACACTACAATAAAAAGTTTATGTGCACTACACTGCACTATTAGATATGAAAAGCGACTGTGTTATTACATTACACTATATTGTTCCAAAGTATTCCTGTTGTGTTTGATGTACACTGTGAACTTAGGAATATAGAGACTTGGGACTTGATCCCTACTAGATTGAGTTGTGGATACTTAGTGGAACTTGATTCCCCACAACCTTATAATTTAGATATGAGACTTCGGGGCGAAGTCCTTTTTTAAGGGGGGTAGATTGAAATACCCCAAATCTAATTAATATTATAAGACCATTATTTAATGGAAAATAATCCAAATATAAACTAATTCACGTACGCATGCAAATACATGCATGATAACGTTACGTAAAAATAGTCGTTTCACCATAAACGCTAAAACGCCTTAGAAGCATGTGATCAAGCATGACCTTGTATGACCTTCTAATATTCAAACCAAATGGTCATACAATTATAATATGAATATATAAACATATTACATAGGCTATATTCAGTCAAACCGCAAAACGCTCGGGAGTGCTCACGCACGCCCCCTTAAAGCAAGAAAAGCCCGGAGGAGTGCCGAGGTGGCACGAACTCCTATAAAATTAATTCCTTGAGTTCCTAACATCATTATTAACCATTATAAAGAGAACCCACGAAGTGGTTTCTCAAAATTCAGCAAAAACCACAGGAGGATTTCTTAGCGCTCCTTTTTGCCCGGGTGTGTCCCGATGGGTAAATTATGTTATGGGTTAATGTAACCCCATATAACTCAATGTAACATCTTAGTATATATTGATTTACTATAATAAGTGTTTACAAACACTTGGAACTCATAAAAACAATTTGTTTCCCAAAATTTCCTTAGAGAAAAAACACACCTTCGGGTGTCAAAAACGCGTTTTACGCAATTGCCTTGTAGTTTTTGACATGCCACGAATTGGTAATCTTAAAAAGGGTTAAAATACCCTCTAAATCAGTTGGAGAGACTAGTCAACAAAGTGCTCTATAGGGGCCGATTTTATGCTCAAAAACTAGTAAAACTTACATTAAAATTTTATAAAAGGCTTAAAGCATGGTGACTCACCATCCCATGTGTTGTATTACTTAATGCCAAAGTATGTAGGTCTTATCTGACCATCAATGTCGAATTTATTCATTGGAATAAGGCCATGTGAGCTAGGAAGAAAACAAAATGTAAAAAGGCAAAAAGTAGATCTAAGATTCCATCTTTTGCTTTCTTAAAAATTAAGTAACCTTCCATCTTCTTAGCTCTTCTCCACCGGTTGATAAGCTCCAATAG